>PPKZ03000001.1:600000-1123419 GCA_003707675.3 Ambrosiozyma philentoma
CGGGATTATATTCAACTCAAAGCTAAAATTTTCTTTTTGATTTCGTTCTAAATCTTGTTATTATTTTTACGCCTTTTTCCAATTCTTCGATACCTTTATATATATCTTAGATTTTTTTATAAATCGTTACTCACATTCTCCTAATTTTACTCAAATCTCAGCTTGTTTTTAAATGTTTTTTTAATATAATTCAATTCTACTTATATGCTATACTAGATCATTCCTTGGTATTTCATCTCATGAAAAGCAGGGAAAAAATCTGACAGTTCCAAAGAAATCAGTCAACCTCACCTTATGTTGCTGACGTAAGCCAAGTACCGAATCACACATTTGGGTCGTCCACTTCGAGGAATCATTTCCTGAAAATTGAAAGTCAGGATCAAAAAGATTGCAACTGATAAGACCACAAAACAACCAGAGAAAACTCTGATTTCATCGATATCTACACCAGATTAACCCCATACAATAATGCTTTCTTTTAGAACAGTAGGTTACAATGGGTATGGATGCAAATACTCTCCATTTTATGATAACAAATTAGCTGTTGCAACTGCTGCAAACTATGGCCTTGTGGGTAACGGGAAGCTATTTGTTCTGACTATTCAAGACAACGGTCAAGTTACACAAGATATTGCATTTGAAACTCAAGACGGGTTATTTGACGTAGCATGGTCTGAATTACATGAGAATCAAGTTTTAACGAGTTCTGGAGATGGTACAATTTCGTTATTTGATATAACGTTGCCAAATTATCCAATTATGAAATTTAAAGAACACCAGAGAGAAGTGTTTTCTGTAGGCTGGAATCCTGTGGATAAATCACTATTTTGTTCTTCTTCATGGGATGGCACAATTAAAGTGTGGTCACCTAATAGAAATGAGTCTATGATTACATTAACTTCGATGAAAGACCTAACGAATAAAGCTGAAGCGATAGCTTCTAATCCGGGGTTAGCTAATGCATCTAAACCTCCATTGTCATCAAATAAGCCTACACCTGAAAACCCAAATAATGATTGTATTTATCAAGCTACCTTTTCACCTCATGATCCCTCTACTTTAATTTCAGTTAATTCAGCTTCTCATTGCCAAGTGTGG
The DNA here is from genome assembly GCA_003707675.3 of Ambrosiozyma philentoma. Lineage (NCBI taxonomy): Eukaryota > Fungi > Ascomycota > Pichiomycetes > Pichiales > Pichiaceae > Ambrosiozyma > Ambrosiozyma philentoma. The sequence goes on from PPKZ03000001.1 coordinate 601,099, forward strand.
GATATTAGATCACCTAACCCATTACAATTAGACTTCATATCGCATAATGGACTGGAGGTTTTATCTTGTGATTATAACAAATATAGATCATCTGTCATAGCTACGGCATCGGTTGACAAATCAATCAAGATTTGGGATTTAAGAATGATTCCTGATTTAAAGCATCAATTCTTACCTCAAGGGAACAAGATTGGCCCATCACCTCTGAATAAATTAATAGGGCATGATTTTGCGGTTAGAAAAGTAAGTTGGTCACCACATGACTCTGATACATTATTAAGTTGTTCATATGATATGACTTGTAAGGTCTGGAAAGATCAGATGGATGATAAAGCTAAATTTTTAAATACAGGAAGGTTATATCATGGCCATGCATTAATCAATAGCTTTGATAGACATCGAGAGTTTGTTATTGGCTGTGATTGGTCTCTTTGGGGTAGTGGGTTTGTTGCTAGTACTGGTTGGGACGAAATGGTTTACGTTTGGAAGGCTACTTGAGCTTTATCTTTTGCTTTTACTATTTTTTGTTTCTTGTACTTAATTATTTCTGTAATGTTTACTTATGCATTTGTCTTTTCATTCCTAAAACTTGTATTGGTTCCAATAGTGGAAATCAACACATCTAATACACTATTATTTATTTTTCATAGAACCTAAACTCTCTTAAAAAACATATTAAAATAAACATATTAAATAAATTGGGTAGCAAAGTGAAGTGAAATAAAAAAAAACAATAAAATACACGCACAAAACAATGGAAAAGCAGAGAATTTACACCAACTGAACAGATTCATCAGTCAAACTAGAAAACCTGGCAATTTCAGTATGCAACCTTGTAACCCATAAATCTCTTTCTATTCTAGATCTTGCCAAAAATATCAGCTTATTACCGGTAACGCCCAATCTAGTTGAAGCCCTTAACAATTCTCTTTTTCTAACTTTACCTTGAGTTAAATTAGAATGTTCATCAATTATAGTATCATCTTCTTCGCCACCAGGAACTGAATTCGAATTCGAATCTGAACTATCATCATCACTACTGCTTGAAGAATCAGAATCTATGACATTAGCTTTCTTTTCATTAATATTCTGCAACATCACTTTCTTGGAACCAAACCAAACTGAAAAATATCTCGAATTTTGATCTTCTGAACTTCTCCAACCATCAGAATACACTCTAGGTAATGAATAACCACCAGGCAACGTTTGATTGAAGCCTGTGTCTTTTCCAATCAAGTCCATATCATTCATAGCAAAGCAATAAACGTAACAATTTTTTAATGAAACAGTAGCATATTTCTTCAAATAAGTGGTTGGTTTATCAACACCAGTTCTTTTAGATCTTTTAATAGTTTCATATAAAATCAAGAAACCTGGTGTTAAGACAGCAAATATTTGGGTGAAGTTTCTATGCTTGGCTCTTTTTCTATACAGCAATCCACTAATAATAACTGGTTTATTGATAGTGTAGGGTGAAATATTATAAATTAAAGGATCGGTTTTAGCTTTAGTGATTTCCCACTTATGATGCCTCTCTTCAACAGCTAGTGAGCTTTCATAAGTATCATCTGAAATATTATTAGCTTTCATATTTTCTTCTTTCAATTTCATCATTCTAATCATATCTTCTCTTTTCTTTTCAGTCCAATAATTCTTCAATTCAATTAATCTTTTAATCCATTCATTTCTAATAGTTTCATTTGATGCTTGCAATCTAAATTTTGTACCGTTACGCATAGATATCTCAAAATATGAATTAACATCTAAATTTTCTCTATCCCAACCCCATGTCAAACCACCTGCAATCTTGACCAGCGGGTGGTGCAAGTCGATTGGAACAGCATAAACATCTTCAACTTCAATTAAATCGATTAATCCGTGAGTATTAGCGACTAAGGAAATTCTTCTTTCAATTTCATACAGTGCTTCAGAATCATATTCTTTAAATTGTTCTGGTGACAGTCTTGGATGTAGCCATTGAACATGAGAATTTTTAGTTATTGGGAAAGATGACTTTTCAAAAAACTCAGAACGATTTAAACTCATTTGTTCCAATTCAGATCTATCAAAAACATCACCAAGAGGAGAAATAACATCTTTCATATGTTCTTCAAAAGGTGGAACAGCATGATAAAATTCTTGGATAAGCAATAGGTTATCAACATTGAAAAAATAGTTTAGCTTATAATAACTACGACCTAACTTTGTTGTTTTCTTACCTTCTCTATTAGAAAGTCTAGCTAAAAATCCTTCAATTGGAAAAGGTTCTTTCGTTGACCCATTTGCTAACTGATGTGATTCATGTGCTACCTCACGTAATTCTAAATCATGAGACAGTGTAATAATAGGCCAAATTGTTTGTAATAAAGCTTCTTGTTCACCCAATAACCATTCTAATCTGTCATATTGCCGGCAAACAAAGGATAATTTAAATCTTTCATATTTCAATTTTCTTATAAATTTGATTCTTTCAGGATAACTTTTTAAGACAAAGTCAGGTATAGACTCAATCTCCAACAGTAGCTTATCAATAATTTTATCAAACGCTCTTAACTGAGGTAATTGATATCCCGTTTTCAAATAGTCCATCGTTAAGCTATCACCAGTTGTAAAATCTTCAGGTTTAAGATCATTGAATACATTTTTTAAGGTTACAGACATATCAAGATCAGGTAGATTAACATGCAATGAATGCCTTTCCTTGTATCTCTTTTGTTGTAAAACACCTAATAAAAAGGTCATCCAACGCAATGAAGATTCCATTGTTTGGGTTAATAAAATATATTTTAAAGCTTTCTTCTTGGTGTAGGTCTTTGAAATCGAGAAACTTTTGTCTAATGTATTATTTAAAGCAACAACCGTATAATTTTTCATAAGATACAATTTGAATTCATAATCTTTGGATCTTGCATTAATATAATTCTTCATTTTTTCGTCACTAGCACCTTCGGCTTCCATAGCATCAAATTCGTAATCTTCTTCTTCTCCCTGCTCGTCTTCAGAAACAGAGGAATAATTATCGTGATCGTTATAAACAATCTTTCTTTTACTGAAAAATTGTAAAACAACAGGATAATCTAATTTACCAGTGGATCTAGCAACGACAATATATTCCCTCCATTTTTGAATTACTCTAGGATAAGGACTTGAGCCAGGAACTGCATTTGGGTCGTCTTTTAAAGAAGTCACTAAAACTAGCATTTTTTCCATCATTATAATATCACCAGATTGAAAACCTTTTAAAAATTTATCTAATTTTCTTTTTTCTGAAAATTCCAGTTTCTTTAATTTAGCAACCATAGTTTTTTGCTTAAATGCTTCATATCTTTCGACCGCTTCTCTTGTAAGTGCTTGTGCATGCTTATTTTTAGTATTGTTAACGTTAGCCAGCTCGGTAGGTACAGGTTCAGTTTTTCTAAGTTCTTCATGTTGATGTAAATGATGCTGGTATTTAGTTGGGGGTGAAAATGGTGATGAAGGTTTATCATTGAAATTAGTGCCTTCTTGAAAAGCGACAGCTTTTTTAGTATGAGGTGGGGTTTGGGGATTGTCAGAAATTTCTTGTTCTTGTCTGCTTTTCAAAGGTGGTGTAAGTATACTTTTTGTTGATGTGTCACGATCTATTGAGGGGGAAGAATGAGATCCTGGGCTTGCTGTTGCTAAAACAGCTAAAGGTGCAGATCTTGAGCCATCGGTTTTAAATTCCTTGGCCGTGAAATAAGATAAATCGGAAGAAATAGCTGATTGTTTGGTTTCAGGTGGAGGCTTTTCGTTGTGAATTGAAGTTAATGTACCTGGGGTTATAATAGCTGGAATATCTCTAGTAGAAGAGGATGGACTAAAAATGTATTCACTTGTGTATCGTTTTGAATTGGGGCCAAATAAGTTTCTTATACCAGCAGAATTTTTGGAAGTAGGACTATTTGGGGATTTGGTGCTTGTATTTATAGAAGAGCTGTTTATTGAATTAATTGGAGAAAGTGGCCTTGCCTCAGGAATATGTAAACGATTAGTCCTGACAGAGGCGGAATCACCTACATATTCTGAGTCAGAGTCAACAAGTGGATGAACCTCAGTATCCGCCTCATTTAGTAAATCATCTTCCGAACTTGATTCCTGCAAAATCGACATAAAAGTAGTGGGACTTCTTTCAGAAACCAATGGATTAGTCTTGTGTTGTTTTTTTGATCTGTGGAAAAGTTTCAATTTATGTGATTTCTTGTGATCATTGCCATTATTATGATGGATACTGTAATTATCAGTCACAGAAGAAGGAGTAAAAATTGCAGTATTTACAGTTCCGTTTTTTCTTTCTTTGATCTTGGCCGAAGTCTTTTTTAATTCACGTTTAGTAGCTGAAATACCACCATGCCCTATCAGTTTATTGAAAGATGACACAAATGTTGATTTCTGGTTCAGTATCCAAGGCCTTGGAATAGGTCCAATTGATATCACCGTCGAAGAGTAGTATAGTTCAAAAGGCTCATTGAATCTAAGTTTGAAAGCTGTGAAAGAGTTGTTGGGAACTTTAATGACTGGAACTGCTCCGTTTGAATGGCCCTCCATCTAAAGAGATAAAGTGAGTTTGGCACCGATTAAGTTAAATTAGGATAAGATAAGAGGGCAAACAAAAATATATGGTTGAAGACGGAACAGCATTCGTTGCTTTGGAACTTCTGCTTCTGTGGTAGTGCAATCCAAAGAGGAACTAACCCATTTATGGGAAGGTAAACAAGTTTTGAGCGTGGTCCGTGAGCAGCCTTACAGGTATAACTTTACTGCACTTCCTAGGCTCGAATTGTAGCTACGTTTGAGCTATTTAGCCAACAATATTGACAGACGTGGATTACAATAAATTTATGATTGAACAATGATTATTCAATGAAGCTTATACACTTTTCATCGAATTTACTACAAAAAGTTGGGGCACCGGAAGTAGTTCTACCTTTGTTTTGGACCGGTGGCGCTGTAAATACTTTGCCACATTGTGCCACGTGGTAAATCGACGCGACACTTGAAAATCGACGTGTCGGATTATTCTCTGCATGTGCGGCTCAAATAATTTGTGGAATTTGTTTCTTTCTTGAGATCATGAGAATTCAGGCCTTTTGGATTGGTTGTTTACAGGATATCCAAACTACTACTCTCTTTATAAACATCCAAAAGACCACCTTATATTCATCTCACAACATGGATCTCATTGGTGAAATTGTGGAACATTCTACACAGGAAGCTACTGCCCCAACTGCCCCAACTGTGTCCCAGTTCACCGCAAATGGATTCCCAAAGAAGACTTCTAAATTCAAATCAAGACTATTAAAAAATGCTCATCCTCATCCACAACCTAGAACTTCGCCAAAATTATCTCCTAAACTATCTCCAAGACTCTCACCTAAACTTGGACCGACTTCCTCTATCAGAACTCTGAAAACGTTAGACCAGTCTCAAATGACCTCTTCAAATAGAGATGAGGTGTTTATGCAGAACGAAAAAGAAGCAATTGATAAAGAAAATCGAGACTTTTTGGCCCAATATTCAAAAGCTGAAATCCTAGAAACCAAGAATGAATTATTGTCTAGCTTGGATCCTAAACTACTTAACTTCTTAATGAAAAAAGCTAAGAAAGATGAAGAACACGTTAAGAAATATTCAGTGATTGAAGGCGATGGGACTTGGATTGGTGGTGATAAATCAGGTAAATTAATTTATGATGACGATGATGACGTTTCCGCTCCTGTTCCACTGAGTACTAGCAGTACTTCTACTAGTAGCAACACGGCTTCAAACTTGAAATCATCTTTAAAGAAAAGAAGTTCATCTTCATCTTCCATTGACAAGAAGGTTAGGTTTAATAGTGAGGCTAAGGTTTTTTATGATGATAACACAAATACTGCCTCCTCAAGAAGTAATAGCATTACAGGTCCAGTGGATGAAGTTATTCAAGAAGAAGAGTGGGAAGATGTACAACCATTAAATGACGATTCTGAATCGTCTTCAGATACCGAAAATGAGTATGCAACTGGCAATCCAATTGAAGGCACGACGAAACCAAAATCGAGAGGTGACAATGATAACGCAGAACAAGATATTTATCAGTCTAATTTAGATGACATTAAGAAGCTGAATGATTTAACAGCACCGGAAATAATATCGGGTGTTCATTTTCCTAAGCCCACTACACCATACGAAGAATTAGATATTGATGATCCAAAGTTCCAAGAAAAATTACATGCTAAATATTTTCCAGATCTTCCCAAGAACATCAAGCAGTTGGATTGGATGAAGCCACTTTCCAAGAAAATCACTAATACCAATGGGCCATTGGAATACGATTCCATAGAGTCTATACGATTTGATTTAAATGGTGATATAATTACATCTGATGCCTCTTCAACAATTAAAGATAAATATGAAAATAAAGGTTTATACCATCACTCAGCTAATCCAGAACTACCGGGCTACACTATGACTGAACTAGCACATTTATTAAGATCACAATATGCACCACAGCGTTGTGTATCCATAAGAACATTTGGAAGAATATTATATAAATTAGGAAGTGCATCATATGGTGATATAATAGAAATTGATGATGAAGATCAAAAAAATAAAGAAACTATTAAACAAACAGGTGTTGAAACTGAATTTGAAGCTAAATGTTGGGAATTAATTTTTAAATTGAAAGTTATAGATTTATTGGAAATTTATTCTGATGAAAAAGAGCGTAATTTAAGTGTCAGAAATTATGCTATTGAATCTTTATACTTGTGGAATGAAGGTGGCGGTTTAGAAAAATGTAAACGGTTCAAGAAAGATACCAATGAAAATCAATCTATTACTAAATAATAAATTTAATATTATATGAACGCTTAACAGAATGATTAATGCAATGCAACGAAGTAATGAATTAGAAAGGTACACAATCAAGAAAAAAATTAATAAAAAAAATAAATATTTTCTTTTCTGGTTTTTGTTTTCCTTTTTAGTTTTTCTTTTTTTGTTTAACCTTGAATCAATTTTAACTTTAATTAGTCCATTTGACTGATTCTAACTTGACTAATTGTAGAATTTAATCTTTGATCTCTGGCGACTTTGTAATAATGTTCAGTATATTGATTAGCACCCATATGTCTTAAGAAATTTTCATCGTGAGTAATAACAATAATTTGGAAATTAGACTGAGCTCTTCTTAAAGCAACTAATGTATTTAAAGATTTGGCCAAACTATCAATATTTTCTTCATCTAAATTAGTAGTTGGTTCATCTAATGCAATAACACCAAAGTTAGTACCAAAATTTTCAGCCAATGCTAATCTAATAATAATTGAAGCTAAAACACGTTGACCTGCAGAACATCTACCTCTCATATCCAACTCCACGCCATTCTTAATCATTACAACACGGTAATTATATGATCTAGTAGTTGAATCTTTCTTCGAAACCACTGGATCCGCTTTAACCATAATTGCTTCAATGTCGTTACCCATATAAGTTCTCTTCCATAATTCATCTAATGTTCTGTTAATTTGTTTCATCTTAAACTGATGAAATTGCATAACACCATTATCAGTAGCCTTATAACACGTTGTCAAATCAGTAACTAAAGCCAACTTAGTTTGTAATCTAGCAAATTCTCTAGTATATTTATTATCGATATTACTATACTCCTTCTCCAATTCTCTGTTAATACTATCGATTTGTTTTTTTAACTCAGTAGCTTGACCAATTTTCAAAGAATAATCATATTGAGTTTGCTTTCTTTTTCCTTGGAGTTGATTTGATTTTTGTAAGAATTCTTCTCTATTAGCTTCAGCATTTTGTTTTTCTAATTCAAAGATTTGACTTTCAGTTTGAGATTTCTCATCTCTTAGTGTATTCCAATCCATTGTGAACCTAATCCTTCTTTCCTCTTTATCTGTGTCCATTAGTTGCTCTTCTAAAGTCTTTAATTCACTGGATTGTGCTAGCATAGTTTGTTCAGTGGATTTTATTTCGCCTTGTAAACGGGCTGATTCAGCCTTAGCAGCATCATATTGAGATTCGCCACCACTTTTAACATAGTCTTCAATTTCTTGATCAAATCTTTTCAATTTAAATTTAATAACTTCAATCTCATCTTTCTCTCCTTGAATTTCCTTCTTCTTTTCATTGGTCTCCTTTTTAAACAAATCAAACTCATTCACTTTTGTTCTTAATTCGCTTTCATGATGTAATAATTTTTGTCTATTATTAGTCACGACTTTTTTAGATTCAATAATTTGTTCTTGGGCTTCATTAATTGATTTTTCAATGTTTTCTTTTTCAGTTGATTCCATTTTCTTCTGACTGATGGACAATCGCAAGTCCTTGATTGTGCTCTCTAAACGGTTTAACGTTCTCACATTTCTTTCCTTGTCTTCAGATAATTTGTTCAGTTCTCCTCTTGCCTTCTTAAGGTCGTTCTGAATTTCAACTTGTTCCTTCTTCAGTTCATCAAGAGATAAATTTTGACCGCTAATTTCATATTCTTCTTGAATTTCAGAATTAATTTGGGAAATTCTGTAAGTTCTTTCCTCCAGCTCAGCTTTAATTCTAGCTAATTCATTGATAATTTCAGAAATTGATCTTAAGGATGAACTCACATGTTTCACTTTATCCATCTCTGAAATTAAAGAAGTCTTCCTCTCCAAAACATCCATTAACTCAGCTTCATAACCATTGATCTTGTTATCGTGCTCATCTATATGAAACTTCTTATAGTTCTCCACATCGTTTTGGAGTGGTATGAGTTCAGCTAGAAGTCTTTCATCATCTTTCAAAGATTTTACAAGTTCACCTGGTTCACCGTATCTCTCCATATGTTTCTTAACCATCTCCATGAATTCTAGAAACTCCTGTTCATCTAAACTTCTACTGCATAATGAACAAGAGTTATGTTTCTTAGCTTTTTTTTCAACTTTTTGATAATACTTTAACATTGCTTCACGGTTGGCTATGTCGGATCGGCTCTCTCTAATTGTGTCCTGAGTATCTTTGGTGATTGTGCTGTAATCATCAACGAAGGTTTCCAGAGAAAGTGAATCGTCATAAATTTCGTTATAAGATTGAAGGGCACGTTTCAAAGACTCTTCACGGCGCTTATTCTCTTTTAATTCCTTATTTCGTGTTTCTTTAACCATGGCTAACTTATTATTAACATTTCTTTCTTTATCTTTAACAGTTTCTAAATGATTTTGCAACTCTTCATACTCTTCATTTAAATTATTAACTCTTGTATCAAACAAGACCTTAAAATTACTATTTTCAAAATCAAAATCTTCAGAAAGAGCTTTAGAATAAGTACTGGAAATTTGCTGTACATAATCATCTTTCTTATCATTAGAATCAGCAACTGCTTCACTTAAAATCTTCTTTTCTGTATGCTTTTCATTCAGCTCTGTGGCCTTTGAAAAATTATCTTGATTCTTTTGGAGGGATATCTCTAGTCTATCAATTTCATTTTTCTCAGAATTAATCTCTCTAACTAATTTATCCACGGGATTAGATTCCTGTATGTCGACAAGCTCTTCCTCTTTGTTTTTCAAAGCATGTTCAAGGGATTTCAATTGAGATTCGTTTGTTCTAATATTTTCTAACTTAGATTCCAACGATTTCTTTTTTAACTCTAAAGTTTTAATACTATCAGTATGATAAGAACTTTCTTGTTTTAATTTCAAAATTTCTTCTTTCGAAACTGAGATATTAAAGTCAAAATCTTCAGATTGCTGTTGGAATGATTCCATCTGTTCATTATAACTAGTATCAATTTTGGCAGCATAAGTTTTCATGGCTTCTTCTAATTTAGATGGATCCTGAACTTCAAATTTTTCAGAAATAGTGGAAATCAATTGAGTTTTTTCCCTCTTATTCTTTTCAAATTGTTCCATATGAGCTTTCAATTTACCCTCAGTCGAAGAATTTTGTAGATATTGACTTCTTAGAGTTTTCAATTGTTGATTAGCCGAATTGATCACCTCAGTAAGAGTTTCAACGTTCTCTCTTTTTTGAACCAAAATGTTGGAGAAATTATTTAGCAGATTTTGAAGCTCATGTGGTGGTCTATCAATCAAATCAGTAGTTGATTCAATTCTATGTATTTGAAGTTCAAGACCTTTTTCGGTTTCTTTTAGCATTTCAATTTTATTTAAAACTTTTTCATAATCTTGATTTGAGTTATATAGTGTATTTAATTCCTCATCAATTTCTTGAATCTCTTTCGAAGCATCTTCCACTTCCTTATTGAATTGCTTAATAGCTTCATTAATTTTTTCAATTTCATCCATCTTCTGATGTGCTCTGTGTCTATCATTTCTCAAATGAACAACGTTATTATTGATTAATTTGATTTCAACATTCAGGTCTTTAGTAATTTGTTTAATATTTTCTAAAATCTTAATGAACTTAACCGAATCAAAAATTTCATCAAACTTTTTCTTCAAGGTGGCTGAATCACTAATTGGCCATAAGCTTTCATCTTGATGACAAAAAATCACATAGTTTAAAATAGCTTTAGAAACACCTAAATGCTGAGGAATCAAAGTTTCCATATCATTTACCTTGGAACTAATAGTTCGTTTCTCTCCATGATTAAGCACAACCAATTGGTTTTCTTTTGTTTTAAAACTGATCGAATTGGTCCTTGGGTTTGACGAAGCCATCAAAGCTTTAGTGATGATCATACTTTTCCCATCGATACTTTCAAATGCCAGTTTCACTTGAGCTTTTGTGTCTCTTCCACCATGTAAGTTAGGATCATTAATAAACGAAGCCCCATTCTTGGTACCTGGGGGCAACTCACCTGTAGTTGCATATCTTAAACATTCAATGATGGTAGTTTTACCAGAACCATTTGTACCAACGATAAGGGTCAAAGGTTTACCAAACTGTATAGTTTCCTGAGTTTCTCCTGTAAAGGAACGAACCCCTGAGATGGAAAGCTTATATATACTTGCCATTGTAGTTTTGTTAGGTTACTAAAGGTAATACTTTTAGAGTGATACCCCTTTCTTTACTTGTTAAGTTCATTCATAGAGGCAACTAAATCACTGAGCCATCAACGACGCGACGCGTAACTAAAGTTGGTGTGGTGTGCCACTCCCGTTCAATACTTTGAGACGAAGTTAGGGACTGTGGCGCTCCACAGTAAATATTTTAATTTTTCAACCGAGCGAAATGACAACTATGCATGGTGGGACGATGAACTTTGACTCATCCAAACTAAATTTACAAAACTTCTTTAAATAACTGCATACAAGTAGTTAATGTCCGTTTCTCATTTATGATAAAACAGTTGTCCACTCTCTTTACAAGAAATAGAAACATCACTAAATTGAAAAACATGTCTACTACAGCTGCTTCACCTACGCAAAAGATTGGAAGTTGGATTAAACCAACAACCACCAACTTGAATGAAAAACCGGTCCTTAAATTATACAACACCATAACCAAATCCAAAGTTGAATTTATTCCAAGGGACTCCAATGAAGTCACCTGGTACTCATGTGGTCCAACAGTTTACAACTCTTCTCACATGGGACATGCTAGAAACTATGTTACTATTGATATCAACAGAAGAGTCATTCAAGATTATTTTGGATATAACGTCAAATTTGTTCAAAATGTCACTGATATTGATGATAAAATTATCTTGAAAGCCAGACAAGAGTACTTATTTAAAGAGTTTGCAAAGAAGTTTGAAGATAAAATTACCCCTGAATTATTAACTCAAGCTAAAGAGGGCTTTGAATTATACGTTTCAAAGAATATACCTGAATTCGCAGAATCTGGATCTGAAGATTTCAATAAATGGGCCTCCGAACAAGATCTGAAAACCCTTGGCTTAACTAAACCTAAATTCCCAATGCATGTTAAAGCTTGTATTGCTGCTTTATCGGCCATTCAATCGGCTTCGTCAATTCCAGTTGATGAATTCTTATCAAAGACTCAAGATGTTATCATTCCAGTTCTAGATAAAAAATTAGGCTCCACTGTTACTGACCCAGAAATTTTCAAAGCTTGTTCCGCCTATTGGGAAAAGAAATATGATGAAGATATGGACAAATTAAACGTTTTACCTTCAACAGTGACGACTAGAGTTTCAGAATATGTTCCTGAAATTGTTGAATTTGTTCAAAAAATCATTGATCAAGGGTATGCATACAAAACTGACGATGGTTCTGTTTATTTCAACACTGCAAAATTTGATAATGATCCCAAACATGAATATGCTAAATGTCAACCAAGTTCTAAAGGTGATATGGCATTACTTGCAGATGGTGAAGGTTCATTAACTTCTACTGTGGATAAAGTGAATCAGTTTGATTTTGCTTTATGGAAGGCTTCAAAAGATGGAGAACCATTCTGGCCTTCTCCATGGGGCAAAGGTAGACCAGGTTGGCACATTGAGTGTTCTGTTATGGCTTCTGATTTTGTTGGTGAAGGTATGGACATTCACTCTGGTGGTATTGATTTAGCTTTTCCTCATCATGATAACGAATTAGCACAAAGTGAAGCTCATTTCGATTGTAAACAGTGGGTGAATTATTTCTTGCATACTGGTCACTTACATATTGAAGGTCAAAAAATGTCTAAATCTTTAAAGAATTTTATTACTATTGAAGAAGCCTTAGAGAAATATTCTGCTAGACAGTTAAGATTGGCGTTTGGTTTAATTCAATGGAACTACAATTTAGATTTCAAAGAAAGTTTGTTGGTTGAAGTTAGAAACATTGAATCTAGACTGAACAGTTTATTTAAAAACGTCAGAGCTTTGAAATCCGATAATGAGCACAAGATTGAATCTGGTCTATTAATTTCTAAGAAATTTGGTAAGTCAGAAAAACAATTATTCAACAGATTGGCAGAAACTAAAATTGCCATTCATGCTGCTTTCTGTGATAACCTATCAACTCCAATTGCGTTAAGATCTCTAATGGATTTAGTGTCAAGCGCTAACAATTACATCAGTGAAGTTGGATCCGATATCAGAGTGGATCCACTAATCCAAGTTGTTAATTACATTACTAAGATTTTAGATATTTTAGGTTTCCCAGCTAGACAAGATAAGTTAGGTTGGTTAGAAGATTCCTCTGATTCCAGTGATGCTTTAGGTGTTTCTAAAGAAGATGTTATTATGCCATATGCTAAAGTGTTGTCCAACTTCCGTGATTTAGTTCGTTCGTCTGCTATTAACAAGGATGATTACAAGGTGCTGTTGCAAGCATGTGATGAGTTGAGAGATAAAGAACTATTGAATTTGAACATTTCATTGGATGATAGATCTGATAGTCAAGGTGCTTTAGTTAAATTTTTGACTGATTCTGAAAAGCAGGAGTTAATAAAACAACAAGAAGAAAAAGTGAAGTTACAACAAGAAAAGGAACAAAAGAAACTACTGCAGAAGAGACTGGCTGAACAGAAAGAAAGAGAAAGATTGGAAAAGGGTAAGGTTGATCCACTAGAAATGTTTATAACTGAAGAGTTCAAGAAATTATATATTGAATGGGATGATCAAGGATTACCTACCAAGACTGTTCAAGGTGAAGAAGTTACTAAAAGTGCTAGAAAAAAGTTGATCAAACAACAAAATCAACAATCCAAACTACATGAGGAATATCTAAAGAAGGTTGGTTCCCAATAGATATGTTTCTAGAATTTATTTTTTTTAACTGTCCTTCAATGTTTTTGATTTGTGTATAAATGCTTTCTAATATAATTTGTTTGAATCTACGATATCAATCCATGACAGCACTGCAATAATATCAGCAAAACTTCAATGTTTTTGATTTGTGTATAAATGCTTTCTAATATAATTTGTTTGAAGTTTTGCTGATATTATTGCAGTGCTGTCATGGATTGATATCGTAGATTCAAGGGAACCCTATGAAACCCTTGAAATAAGTGGAGAATTTCCGAATATAGACACGGAGTAGGCAAGGAGTGGGCAAAGGGTGTTACTGTTGAGTGTATCTGAAGTGTATCTTAAGGGTTGTGGCCCGGAGTGGTGGTTATCTACTGCAGCCTTAACTGTATTCCGTTAACTTTTTTTGTAAATTCATCTTAATGGTGGTAGCCCCAGAAAATATGGTATTTCATTCGGGGAGGAGGGCTAGAGCTATAGAGCTATAACCGTTTTACTTCAGCTGATGTGGCTGCCAACAAACAACTATTTACGGTCGGATTACTAAGGGATAAAGTTGCCCCATGGATGATGACAGCCAGGTGATCGGAGAAGTTTCAAATACATAATATGGAATCAAGTAAAAGGAAAATGAAAATGAAAACGAGATAAAAAATGCAAATTTCAAAAAAAGATAAGAGAACCCAAAACTCAACAAGAACCAGTAGCTGAGAAATATCTAATCTTTCCTTCTTCACAAGCAGTCATCGGAGCAATATCCTTATGATAAACCTTAGCATATGTGTGACCATTCGCCTGAACAAAGCCACATATCATAAATTGGGTAGTTTGATCCAGGGCAACTAATCCATCCGAAATAAATGAAAACCCGGTATTATCAGTGTAATCCCCTGGAGTCGTTTCAGTAAAAGTAAGATCGTCTTGAGAACCAAAATATCCTCCCCACCCAGCTTTATTATGAAGCATAGTTGCTTCTAGGTTAATAATTGGAGTATCAGCAGAGTAGCAGATGCCACTGAGGTCCGGATTAGCTGCGTTTGCTTCAACGGGCTCGTCCAAAACTTTAAACAAGACACCAAGATCATTACCGCTTGGTGGATCAGCAGAAGCTTTAGTCTCAACAGAAGTAACATCGCTGCATGTGCTGGTGGTTATAGTAACAACACGGGTTTTTGTGTTGATATACTGCCCTCCGAAAGGACCTGGCACAATACCTGTGGAAAAACTAAGAGAGGTTGAAGTGGAAGTAATCTGATCACAGTGATTGGAAGTAACAGTTGTAAGAGGATTCTGAATTCCCATGGATTTCGTCGCATATGTTTGAATAGCAAAATTAAAGTCACCGTTTGCATCCGAACTTCCAGGAAGGCTACCGTCAACGGGTCCTCTAGACGCTAAGGTAGAGGAAGCCAGGAATGAAAGGAAACTGAAATAAGATAATAGCTTCATAAGTATGTATATATTGTTTTAGCAAACAGCTTTGATTCGTTTTTAGAATCAAAATTTGAGGTCAATGTTTTCGGGAAATTATATGACATTTTATATTTTTTTTTTTAATAAGATACTGACTATTTTAAGGAAAAGTAACGTACAAGTCCATCATTCCAGAGACCGAAAATCCCGTATTTTCATCTCAATGATTGGTGGATCGGTTATTATTGGAAAACATGGTTCGTGATGAGAATTCTAGATTGGGTAATTCTGATAAAAATAGAGATTTACATTTGCGAATTGTTATGGGAAAGGTTGGAAAAGGCACAGTCGTGGAGTCATTGCCAATTGATCAACAATTAAAGATCAACAAAAAATTCTGGCGGTTCGTAGACCTGAGGCTTTTCTTCATTTGTATCCCTGATCTACACAAGGCACAAAAGTGATGAACAAAAGCATATATAGCATATATTGTATCTATAGAAAGAAATTCAATGCCCAAGCACCGAAACCCATACCTAAGTATAAGCTGTGATGATGAAAATTTGCTTTAATAGGATAATTTAAACTACAAGTCCCCAATAATTCGGAAGTATCAATTCATCTAACCCATACCTACCCCTGAGATGATTTGCACTATTTTTAAGGACAGGCTTGTATGACGTGTGTAGTTATGATTTGTGGATGAGTTGAGTAGTATAAAAGTTTAGCTAACTTAGTTTACTTAGTTTACTAAAGGAAGGTAAAACAAGTTAAGTACACATTGAAATTAACTCTCATAAATTTAAATATCGAGATAAATAATTCTTCCGAATTTACCAGCTTAATAGGAATATAAACTCTAGCTAAGTTGATTGTATGTATTTATCGACTTATAACTTATGATTTGTGAAAGAGTATGCATTACTGACGGATCGAAACAACATTTGGGGGCACGTGCCACGATCACGATCACGATCAACATTTTCTGAGAGACTGCCCCGCCTAGGCGTGTTTTGGCGTTTAAAAAATATTCAATTCATCCTTAAATCACCACCTAAATCAACCCAAGTATATACATCAACAACCTCTTCGCATACACATATAACCACCCTCAAAAACTCCGAAGTTATGCTGCAGTTATCCATGCCGACTCAGGAGGCACTCTACCAAAACCTGCAAGACTTGGTCTACTTCTTCGTCGTCCCCTTTGCATTATACTACTTGACCTGTTTCTTTTTCAAATTTCGGTACTCATTCCGAAGAGCCATCCTGTTTTTTTTGTTATTAAGAATACCATACTTGAACAGACTATTCACATCACCCACAAAATACATCCATAATTATTACACCAGAAGCGGTTCATTGGTGGGGCTGGAGTACGATCGACCAATAACTGGCTATCAGATTGGCAACATTGCTGAGTTCAGTTTAGACTTATGGAAAAGTAATTTTGTCGGAAATGACAAGATTGAATTTGGATATGTATCATGTTATTACTACAAGTACTCCACAAGCCAGCTAGAGGACGAAAACTATTTGAGTAAACCATTACTTGAGCACACCAAAACTGGAATTCTTGAATACTTGGAAAACATCTTACAGAACCCAATACAGGACAATTTCAGTCTCTTTGTCTTTGATGATAACGACGTTTGGACAGGAACGTTGATTATTGGGCCTAGTGTTTCTGCTTGGTTTTCTAATTTGTCTAATACATATTGCATGGGTACCTTTAAAGAACAGTGCGGAAATTCCTATTACTGATAGTTATAAATTTTGGCTCTTTCCATTTTATTTGTGTCATCACATTCAGATACATCTAAGGTGAATCAATAATCCTCATAACCAAATGAATATTGTCAAGTATATTCATCTGAACTCAGAGAAGACACTAAACAACCGTGCATTTTTTAAAGATAAAAGAATTTCGTTGAAACATAGACTGATGTGGTGGGGTGTATGACTTATGACTCCAAGATTTATTAAATGATAGGCAAACAAGGAAAAAGGGCATTTATCTATAAGGATACTGAATTACCATTGCCTTTTTGGAGTTAAATCTCTCTTATTTGTACTGATCTTCTCTGAGGAGTCGTGGACTCCTAGCTATATATTAAATCACAAGATCGCTCTAACATAGATTAATTAGATCTTAGATATCAAATTCGGTACATATATAGTATAGCTTACATGTAAATGTTATCTTCCTAACGCTATGGTGTACAGACAGGTAATAACCGAGTCGCACTTTAGTTAAGTGTTAACCAGTAAGAGCTGAATAAACAAACCACCCCATACGTAGCGATCTTGAGCGATCGATCGATCGATACTCATCCATCGAAAAATGGATATCACCGATATGTTCAGTGTTCACTAAAATCTATATGGGTGAGATTCAGATCCAGCTTTGTATTGTAATAAGGTTTACTCCTCGTTCAATTAATTCGCTCGATGGTTGATGATACCCTCGATAAAAGTCCAAGGCATAGCATAGCTCATAAGGAAGTTTCAAGAACTACGAAGAGGGAGCTTTAACCAAACAGGAAACCGGTTCATGTCAACACACAACTTCAAGCCATGTACGTAATACGTATATAGTGATCAAACACGGAGGTTCAGCCGGACATGGATATCTGGTCTTTTTATCCAGGCCCCAAATTAACCTACGCAAAAAATATCGAAAGGAAGTCATGATCTTTCGAACAGAAGGTTGCTTGTACTTCTACACCAATCACACCGATAGAATTACCAAACGATATGTGTCAGCTCGGGGCGAGCTCGAAATTCATGCCAACTACTCAATCAATTCCAATTGAATTGCTCGATGCACGCCAACATAGAATCCAGGATGTTTTTCCGTAATAGTAGAATCATGGTTCATGACTGACTGCCATCTTTCCGAACAGATTAGTGTGTATTTTCGGTGTTCACACCAATTACGCAATCGTGGACATGTTCCTTCAATATACGTACCTAGTTTAATCATGATCATATGATCATATGATAAGTGGATAATGAAATATGTGGAGAAGTGCTCGGAGACAAGCTCCGACGAGTCGAGACTGGGAGCTCGCTGGACACGGATGATTCACCAGTGCTGTATGCAGGATCTCGAATCTGAATCATGATTCACCCTGGATTCGTGGGTGCTCTCCTCCCGAGTCCCGCCACGGAGTGCTGTGGTACTGACTGGGCCTTGAGAGATTCTGTGTCTGCGAACATAGGGTATACAGTCCAGCGGTCGGAGGAATGATACTTCGTAAAGTAGCCATCTAACTATCTAACCACTATCAATCAACCTTTGCTTTTACTCTTAGATATCTCCTTCTCTTGAAATGAATTCCGTGAGGTTTAGAGGATAAGAGGAAGTAGAGAATTCGAAAATGTGCACAAATGGCTGAGGGCTGAGGGCTAAGGGCTGGATGTGTTGACAGTCGAGCAGGATGAGCTGGTCCCGGTACAGAGCCCTGTTCACTTTCGGTAGGGGTGCCTGCCTTTTCGGGAGGGGTCTCTTTCCGGAGTGCGGTATTAGCCTTTCCGAGCTTATTGTCTCCTCATAATAAAGGGTTGCGGGTAATTCGAAAATGAGGGCAACTGCTCAAAGTGTTTAGCCCAAAGGGGGATACTGCACGGAAAAGAGCGTGCTGGACCCGTAAGAAGTCGGCTGGCCGTTCTCCATAGAAACTTAACGGTTTTATATGGGTTAGCAGGAGCTCGCCTAAACTGATGGTTGAATCATCACGGATCTGGGTAGTGATGGGATTTAATGTAATGTTTGCTGCTTTTCTGGAGAGAGAAGTCAGAGTCACTTTAACTAGAGTTAGTCGTACTAGTAGAGAAAGTGAGCTGGTCCACTCTTTGTAAAACACATTGAGCACAAGATTGCGTTAAAAGTTGAGCTCGAGGACCGCAGCAGGATTTAGCAATAAATATTAATACCAGAAATTCGTGGGGAAGATGGCTCCCGCCGTGCTGAGTGGTGGGCTATAAGCGTGGAATTGCAATATGACTCGTGTGCTTCCTCCTACAGTATGGGGAAGATTAGGAATATTAGCATTGACTAAGTCACCGCCCTTCAGGGAACACGAACGCACCATGTGCCCGGCCGGAGAGGACCTCTGGAGCTGGCTGGAGTCATCGTCGTGGCCGTAGTCGGTTCCCTACTCGCTGCTCAAACTCCGTCCTCCGAAGATTTCAGATTCCACAGTCTCTTTTCCTTTTCTTTCTCCTTACGATTCCTTCCAATCCCACGTTATATCTGTCCTTTGTGTCTGTATAGTATACACTTTGCTGTGAATAGTTAGCAGTCCTCCTTCTCCCACTCCTCTCCCACTCGTGGCAAGCAGGCTCTCCGTAGGTGCCCTCCCCTCCGTGCCCCTCTCATAGGGTGCAGAATTACAAACGGGGGTGGAGAAGTGGGCCTCACAGCCGCGCTCTCGGACTGGACAATGTGTAAGTCTACGGGTCTCATCGACTCTCTATGACTGGTTAGGCCATTTTCCATTTCCACTTCCATCTGCCAGTATATATACCAGCCGATTTCCTCTCTGTGTTGCGAGAGGCCTCTGCCGTCCAGCGGGGTTTGTCATTTTACTTTAGTTTTCTCTACTTTTATTACAATCTCATAAGGTGCCCTCTATCTGGTAACTCTTAATTCTCTAACTCCTTATATTTAACCCATCATGTGTACTCCAAAGTTTCTTAGAACAGGTACCCCTATAACCGACTTGTCCTACTACTCCCTAAAACTGAACAACAATATCCCAACTACCTTCACCACAACGCAATACTCTGGTTCTTCTGCCTATGGCTCTCCTGTCTCAACAAATGGTAACAACTCCCCACTACCCAAACTAAATTCGACTCTCCCCCTGCCTCCTGTTTCCTTACCGGCTATACAGTCAGTGGACAATCAATATCACCAAAGGCCAACCAAATTAGATCTGTTGATTCAAACAGCCACTTATGCTCAATCGCATTCTACTAATGGTCTACCTCCTTCTCCTCCAAGTTCTGATAGAGCTTCTTTTAGTTCTGTTGATAGCGAGACTACACACACCAAGAAGAGATTACACGATAGTGATTCGCTGGATAATTCCTCAAGCAAAAAACTAAGAAAGTCCCCAAAGTTGGACATCATGAACCTGGTCTCTTCCTCTGATGAAGAAGCCATCATTGATACTTCTGCTGCTCCAACACCAACCCATGTTCATGCTACAACAGTTCCCCCAGTCACTAAGAAGAGTAAGTCCGCTAAAACCCAACCGAAATCAATCAAGCTCGCTTCACCTTCTACTTCAGCCAGAAGACAAAGATCAGGTCCTTCATGTGATTGTTGCAGATCTCGTAAAATCAAATGTGATTCTGAAATCACCATCATCTCCTCATTACCAAACATGTACATTAACCTAACATCCGATGAACCAGACCAACAAGTGAAAGCTAGACAACCAGTTTCGTCTATAGCTCATTGTGAATATATCTCCAGAGATAATGATTTCCAATACTTCAAGATAATCAAAGACGATGCTTCTATAGGGACTCCTGATACAAATACCAATTCTGCCACAAGCACTACCAGCAACAGCACTGCCAGCAACAGCAGCAGCAACAAACATTTTAATTTGTATGCTACAAGATTAACTATGTCTAGTTTCGACTACTTAAAATTCAAGTCATGCACTGGCTGTAACTCCAAGGGTTTACAATGCTGCTTTTCTAAAGGTTTCACCAGAAACGATATAATCAAGTTCAACAAATCTGAAAGAAGAAATTCCAAAACCTCACCATCCCCACCACCCTCCACTACATCACTCGCTGCTACCGACGCCACTACTCTAGTTGCTCCGCCATCTGTATCCGGCTCTCCACAAGAAGGTTATCAACAATTAGTCGACGTTATCTCTCCATCATCGGCTTTGAAAACTACAACCTCAACTCCGGCCACGGGACCAGCCTCATCCTCTTCCTCATCTGGTAGACAGCCTTCTATGGTCTCTTCTGCTAGTTCTCGCAAATCCAGCACTTCTAAACACTCAAAGAAGACGAGTTGCAAATCTTGCAGATATAAGAAGATTAAATGCTTGAAAGTTGAAGATGGTAGTGGTATTTGCTTGAGTTGTTCGAAGAAAGGTATTGACTGTCTATTTGAATAAATAAGCCGGGGTTCGCTTCGGGATGTGGTGATATCTCTTCGGGGTCGTTCACACACTTCATTCAAACTTGTGTTTCTACATTGCTTGCTTAGTGGCTTATGATAAAAAGAGTTATTGCTTAACGAATTACACGATCTGTTTTATTTTAATATTGTTAGAAAATTTCCAAAAAATAGTTGTTCAACAATAAAAATATCTTTTTCCTCCCAAAGAAAAGTTTCAAAATATGGGTAATATACAAGTACAGGTTTGTTTCAGAAACGTACAATTTGTTTTGATTATTTTTTCTTGGTTTTTTTTTTCGTTTTCTCTTTTTTAATTTCTGTTGTTAATGCTATTAGCGTGATCTGTGTTACGCTCTAAACATTTTTTTTTTGCTTATGATTAATGGTTTTCTTTTCATATTTTGTCGTACATGAGTTCATTAGAAGCTGAATTACAACTTGGTTTAGAATCTCCTGTTTTTTCTTTGTTTTTTGTTCTTGTTTCTGTTTTGCTTGTTAATTGGTTTTGCATTTTGCTTTCTCTTTTCACTTTTCACTTTTCACTATCTTTGTCTTGAACTTTTCGATATCTGTTGTCTTTCTTTGCTTTTTCTTTTTTTTGCTTTCTTCTTTCTATCTCTATTCTATTATTCTATTACTTACTTTCCAGGGTTCAATAATTAGGTTGATATATTAGGTTGATATATTGATATACCCAATCTATTCTTCATTAGTTTTTTTAATTGTCTGTTTGTTTATAAGGTTAGTTGCTTGCTTTTTTTACTTCTTTTCTTTCATTATTTTTAGGTAGTTTTCCTCGAATTTTTAGTTTCTTAATCTTTATTTTTTTTATAGCTAGCTAGTTCTAATAATAATTCATTTCTATGTCTGATTAAATTTTCACTTTCACCATTGTGATGTGTAATTACCCGCTCTCCGAATAAGGTGTTTTCATTGCATTCATTACATTGATTCACATACATGCTTACGGCCATCGAATATTTTTGGAGTTTATTATACAGCTACACTTCAATAAAACCAAAACCAAAGTGATCTTAAAAGTACATAACATTTACACAAACAACAGAGCAACCACGACCAACCCTCTACTTCTTTTTAGGAGCAGAAGGTGGTGGTGGTGGAGGAGGTGGACGTCTCCCAATATGCTTCTTTATACTACTACTCGAAGGTGGCGGAGGTGGAGGACCAGGTCTTTTCATTGCCATTCCAGGAGGAGCAGACAATCCGGGAGGAGCATGTAATGTTGATGGTGGACCTTTTGGTGGTGCAGATAATGATGATGCTGGTTGTACCATTGGTTGGAAGGTTTTCAATCCCGGTGGGCCTCTTAATGCATATGATGCTGGCTGCTGTGGCTGTTGTTGGGTTGATCCTGGGTATGATCCAGAGCCAGAAAGTTGTTTCAGGCCATATGCAGATGGTTCAGGAGATCCATATGGCTTTGCATATGATGATGATGGTGGTTGGGATTGTGATGGCGAGTCCTGTGCTGGAGATCCCATTCTTGGCTTCTTGTTATAATTGCTGTAGTGTGATTGTGATTCTGAGTGGTCTTGATCATAATTATTGTAGTTTTTTCCTCCTCCTTTGTAATTGTTATATTCATCATATGGTCTTTTTCTTTGTGAGTAATAATCTCCATATCCTTGATCTTGATAGTATGGATCATTATAATATCCACCGCCACCTTGTTGTTGGCCGTTATATTGATCATAGTATCCATCGTTATAATTGCTGTTGTATCCTTGATCATATCCATTGTTATTGTAATATCCTCTGTTCTTGTTGTATCCATTATTGTAATCATTTTGATTTTGGTAAGAAGAAGTACCTGCACTAGGTGGTGGAGGATTACCAGATGAAGAGCCAGCTCCTCCCGATGATGGTGGAATAGGAGGCAATGAAGAAACCGACATTGAAAATTGTTGTGGATCTCCACCTTCGATAAGTGAAGCAGCAGGCATAGCTTCACCATTCAAATCCTTCATCATATTCTCAAATTCCATATCCATTGAATTCATACCGTTACCAACACCATTCATTCCAACTCTACAATCTCTCTCCAAATGTCCAACGTTACCACATTTAGAGCATACTAGACTTTGTAAGAACTCAACCTTGTTTTTATTCGGGCAGTCATATTTCTTATGACCACGTTCATGGCATAACGGACATATTCTATCTTCATCTTTACGCAAAGTACCATTCAAAATAGCCAACGCTTTCAATTGCTCTCTCTTATGATCATTTTGACCCACTGGTGCATAAATTGCCTTGTTAACAATTTCATTACATAATTCGATAGCTTTCTTGATTTTGTCTTCACTTTCAGCAATGATTAAACAATGTAAAGGCTCTTCTAAGTTTTGCATGTGAGCAGCAGCACCGGATTTATCTCTACCTTCTTTAACAGAACCCTTACCTCTAATGGCTATTCTTGCACCACTCTGCTCTTGCAACTGTTTCGAGGTGTTACCTCTAGGACCAATTAACAACCCAATAAAATTGATTTCTGGATGTTCTTCAGCCGGCAAATATAACTTTTCAGTGATTTTATGAGCAGGCTTTCTATAATTCTCCGGAGCTTTGTAATCAGGAATCGTTTTCAATGCTTTTCCAATCAATGTATTTCTTTCAGTTTGTAATTTCTTACGATATCTTGCTTCTCTGGTATTTGTTCTTTTACCTGTAGCATCATAAATTGGAGGAGGTGAAGGAGATCGTATTGCATCATCTGGAATATACTTCCCATTCTTAATCATTTGCGAAACTTCTTCAATTCGAACTAATGTGGCATAAGCATCAATCTGTTCTTGAGTTAAAGCATTTTTAATTATTGTTGGAATTGGTTTGGCAACCTCTAAATAAACCAATTTTTGAGAAGGACCGGACCATCTTGAATATGAATTACTCTCATGAGGTTCAAATTTTCTTTCAAAGCGGCCTCTTCTTTCTTCGGCCATGATGTATAGTGTTCTTAGCTTTGTGATCAGCAGGTATAGTTAGGCCATCAACGACTGTATTTGAATTGAATCGAATATTTGATAAAATCAAATTCTAAGAGGTGCACGGGTGCACGATCATCAGCGAGTTCACTTTTTTGGTTCTTCAACATGGGGATTTACTAATTATTCTCCTCTTTTGATCAGAACAACCTTTTTAACCACCCAACACACAGAAATAATAACAAACCATGCCATTACAACAAGTCAGTAGAACTGGTGGGCCAAACAGATGCTTTGGTCAATTCCAAAAAGCCATTGAATGCATGACCAATGCAAACGTTAAGAATAATGAAGAGTGTGCTAATTTCAAGAACGATTACGTGGAATGCAGAAGACATAGACTAGAAACATACAAGATGGTGATTATGAAACAGCATTTGGAGAAAGACAGAGAGGATTTGAAAGCTGAAGAGATTGGCGCTCCGTATGTTAAGAAAAGAGATTATTTAACTCCAAAGACTCTGGGATTGGTTAATGGTGATGATCATGCTATTGCTGCTAGAAAGTTTTAATCTTATTGGTGGCTTACAACTATGATCTTTTTCCTTCTTGCTTAATAGCCTTATTTATTCACGTAACTATTTATTACAAATTATATTTATTGGAACGTTATCTCATTAATAGTGTAGTGTGAAAAATGAGGGGTAGGAGGCCTCTGGCTGTGCCAGCTTCTGTTCGCGTTAAGCT
Source organism: Ambrosiozyma philentoma (assembly GCA_003707675.3). Taxonomy (NCBI): domain Eukaryota; kingdom Fungi; phylum Ascomycota; class Pichiomycetes; order Pichiales; family Pichiaceae; genus Ambrosiozyma; species Ambrosiozyma philentoma. The sequence goes on from PPKZ03000001.1 coordinate 626,021, forward strand.
CTAGTTGATGATTAGATTTGTAGTGTAATTTGTAAATCAGAGAAATAAAGTCTAAAGCTTTTTTTAAAAAAAAGTACAAGCTATACAAAACATAATAAAATTGTAATAATAATGAATGGTAGAAAAATTATGCAGGGATAAATAGTAGGAACGAGAACAAAACAATGAAAGTAAATGGGGACATCTTAGCGTGAAAGAAAGGAAACAACAAAACAGAACGAAAGAAAATCAAAAAACAAAAAGTATGGATAAAATAGATAAAATAAATGAAATCAACTAATTAGAAAATACGAACCAGAAAAAAGAGACAACAAAACATAAACCCACCCAACTAACATCATTAATATCAGCAATTAATAAATAACAAAATCAACTATTAATCTTGTTGTTGTTGTTCTTTTAGCAACTGTTGTTGTTGTAGCATTCTTCTTCTTCTTGACCCAAAACTTAACATATTCACTTCATCAACCTCAGCATTCCCTTCTCCATCCAAATCCAATCTTTTTCTTTGCTTACCCAATTCAGAAAATTTATTATCCAATGAGCTTGAACCACCTTCATTTTCATTATTAGTATGTTGACTATGACTACTACTACTACTACCATGAGTATTGACATATGTATGATTGTGATAAAAGTGTTGTTGCAGATGTGCAGATTCTCCATCTTCAGTTGGTGCTGCTCCTGCTTCTTTATTGAATCTTCTAGGCTTATACTTTCTAACACCATTTCCAACGTTAGAATATCCATTAGTGCCTGACTCACTTCCTCTTTTAGTCATTATTCCAGAACTGCCACGATTATTAGAAGTTCTTCTCTTTCTCTTGCCGCCATCTTTTTTATTCAGTAGTTTCTTATTTTTATTGTTATTATTGTTTCCTTGTTTATTATAATTATGTATCTTATATTTGGATCTATCAACGTTGTTCTTGATATCAATTGAAGTTCCATCATCCAATGCATCAATTGGCGAAACGTCATCTTTGGATATCATATCAGCTTCATTAATCACTCTGTACATAGCATCGGCCATACCACGTCTCAATAAAAATGGAGTTAATTTAATAATGTCTCTGAAATCTTTCTTTTTACTGAAGGTAGATTCTCCATCAGCACTCGAATTCGATTCATTATTACGACTTGACTCCATAGGTTCATCATCAACTACTTCTTCTTGTGCTTCTGCCCTTAATTCCTGCTGAAAATGTTCTAGTTCAGAATTAGCATCTTCATCAATAATGCTACCCAGTGCTTCATGTAATTTTAAATCATCATCATTTAATAGTTCTTCGTGTAATCTTTTGGCAACTTCTTTATATCTAGTAATTTCATCTTTAACATATTTGTTATACGCAACATGCGTATTCCAAATACAAATAATGTCTCTATCATCTCTAACACTTAAAGTAATACCACAAATATCGTCAGCAATAATATCTTTAAATAAATTATCACTTGGAATGAAATTTCTACTACATAATTTCAATATTAATCTTTCCCAAATCAATGAAACACGATAACGTAAAACAGCAACATATTCCTCTTTAGACATACGTTTATCAGGATTAGATCTTAATTTATGATTTGTTCTATCAAATGAAAAAACCCAACGGCCACCCAACGCATTAGCTGGATCTTCCCAAATTGGTTTAATATCATTTTTGAAGATGAAAAGTTCAGTGTCAAATGGTAAATCATGAGGTTTTTTAATATTCGTCATTGATTGCCATAATTCCTCAACTGAATCAATCTTTACAGTGTTTTCATTCAATGGTGAGCCGATTAATGGAAATTCAACTAGGTGGATATCTTGTAAATATTCTGCCAAAGGTGTTTGGACTATCTGAGGTTGTTGCTCAGCTGATTCAACTATGGTTTCACCATCTGCCACAGTCTCTTCATCATTTAATTTTGGCTTTGATTGCTGTGGTGGATGTGGTGGTTGTTGATGAGCATTTGATCTATGGTGATAATATAAACTCCAAAAATCAGATAGTTTATGTAAATTATCTCTAGTCAATTTCTTTGTAGTTGGAACGACGGTTGATGAGTTCACGATAGAAGTAGAGTTGGAAGCTTTCAAAAAAGATGAATTTATAGAAGAAGATCTAGAAGAGACTGTTTCAAAGAATTTAGACATGTTTTAATGAATAATTTGAGATATTTGGTTTTATATAAAAGTGATTGAAGAAGTGGAGATGCAAAAAGGACAAAATCAAAAAGATGAAAACAATTCTGTTTTAAGTCTAACTGATTAAATTATTTTTCTTGTATGAAATGAAATGCTTTCTGTAAAAGTTCTGTTTTGGTCGATGATGGACGTTGTCAATAAAATATCACGGATTTAACTAAAATGGAATCAAAACTTTTAATTGAAAAGACGAAATGAAAGAGATGAACTTAAGGACGAAACAAAAAATCAATTCCTGACTGATTAATGAAAATAAGCTTGTTGAAATAATAGCAAATATCAGTAAAATGTGTGATGAATAGGACTGGGATCCCCAAACGATGAATCCAACACACCACACCGTCAACTCTTCTCAAAATATACCAAAATTTTCAGTTGGGTGGGCTCGCTTACGTCAATGCTTACGAGAGATGGTCACATGCCAGTCTGTTGTGGAGATTCAAGTAGGGTAACGGCATCAACGGTAGCTCAGAAGCTCAGCGAAGTGTCCTTTCTACTTGGGCTCTCCGAGAAAAATTGAACATGCGCCCAGAATATGAACAAAATGAAAAGTTAGGGCAACATTATACCTGTCATAGAGAATACACCAATGATATAGCGCAAATTATACAATATTTTCTCTGTCGTGGTTATTGCTTAGTTTGTGAACTCTTTAGATAAGATTTTGAAATTTTAATTGGGCCATTGGTGTTTTTGAGATATTTGAAGCTCAAATGTAAAAGTGATTGTTTAACTTTAGATTGTTTGCACCGGTAATATTTGTTTCTAATTACGACAGAAATAATGTTGTGTTTGCTTTTCAATTTGCGCTTTTTGTGAATCGTTTTCAATTTTCGAAAGGCAGCCATCGCCCACATCAGCAATTATTTACGTAAGCACTTGCTTCTAATTAAGAATTGATTTGTCTTTTGGGCCTTGGGCTATTATAAAAATAAAAAGTACCAATCAACAATAAAAGGATGAAGATTAGAGATATCTAGCATAAAACAGATTTAGTATAAATGTATATTAAAAAAAAGTGAAACCACAATCAAAAGAAAAAAAACAGAACTAAGATGTAAAGTTAAACAAAAAAATAAGGAGAAAAATAACGACTAATAAAAGGTAGTATAATATAATAGTACTTAGCTTTTCGACAAAAGAAAGAAAAAAAAACAAAGAAATAAACAAATGTATGAAAAATAAGGATTTATAAACATAAAATCATTTCAAAAAAGAAAAAAACGTACAACATCTGCAAACAGAAAACTTTAACTAAAACCGGTATGATATATGAAAACCAGAGAACAATATTTAAACAAAGAAGAAAACAAAAACTAGTAGAATAAAAAAACGGGCATGACGAATATGATTATGATAAATAAACAGAATGAATGAAGAAAAAAAAGAAAAATTGAAATAAATATATATATTGTACGTTGTCGTAATAATAATGTGTATGAAATTGTGAATGTGTATAATAAAGTAAATTAAATTATAAGTTGCAAGATATCATAGGTATGTCTCAGAAAAAGTAGGTATTCGTTAATTGTTTTTTTATTTTATGCGTCAGTTAATTCATCACTTTCATTCATACTAGCATTTAAACTAGCCAAATTATCTTCAGCTTCATCATACTCAAGAGTACTATGACGATCACTAACAATATTGTAATCATAATTACTGTCTTGCAGAGCTTTGGTACCAATAACAGAAGACTTGAATTTGGTCGTATCGTCAATGTCTTCCTCTTCTTTTTCATATAATTCCATTTTTAATTCATGAGTGATATCAAAGCATTCGGCTAACAAAGCAAAAACAGTACCTTGACCTTCTGGAATTTGGCCGTTAATGATAAACTTACCATCAACTTGCATATTATCTATTGAAGCCAATTTTAATTGGTAAGGATATAACTCTCTAATGGAAGAAATACCACCCATTCTTTTCAAGTCTAGTAAACATTTACGCACAGTGTTTAATTGGTTATGTATTGGTTGCAATGATTCAGAAACTGGTTCTGAAGATTCCAATAATGTATAGATAATAGAATAACATCTTCTTAATAAATGTAATAAAACAGTCTGACCATTGTAATCTTTATTAATAAAAAAGCCATTTATTCTGGAATTATCAATAGCATTCAATTCACGCTGATAATTGAAAATATCAGTTGTTCTTAATGTCCATCTTCTTGTAAGTAATAAACTTTTCAATGTCTCCTTCAAACTTTCTAGTTTAGCGTAAATCTCTTTCAAAGCTGGATCAACTTTAGCGGAGCCTAATTTAATATCATTGATTAAATCATGACATTCATCAATTAAACCTTTGATAACACCTTCACCTAAACCATTTTCTTCATTTGCAAATGTTCCTTCACATTGTTTTTGAACACCTTCTAATTCCTTCGTCAATAAGGTTAAGGCAGATTTATTCTTCGTGTCATTATGAGTAATTAAATTAATTAATTCAGTTTTAATTTTTATTAATTTATTCATAATTTTTAAAACATTATCAGGTAATTCATCGACTTTCTTTTGTAAAACATTGTATTCATTATAGCAAGTAGCTAGTTTGATTTCCAATAATTTATGTTCTTCATCAGACGAAGTGTCATTTTTAATAATTCTCTCAATATCTGTCAATCTCTCATGAATTGGTTTTAAATCATTTGGGGAAAATAAATCAGTTTCTTGCATATGTTCTAGCAACCTTTGAACAGTTGATAATGACGCATATGTAGCAGGTGCAGTTAATGATAATCCACAGGTAACAAAACACAAAGATAATAACTGGAAGATTTCATCGATTAAAACATCAACTTTGTTTGGGGTTTCAATTGGATGGATTACAGTATCATCACCTTCTTTTCTAATTTTTTTTAAAGCTGAAATCTTTGTTAAAACATCTTTATATATTTCAGTAATTTCTTTTGAGTTAATGAACTTGGAATGATCTCTCTTAATGACAGATAAACGTTGTCTTATTTCAGATAATTGATCATGAATTGCTTGTTCTTCAGCAGGAATGAAATCAGAATGAGGCATTATTTTGAGGAACTAATGGGATGGGCTTAAGAGAATGGTTTGTTTGTCGTTGGATTGTGAGTAGACTTGTGGTCAGAAAATTCGCAACAGGGAGAGGGAATATATGTTACAGGGATATCTGAATTGAAGGTATCTATACCAAGTCTAGAGAAGAGTAGTTGGGAAAAGAAGTGGTAAGTGTTCGAAAGATAGTTGCAATTTTAAGTTTTTGTTTTCTCACTCACTTGAACTTGTAACAAAGGCAAATAAAATAAAATCACTCTTTTTCTATCTCACTTATAAGCTATTACTAATACCGATTTACGTCTTTTGGGTTACGGGCAAAGTGACACATGGCTAATACTCTGGTTAAGTTAAGTCTATTTGTTATATTTACATGGAACTTACCGGCCAGGAGAAGTGGGATCATCAGGAGAAAGGTATAAGAACCAAAACAAGGTTTAAATTTCTTATGCGAATTCATAGTCAATGGCAATTAACTATCTCCACCTAACGTAAATCAGAGACCGCCTGACTTTTTTGCTGCTCTATGCTATCATAACCTATATGGATAGTTTCTTTGAAATCATTGTATATAGTTATAGACCAATCAGTCAAATTCCGTGAAACCCGCTCAGTTTAATTCCAACCGGCAAAAGGCCGTATTGTTGATCGTGTGTGGGCCGTTGTGTCTGCTCAGTGCCTAATCTGCTGATAGCGTGATCTTTAGCCTGCGGATTATGCGGTGAGTGATGTAAGCATAGTCGATGGGCGCGTCTGTTAGTATTTGAGTGGTGCACGTCCTCTTATTTTTGTAAGAAAGATCAAATCAATTAGAATCAGAATCAGAATCAGAAATAGAAACAGAAGGTTTCTTCTTTGGTGGTAAAATAAATTATTATGGTAATCTTGAATCTGATTTTATACTTTTACTAGAATTTAGAAATTAAGGGTTCAATCTGGAAGAGTGGTGCATTTTAAACAAAGGTAGCATCAATATTTGTGTGGATTAATCGCCTCCTGTAAAATTGGAATCTACACGATGTATCATATATATATAAAGGAATCATAATCAAATAGATCATAGATCAGAATTGTTTTGAAAAGTTTTGTTGGCACAATCAAATTAGAAAATTAAACTGCATACATAACTAACAATCAGGCTGCCGAAAGCATTGATTCTTCCCGAAGGTTTCCAAGTTAACTCTTTAGTTCCGGGTTGATCTTATCCAAAATGTATCAATCTTGGGTATTTAGAAAACTACTCTTAACTTAATCTCTTTTAAAGTGGATATTCGTTTGTAGAAACCACACAACCTCTGCCTCCGTGCATACCAACCAAACTTCAAAGAAGGATCTAATTGATGACCAAATAGAACAAACGAGCATAAAATCTCTCAAAAATCAACAAATTCTTTTCCCTAGTACTAACTTTGAAGTTTCCAACCAATGTTCAATGATACTATCATAACATCAAATTATAAAGAAATCGTGATTATCAACTTAAGTCTGTGGTTCCGATGAAGAAGCTTCATAACTCTAGGCATAATAACAAATCGGGTAGCATAATTCGCTGTTCTGCACGTTACTGGATATATGTATGCACAAATTGGTACGCTTTTAATTTAAGTGGCCGCAATAATGGGTATTCTATCCTATGGTGAATATTCAGGACAGAACTAAAGCTTTCTTCTTGCTAGGCTGAAATTAACAGTTTCAGGGTGCTGCTACGTTAGCTCTTGTAGATACAGTTGTCCTCTTCGAGGTTCAAGACAAGAAAGCTTTTACAAAAGCAAATATAACTTGTTAAACTTCACAAGCGGACAAATGTCTTACAAATGGGATTTTAACAGGATAATATATATCCACATTTAATTTTAAGCCTAACTGTATAGACCTTCTCTGATTTGTTAATTTGGGTTATAGAGGATAACTGAAAATTGATATATAGAAAGTGAATAATAACTGTATATGTGGGCAACTACTCCTACTTCAGTAATTCATAGAAAAAACAGATTTAATCAGAAAAAGAAATGTATATAGTCTCTATATCTAATACAAAGAAGTACCGCCCTCCAGTACATCAAATAAGTAACATAGTAATGCCCATCATGAGAGGCAGAAGCGTGATCGACTCAAAAGAGGATAAACTAAAAGTCAAGCACCAGAGACTGCATTTAAAACCCACATAAAATACTTCTATTATTCTCTAGCGTCAAAATGATAACCACCAACCTGTCATACAGATTATAGTGTTGCTATATGGTTGTATAGTAATCGTTATTTACAACCATATAAGTAGACATTCAAAAGCACACATTGGGCAGGTCTGGAAGCAGGTCAAAAAGGGGATCTTGTTGAGTTCTAAAATTATTGACATGACCATCTGGTTGATTAGCCTTCACATTAAATATATTTTATCTGGCTATTAAATTTGTGAAATACACCCCACTTAATCATCTCATAATTTTATCTGTTCTTAAAGAATGTAACTAGGCCCTTATAATTCATTATGGAGTCAAAAAACTTAGTTTCAAATAACCAAATTGCTATTTAGTTCTGAAGTATGGATTTAACTATTTGAAAAAATTGGTAGCTGGAGATATAGGATTTCTATTTTAGCTTCATGTACGCAAACCAGAGAATTGATTTGATACATATATTAAAACTTTGGTCTCGAGTCACAGAACATCAAAGAACGTATAATTGCTTCTGGAGAGTTCAACATGATGTGTAATTCGTATATACCTCAAAATACTATTAAAGCACCCCTCTGAAACTTTCACCAAGAGGCTCTTCTCTGGTACTAACATCATTATTACTATCATCAGTTGGGATGGCAGCTAATAACACAAATAATATAGAAATCAATATTTTCAATGCCCCACAAATTACAGAACAGGCTGAGCTAACAAAGAGATAACAAAAAGGGATGCATTATTGTGGTGGTGTTTGATTTGGTTAAGGCATGAATGTGAACACTGTGTAACTTGAACTTTCGCATGGCACTGTGAAAAGTTCTCTGTAGTATAAATGGCTATAAGGAAGCTTAATGTTGAGCATAATTTATGTGTTGTCATTAGTAAGAGAAGTTAAAATGAAAGAGAGTATACTTGTTTGTTTGTTGTAAAGATCAGGATTAAAAGTAAGTAATCTGAAACATTTGATTATCACAGAAGAGAATTTGTGGAGCCGCGGAGTTAGTTCCTCCTTCCATAACATGAGTTTTATAACAGCTACATACGGACATAATTATATGATCCAGTCTATTGTAATTGTGAAGGAATGTTAAATATATAATTTCTTATTGAAGTTTAAATTGTAAAAACCCCGATACTATAGTTGACCAAATCAGATATCTCTTATCCAAGTCCTGAACGTTGCTCTTCAGATCTCCGATATTGAACACGCATGCTAGATATAAACTGAATCTGGTAGTTCTAAATTATACCATATACGTGATCTCAGTGAAAAGATATGAACTAGCAAAAACCTAAGTCAATTCTGAAGATTATTTAATGATGAATGAATGAACGAATTAATGAACACTTACAGAAGCAGCCAAATATTGCGGACCCAGAATATATTAAACCGCAATATAAGACCCATATTAATCAAACAACATGGATGAACAATCCCTGTAAAACTCTCCTTGCAATGTATCTTCTTTGGGAAGAACATGATCAACACAAGAAGATATGTAGACTATAGGGAGTTTTGGATATTGTATTGGAATCGTAATTGCCAGACTTCAAAGTAGTGAGTTAAAAGCATAACATATGCGTTTCTTACAATGTGCGACCGATTAAAGGGGTCCTGATTTGAAGCTCTTACAACTGACGATCTTAAATATATGCTGTTCTCTCAACTATAATTTTATATCCACCTTAAATGATATACGTGGCTCTTACTTACCTTAGTTTAGCAGGTAGGTGGGTTTGTGTAGTGATTTTATTCAGGAGCAATGAATCTCAAATGCTTATTAAATGGTGTCGTCTCGACCCTCCACAAATACTGCAAGGTACCCCTGAAGATCGACAAGACTCACTCGATCTTTTCTCCACTACATAGTATATATTACCTAATTAACCCTTCAACTCAGAAAAATCCCAATATAAAGAAGATTTGAAGTAAAAAGGATAACCCTGATAACCCAATCTGAAATCACACGTGGAGTATCCATCTTGGCCTACGTTTGATTCTTGATTCAATACATTTTTTTGAAACAGAAACAATTTCGCTAGTTCTAGTTAATAGAATCTTCAAAACCCGAGAGAAACCCACCAATGAACAACTATACCAAAGAACACCACATCAACAAGCCAGCCAAAGCATATCGAAGCAAGTTGAAGAATTCTGTTTTTCTTACTGGATATGCATGATCAAAGCTAGGACAACCAAGCGCACAGTGCATAACTACAAGAGCGTTAAGTGCAAAGCTCCGTGTACTTATTTAACTGTAAGATGGAACAACCCCGTAAAACTCGTACTAAGATGGTTCTTCTCTAGTACTAACATCGACTCTACAAACCATTAAGTAAACAATGCGAATATACCAGAATCTAAAGAAATCGATGATTATTTTGGCTTCTTGGTGCGTTTTAAAAGCATAGCATGGGCAGTTAGTGTAACAAAAAGGGGTACTCTTTCCCAAAAACATGTAAGTGTATGGTACTAACATTAGCTCTGCCATCCTGTATCTGTACAATATTATAAATTAATAAATGTAAGGAAACCTATATTTCTATGATTTTCTAGGTTGCTTTAAAAGCGAGCTATAATATTTTAAGGCGATTTGTTTTTGGTTTGTTGGTGTACTTACAAAAAGGGATATCATTTTAATTAGATTTTTTGTTAGTTTACAAATTAGTTGGATTGTTCGTGCGCTCTGTACTAACATTAACTCTACCAGCCCTTAACTGAACAATATCGATTTAGTTCAACCTAATGAAATCGGAGTTTCTAGGTTTGTTGAATGGTCTTGAAAGCACTTTTTGGGCAGTCTGTTTTGTTGGTGTTCCACAAAGGGGCAAGCTATGATTGAGGACACTTGAGCAATGTTTATCTACAAATATTACATATTGCTTTATTAAAGTTCTTTTACCAATTTTTCAAAAGAAATTCTATAAATGTAGTATTCAAAAGATACCTAAGATCTTAAAGGAAACATATACAAAACATGATGTACATAATACACCCAATGCAAAACCAATTATACAACAGCATCAAGGAATACTAAATCAAATCCACCAAAAAGAAAACGTTATAATTCCATGAGGTAGATCTACATATGCATGAGGTATCCTAAAGTAAAATGTAAATAATACCTGCAGTATCCGTTGTCTACGGAACCGGTATGAACTTTCAAAACCACCTTCAGCTTTTCAGCTTAGTCGAGAGAGACAGAGAGTGGGTGTGTGTCGAGATCCCTTTAAAAATGCCTAGTGGATAACTGTTTCAGTAGTACTAACACCAGAAATATAATTACATTATTAACGAGTGGTAAATGATGGATATATTATGGAAATCAGAGTTCTTATACGGTGAGATGGAATGCATGGAAGGACTAAACAGGTAACAGAACTAGATATATTACATGGGGTAGCAAAACGGAGCCATATGGGTGGGCGGCGGTTATTGATTTAGTAAAGACACTCTGGAGTTTGGAACTACCAAATAAAATTTCTTTTATGTGAAATCGACTCTGAGGTCAATGTATTTCCTTGTTTAACCCAATCTCACAAAAAACAGTTCTATTATTTAATGATGAAACAATCATTATATTTCAATTCGCTACCATAAATAATTCCATTTGATTAGTGTATATAGCAGAAACCGTTAAAAATTCAATTAAGTGTTTGATGTACAAAACATTTAATAAATTGACTAATATTATTCAGTATCAAGTTGGTTGAATAAATATGATGTATGTTCATCTTCTTTACGTATCTGTCCTCAGTATAATTGTCAAACAATATTTAGTACCAGTGACATTGATTTTTAGTGCCACCATTGTATATAGTACATAAGGTAAAGTAGAGTGTGGGCAGTCATGTGATTCTTAAGAATTCGAGCTATGATAATTACTTAGCTTGTGTAGTGCACAGGTAAACTGGTGAGCACACGATAGTAGAGTGTACCTAGGCCTCCTACTATTTTGAGTCTGATTTATAACTGAAGCCTACTATATACCAATAGTTTAAAAACTTGTCTATGTGATTTGTTATGTATTCGTGATACATACGTTCGTGCATTGTATGTATCTCCAGAACATCATAAGGGAATGCTACAAATTGCGTAGCAAAACCGCACCTCTTGCTATAAAATAGTATGATTGGATGGGCAATATAGTGTAACGCCGGCAAACCCAAATTTCAGGTAACAAACCTCTAATTTTAAAACTCTTATATCTTATTACACCACACGCTAGCTAAAGCTAAAGCCCACTCAGACATTCATATGATACTTATGTTCCTTATTAAAAGTAGGTACTGTCTCTCACAAAGTGTACATTAATTGCATTTCACTTTTCGCTACCAAAAAGTTGAGGCTCTCTTTCCATCGATAGGAATTAAATTTAGCTTGGATCACGCTTTATAATCTCTTCAACAAATTAATCCAAAAATACAGATGAAGATACCAGGCCATCGGCCAACCCTTAAAAAGACAGATAACGAACTCCATCGATTCCCATGCTCTGTATGGCGTTTAAATAGCCAGTACTAACATCAGTAAATTTGGACAATAACTGTGCCAATTTAAAAGTATCAAATTATATAGAACTCGGAGTTACAAGGATTGTGTGTCCGTGACTAATGATGGCTAGCCAGTACAATTTAATCATTATTACATAGTGAAATGCCTTTGAGGATATACATTGATTAAGGGTAGCCAGGCCCATATAGCTGTTAGTTGGCTGCGGATGAGATGCCACCACTTGAATTTTGTTCTGCGTGTTGGTATGGCAAGATCAACACATTTCTGTTATCTAGCGGTAACATTATATTCATATTCACCTAGATTGGATCCATTGCTATATCCTAATTTAATTGGAGATACGTTTCCAAAAATATAATTGGTAAATGTAGGTAGAGATGCCGGATTGAAAAAAAAGAGAAATCTCGGTAAAAAGAAAGAGAGAGATCAACACAAGGGATCGAACATCCTTACGAATTTGATCAAGGGATCGCTGTACTACAGAAGCTGTCAAAGTATTCCTGCAACATCTTCTCACTCTGTTCCCAGGTAATTGTATGAACCAATATATCTCTTACCAGTATGCTACTCACATCTTTTACCAAGCAAGCAATGCACTCCACTCAGAACCGAGCCACACCAACTGGATGCGGTCACCTTCAACAGCACGCGCCGGCCGAATCCAATCGAGCTGTTGTTAGTGCACTTGTTCTAGAACGCTGCCACCTTCTAAGCGTACATTACCCCGAACCAAATTAAATGGGAATCGCCTCGTAGAAGCTGTCACTTTATGAACTTAAGAACAGCTCAGCATATCCTTTGTTGAGATCACGGTATCATATCAAGTTGAATTGAGTTGTGAAATCAGGAGTCATGGGACAGGCCCACCATCCTGTAACATATCATCACTGAGTCGTTGTAACAGACTTCAACGGTCACCCCTGAACTTGAAGGGGACGCGACGCGGTGACCGTGAGTGAGTGACAGGTTTTCAGAGACAGTCTGGTGACACCACAGCCAGTTGGTGGACACATCCAGCCTGAGCGACGGCTAGCTCTTCCAAGGGCAGAGTGACGAGTCTGGAAAGTAGTTTGGGGTAGTAGTAACAGTACTTAGGTAGATACTAGGTATTAATCCTATCTAGAGAGACAACCCAGCGCTTAAGCAGCTCACGTGAACGTCCGCTTTACACAAATCAAAAAAAGTCGTGCTTTTCTTTTTTATTGGCCTTATTTCCCTGTGAGTTTCCCTTTTCTCTGTTTGCCTCTAGTTAATACCCACTTCCTCTTCTTGGACCCATCCTAGAACACACAACTTACTCTACAACAATACATTACATCGACAGCAGGTGGTCCAACTCATTTACACTCTTTTTCTTACTTCTATCCGCCTGATCCTGACTCCCTCTCTGTCCCTTTAATTCGAGTTCTAAATTTACACTTTTTACAAGTTACAACTTCTTTTATTCACTTCTCCTCCTTTCAACACACAAGACGCAAATATCCAAACAAATATCATGTTGAACAGAAAACTACTACTCCTATCAATATTGTCGTTAGTCATACAACAAACAACGGCTACACAGTCCTTAGGTTGTTATGCGTCAATTTCTTCCTCTTATATTTCTCAAGGTACTTACCAGTATCAGTCCTCTGGTCATTGCTCTGACGCATGTTCAGAGTACGACTACTTTGCTTTAACTGATGGTAACAAATGTTTCTGTGGTTCTTCTGCCCCATCAGGCTCCACCTCTTCTGATTGTGATACTAAATGTGCAGGTTACGGACAAGAAACTTGTGGTGGTTCTGATGCGTATAACTGTTATGCCCAAGATGGCGTTGATGTATCAAGCAGTGAGTCTTCGTCCTCTGATAGTGACGACTCCTCTAGTTCTACTTCTACTTCTTCAGGCTCACAAGAAGGCGGTACTTCTACTTCTACTTCTAAAACTTCAAATTCAACTTCAACTCAAACTGTAGGTACGACGTCATCTTCTTCAGAAACATCAACAGACGCAACTTCATCTCCAGCAACATCAACAACTGAAGACGCATCTTCCACTACTTCTGGAGAAACAATCGATACTTCTGCTTCATCAGCAGAGGTTCAATATGTAACATCTGTTGTTCAACAATCTGGATCTACTCTGACATCTCTGGTTTATGTTAGTCAAACATCCCAAGCAGCAACAACGACAAGTAATGAATCATCAACGACTGATTCTGCCTCTGCATCTGCATCTGCATCTGAATCATCATCTGCACAATCAACTGAATCAAGCGGTTCAAATAAAGGTGCTATAATTGGTGGTGCCGTGGGTGGTGCTGCTGGTGGACTACTTTTATTAGCAGGAATAATCTTCTTTGTTAGAAGAAGAATAAGAGAAGATTCATTTGATGATGATACTGTTATGGCCGATGATCTAGCATATGAGGAAGCTTTGAAATCTAATAAGAATCCATTTGCTTCACCAGATGATGATACCTATTATGCTTCAAATACAATGGATCCAGGTAGCATCAGTACTAATAAATTGAATGGTAATTCAGTTGCTTTGGGTAGAAGAAGGTTAAGTGATGGATCATTGGCTGATGCTGCAGATTATGATAGAAAAGTTTTGAGAGTTGCTAATCCGGATGATTCTAATTATTAGACATTTTGAAATTTTTTTTATTACTAGAGTACTCTTCTTTTTATGGACCTTTGCTTATCAACACTAAAATTACAACAAAAAAATATCATACAAACTCCTCCTTCATTATATAGATAACTACTTGAAAAGAACAACAAGCAAACAATAAAACTTATACAATATGAATTAATCAAGTGTTCACCCACCTATATCAACATATCTCGACCTACCCAAACTACAAAGTCCAACTTATTATTATCTTAGCTTCTCTCACATTTACTATCCTTCTCTCTTTTCGCAGCATTGCCTATTGTACTATCCATCTCTTTTCCTCGTTATTTAATCTAAACTATTACTATTACCCACCCCAAACACAATTTCAAATTATTAGCAAGAATATAGGGAACATGGCGACAACAGCACTTGCTATATCCCACACTGCGGTTATTTTTTTTTGTTTTAATTCTTTTACTACTTTCATTTAAGTGTCCGTTATAAATTTCATTTGTGCTTTATTTTTTTTTTTTTATTACTGGTTCTTTTTAGTCATGCAGAGTGAAAAAAAAAATCATATTCAAATGATAACGATATTCTTCTATGTTCTGGTTCAAATTATATTCCTTTTACTTCTTTAGCAAAACACATTACAACAGCGATATAATAGCAATTTAATCCAACAAAGAGAGTTACATTTTTTTCTGTCTTCAATCATCTGTTTTTTCATTAAAGTTGCACTACTAGATTGAAATTTATTAATAACCTTACTTTTGCTTTTAATACAATCCTGTAAATTAGGTTTATTAAAGATACACATGATCAATTTTTGTTTAAGATTTTTGTTTAGAAGATATTACATTGAGATGAATATGAAGCATGATTATCCTGTGCTCACTCTCTATCGACTGAGTTCATTATTGTTCCCATTGAGCCAAGTTCCTTTTTAAAGTTTAAATTATACCTGCTTGTTTCTACTTACTTTCTTTTCTCTTTTCAAAGTTTGTTTTAGATTAACTATTTGTTATCCTTTTGTTTTTACTTTTTTGTGTGGTTGATGATGACATGTGAATTATGAGTGTTTTTATTTTTATCATCATGCTAAGTTGTTGTTTCTGCGTCGTTACTTTGTTATTATACCTTTTTTTTGCTTTGTTGGCTTACACAGTTTTCCTTCGTGCTATGATAAGATTTTTGTTTTTTTATATATATATATCCATATTTTTTCGTCAGGATCCATGCTGATCAAGGAATATGGGATATGATACTTATTTATACCTATTGTATTTTCTTTTTATTTTTGTTGCTGTTGTTGATTGCTGCTGTTGTTTGAAGATAGTTTAAAATAGTTTTTTTTGATTTTTTTGGTGCTATTTTTTGATTTTTGATTTTGTGTTTCTGTGTTTCTTTCTTTAACTTATATATAGTTACTGATTTTTTCAGGTGACTTATAGTTAGCTTAGTTTTTATTCCCCATTTTTTGTTTGCTTTTTGTCTTGTCCTGTCTTTACGTTTTGTTCAGTTGTTTTTGTCTTTTTTTTGTTATATTATAATTATAAGAGAATATTATTTCAAAATATATATTAATTATTATTTCATCCTTTAGTCTAAGTCGTATTTGGAGCTGATTATTTATAATAGGCACACTATACCTGGTATTTGAAATCTATCATTTACCTTGAAAATTGCATATATCTTTTAATAACTTAATAAAAGAGAACTTTTAATATTACAAGCCAAACAAAACAAAAACAAATTCTCTATAAATACAAAAGAAAATAAAAAAACAGAGAGAAATAGAAAGAACAAAAAAAACACCCAAAAAATTAACCGATTAATAATGATAAGAAATCACAAAAATAATTATAAAGAAAACAAAAAATATCTAGCAGTAATTAATAGAAATAATAGCAACAACAACAACAACAACTTTTGAATTTGAAAATTGGCAATAAACACTTGCTTAACTTTTCATAAATATGTCATAAATAATATCATAAATAGTAACCTCTAAAAGCCAAAACAAGCACCCACACTAAAAAGAAAGTCCAGCTTTAAAAATAAACAACAACAAAACAACCTCTAATAATAGTCTAATAACTTAAAAAAAATAAATACCTTACTGTATCAACAGCTTCTTTAACTGTTCAACTAACTCCACATCACCTAAGATATCCTTAACCCGATCATCCAAACTCTTATCACCAGTAACAACACCACCATTACTCACAGGGGTCTGAAAAACAACACTTCGTTTATTATTAACACTAATGTTAACAGGACTATTATACCCTGAATGACCACAACTACTGCAAGTACCACCAGTGCCAACGACACCACCACCGACAACAGTCTCCGATTCATCGTCACCATTCGAAAACTCGTAGCATTGCGAATCGGATCTAGACACACAGTACTTGTTTCTGAAATTTTTAATATCGTTCCAGTCCTCATCGTCGGAAGTATCTGAATCTGTGGTATTATTGGATCCGTTCCAATACTTAGTATTATTGCGACCAGTAGATAAATTCGAGCTTGATTGGTTTGGTGTAGGAGTCAGATCACGATTAGTAATAACAGGTTTAAACGATGAATTAATCGAAATGGATGCTCTTTTTCTCTTCTTCTGCATGATTGCAATCTCATCAACTTCAAAGAAATCGTCAACTTCTACATTATACTGCCATATTTTCAAATCCAATCCATATGGCTTTGGCTCAATACAGTACACATAATCGTGCTGCACATCTAATTCAGTCATCATCTCTTTGTTTAAGTTCATAAAGTAGCATAATAAAACACGGATGATCACACGATGGGAGATTATCAACACGTGGTTCTTCAATCTTTCAAGCTCGATTATGATCGGTCTTAGTCTGGCTATCACATCAAGGTATGATTCTCCACCTAAGCCGGGAAATCTGTACGATAGTTTGTTTTTCATTTGGTTTTCATAGTCTTGAGGATGTTCGTACCTGAATTCATCTTCTTTGATTGAATCCAGGGATCCACAGCTTAAATCGTTTAACATTCTGAAACTTTCAAAGATGAACTTATCATCATTTTCATTATTATTGTTTGTGAAGAATTGTGCTGTTTC
This sequence comes from Ambrosiozyma philentoma, assembly GCA_003707675.3. Classification (NCBI taxonomy): domain Eukaryota; kingdom Fungi; phylum Ascomycota; class Pichiomycetes; order Pichiales; family Pichiaceae; genus Ambrosiozyma; species Ambrosiozyma philentoma. The sequence continues at coordinate 643,639 of PPKZ03000001.1, forward strand.
ATTTGATCTTTTTAAATTTGAAGTCCAGATATTGAAATTTTTCTCGAACTTTAAAGGTTTGTCATTAGAAGAATGGAAGGATGATTCATCATTAATGAAATTTTGATTCAATTTTCTAAATTTGAATTCGTCTCTTTTTCTGGCGATGAATTTAGGTAAAGCCTTTGCAAATTTCAAACCATCTTTGGATAATGGAGCGTCACCGCCTTTTTTATTCAGTTTGTTAAATTCAGATTCACCATTAGTGGTCAACCAAATTTGTCGATCAGTTAAGTTAAAATTCAGTAGAAAAAACACACATTGAGAAGATAAGAAACCTGAAATGTTATAAGAGACGACCTTTTTACCAGCGTTGATAATCTTAACGTATTGAATATCATATTTTTCATTTTCAATTTCTTCATCATCATCAATAGTTTGATAAACCAATTCATAGTTGGATAATCTATTTTTGAAATCTTTTAAAGCTAAGTTTCTATCCATTTTTTTATAATCGGGTCCGGACAGTTTCAATCTAATATTTTTCTCAATCAATTGATCATCTGTGCACACACTTTCCAAGAATAAAATTTTAATTAATCCATTAGTCTTATTATTAATAGTTTCCACAATCCATTTTCTTCTAGCCTTAGTAGTATTAGTAGCATCGAATATTCCAACGTTACCATCATCATACAGTAAGTAATTCAATAAAGAATCCAGAGTTTCCCTAGCCCACTGCTCACGTCTATGAAAATTTTCTGTATTTTCAGGGTCAAAAAAACTAGCATCATGACTAGTAGCTTCTTCATTCAAGGTTGGACCTTGAATAGGAACATCACTTGGCTTACCCTTTTCTTGTCTTCTAGTATTACCAACATTGAAAATTTTCGTATTAAATTGCATCCAGTTCAGATATCTTGTTAGTTTCTTCGTAATGTAAGATTTACCTCTTGCTGGTAAACCCACACAGACAATAACTAGTTTTAAAACTTCACCGGATTCTGATTCACTAGAGTGTAGATGACTTTTGTCAATGGTAGATAGTTTGTTTGACATGAGGAGTAAGTGATTCAAGTCCTTGAGATCCTTGATGGAGGAGGTGGTTGAGGTGAAAGCGGAGGTTGACGTTGAAGGCCTGGCCGACATGATATTGGGAGAGTTCATTTTGGAGGAGTCCAAGTCCAGAGACGAGTCGGAGTGGAAGTTGTGTGTAGAAGACATGTTAGTTCTAGTGTTCTCCTTTTCTTTCTTGTTCGGAGTTCTGGTTGTGCTAGAGACAAAAAAGAAAGGTCGGTTTTTCAGCGGAGAAGAGAGAGACAGATAACTTGTTGGCTTTAATACAGCTGAGTTCAGTCCAAGATTATATGATTTGGTTTACAGAAGAAGAATATGTGATATCTGTGAGATATATAAGAGGCTGAGATAAGATGGGCCGTTTCTCCTTGTGTGACTAATAGTTGTGTCTGGTATTGTGCTGTGTCTTTAGTGGGATGGACATACGGAGTTGGTCTGGCAGGGCTTACGACGGAGTTTTTGTTGTAGCCCGCTTTGATTACGTAACATGAAACGGGTATTCCGTAAGCAGCAATTGGCGCACTTTACGAGGGAGAGCCACAGCCAGAGTCACCAGTGGATAAAAATGACGGTGACTCCAGGTTTTCACGTTTGATTCCAATAGGGGTTTGTTCTTCTTCCTTTCTGCAACAGACGCTCAACGATGTCCAGTATCAGACTAGCAAGATCAGCCAACAGAGCTTCTTTAAAGGCTTTGAATCAGGCTTTGAGAGCTTCAGCAAGTTCAGTTTTGAGATCAACTAGACAACCAATTTTCAATAATGCTGTTAGGTGCTATTCTGCCGCTAAACAAGTCAAATTGACTTCTGATTCATATCCTAATCTGACTAGAAATCAAGAATTCAGTAAGTTAACTTCTGAAGATGTGGCTCATTTCACTTCCATTTTACAAAACGATTCATTAGTCATTACAAACGCTGAAGATTTATTATTTTTCAATGAAGATTGGATGAGAAAATATAGAGGCCAGTCACAACTATGCTTAAAGCCAAAAACAACACAACAGATTTCTGAAATTTTGAAATACTGTAACGAGAAAAAATTAGCTGTTGTCCCACAAGGTGGTAACACTGGTTTAGTTGGTGGTTCCATTCCTGTCTTCGATGAAGTCGTTCTTTCTTTGGCTAATTTAAACAAAGTTAGATCCTTCGATAACGTTTCGGGTATCTTTAAGGCCGATGCTGGTGTCATTTTAGAAAATGCTGATAATTACTTAGCTGAACAAGGTTTCATTTTTCCTTTAGATTTAGGTGCTAAAGGTTCTTGTCATATTGGTGGTAACGTTGCTACTAATGCTGGGGGTTTAAGACTAATCAGATATGGTTCGTTACATGGTTCTGTCTTGGGTTTAGAAGTTGTCATGCCTGATGGTACAATCGTTGATTCGATGCATGCTTTGAGAAAAGATAACACTGGATATGATTTAAAGCAAATGTTTATTGGTTCTGAAGGTACTATAGGAATCATCACTGGTGTTTCTATCTTGTGTCCTGCTAGACCAAAAGCGGTCAATATTGCATTTTTGGGTGTTGAATCCTATGAAGCTGTTCAAGAAACCTTTAAAAAAGCTAAGAATGAATTAGGTGAAATTTTAAGTGCCTTTGAATTTATGGATAGATCTTCTCAGGTTTTGGCTAATAATATCTTACCAACGCAACATCCATTATCTCAAGATGATCCTGATGTTCCTTGTCCTGATTATCCATTCTATGTCTTGATCGAAACCTCAGGTTCAAATAAAGAGCATGATGATTCTAAATTAGAAACCTTCTTGGAAAATGTCATGGAAGAGGGCATTGTTTTAGATGGTACTGTTTCTCAAGATGAAGCTCAATTGAAAACTTTATGGACTTGGAGGGAGAGTATAGCTGAAGCCTCAAATCAATATGGCGGTGTTTATAAATATGATGTTTCATTACCATTACCAGTCTTATACGATTTAGTTGTCGCTGTTCAAAAAAGATTGAAAGAATTGGACTTGATTTCATTTGATGATCCTAGCAAACCAGTCGTTGAGGCTGTTGGATACGGTCATATTGGTGATGGTAATTTACATTTGAATGTTTCAGTTAGAGAATATAATAAAGAAGTTGAAAAAGCTTTGGAACCATTTGTTTATGAATGGATCTCTGAACAGAAAGGTTCTATCTCTGCTGAACATGGGTTAGGTTTCCAAAAGAAGAATTATGTTGGTTACTCCAAATCTGAAAATGAACTTAGATTGATCAGAGACTTAAAGAAACATTATGATCCAAATGGTATCATGAATCCTTACAAATATGTTTAATCGTTTTATTTGCATTTTCTATAGAATTCTTTTCATATTTCACTCTTGTTAATATAACTTGACATTATTTATTCTCATTTATTAGTGTTGTGAGTTCTCCTTAAACTTGTAAAATCTAAACGTTTAGCGTACTCGCTCTTTTTCGAGCAGGGCAAAATTCAATTCAACGATCAAATAATTGATCAAAACATATTCTTTACCTATAACTCCAATCATTAAATAACCCAGCAAGTCAATATGTCTACCCAGAAGCCCAGCTGTTGCTCTTTGGATGGTCATCAGCATAACTTCAAGCTTGAGACTTCAACAATTGATGTTGCCAAAGAGCTGCAAGCGTCCGTGTCAGTGAACAGCAACACGTTAAGTGCCTTACAAGAATCCAACAACCTTAACAATAACGAGAACCCTAATGAAGAAATCGATCCTAATTCAGTGACATTTACACCACAGACAAAATCATCTACTTTCTATACGTTACCGATTGAACAATTCCAGGGCTCTCACAAGGACAAACCATGGAGAAAAGATCCACATTATTTTAAGACTGTTCATATTTCATTACAAACTTTCTTAAAAATGACAATACACGCAAGACAAGGAGGTCAATTGGAAATCATGGGGATGTTGATGGGTATAACTAAAGGCTCTGACATGATAATTTTGGATTGTTATCCATTACCAGTCCATGGAACTGAATCTAGAGTCAATCCATTAAATGATGCTTATCCTTTTATGCTATCTTACTTATCCAAACAGCAAGAGTTTCCATACAGAAAAGAGAATATAATAGGCTGGTACCATTCTCACCCTGGTTTTGGGTGTTGGTTATCTGGTATTGACGTTGAGACTCAATCTATGAATCAAGGTTTTCAAGACCCATATGTTGCATTAGTTGTTGATCCAGAAAAGTCAATTAGACAAGGCTTTGTTGAAATTGGTGCTTTCAGAACATATTATCCTGATAATATGCCCAAATCGACTGATTCTAAGAAAAGTTTAGGTAATATTTCAGGGATTTCTTCGAAAAAATTGCAAGATTTTGGTCATCACGCCGATAAGTATTACTCATTGGGTGTTAAGATATTCAAGAGTGAGTCAGATGAGAAAATTTTAAATTTATTAGATTCAAAGTTTTGGTATAGTGGTATGGTTGATACAAAACAAGAAGATGAAATTTTAAAAATTGATAGAATTGATAAACTAGCTTACAAAGTTCAAAACAAAAATACATTATCTCTTAGAAGAATAGCTGCAGAGAACCCAAACACCACTAATAAAAAAACAGCAAGTAATACCAAGTTTGCAACTGATCAAAGAATGTCAATGGATCCACATAAAATGATGAGGTTTAATAGACAAGTTGTTGAATTATCACCAGTTTTAGCTGGTCAAGGCAGTTTAGATGCCCGTTATGGTGTTGGTGGAGCTGGTGAGAGTCCTTACAGTAGTGGATCTAGGGCTGGTAATAGTGGAACAGTAACAGGCAATGCCAATGTTGGCGGTGCTTTGAAGACTAGAACCAGTAATTTGAAGATTAGTCAAGATATTAATTTACTGGGTTCGGAAGAGTTGAAGAGCTATTTGCTTAGGGAGATTCAAGAAGAGTTATTTTTATAAGCTATACTTTCATTTATTTGTTTGTTTGTTGGTTTGTTGGTTTCTATTTTGAGTCTTTAAAAATTAATGGATTAAATCATGGTAATTTGAAAGATCGAAGTAATAACAATAATGCGCCTTACTGTAGATCATGATTGATCGCTCTCTAAACTTACATTGCAATGACAATCAGAATTGTCAGGTTCTGATTAGTGCTTCTTCATAATTAATCTAACAAACTTTCTAATTTCCATGTATGCATGTCATGTTTACTATAATACATGTAGGATGTGGAGTTATAGCCAAATCTCTCCTGTTAGAGAACAAATATGCCGAATTTCTTCGCTCAATCAGACTCGATGACAACTTCAAGTTTGAACTTTCGTACCCTTTCCACAGACACACACATGCAGGTTAAATATGAAAGAAAAACTGAATAACAATGCCATATCATTAACTTCTAATTACCGGCAAGCGATTGAAATATTGACTGGATTACCATTAGAGCTAACCCTAAAAACTTTCTCTTGTCTTTTGAGTTATCTTAAGAAGAACTTTGAATTAAGTGAACTCATTGAATTGCTAGGATCTGATCAATTGGATCATTTAATAGCTGATATGTTACTATCTGATGTTACACTATTCATAATATCTGGTGATAGTGTTAAGATTATTTGTCAAGTCGATTCTATTCATGGTTCTGTGAGTATTGACTCTAAACCATTTTCGAAATTAGTTACTTTTCTTGAAGCCAGAAAGGCTCAAGTGAAAGTAGGGGTCAACGATTTGTCTAATCCATTGTTGGTACAACAGCAAGAGGTATTAAGAGTAATTCAAATAAGTCAAGAAATTAAATTATATCGAGTGCCGTATGACAATCAACAACTTTCAAACCTAACGAAATTCAATTGTTTTGATAAAATTACGGAATTAAAAGTGTTTGAAAATCATTTTCTAACTTATCAATTTCTTCAACGAGTTCCGAACCTGAAAATGTTAAGTTTGTTCATTAGATCATCATATACTTCGTTACAAGATATCATACCTATATTTTGGTTTATTAAAGATTCACGTTCTATACAAATGTTAAATATTTCATTATCATTTCCTTTGGATAATCCTCAAGCTTGGGTCTCTAGAATTAAAAAATTGCAAGCAGCAAACTCAAATTTGAGAGTGAATGTTAGTGTACTATGTGATGAATCTGTAAATTATACGGGTTTCGAAAGTATTAAACATCTTATTTCAAACTTAAGTGTTTTGCTTGAATTAGATAAAGATTATCTAGAATCATTAGAAAATTATCCACAATTGGAGAATTTGAATGTTTTTGTTGCACGTTCCTCAACTGATTTAGTCAATCAAATGCATTTCAAGCTTAGAAGTGAGTCTATCGTTCAACTAAATATAGGTATAGAATTTCCTGATGCTGTATCATATGATTTTGAATCTCTACCAAATCTTAAAAGTCTAGGTCTGAGAAATTGTAATGTGAGGAATAATGATCTTTTTAATAAAGGTTTAACAAAATTAAAGTACCTTGAATTAGGTGCTTGTGTGATTAAAAATTCTGAGTCTGGTGGTGATGACGATTCGAGATTGAATTTACCTGAATCAATATCAAGATTGAAGGTGTCCCATTCAAATATAGATGATCCATTCCCCATATTTAATAATTTGAGATACCTGAATAATTTAACAGAAATTGAAATTTCTACAAATTCATTCCCATTTACTCTTTCGTCTGGGCTACCTAACAATTTATTAAAAATGAATGTCTTATTTCTAGATTCTTCAGGAACTCCATTAAACAAAACCACACTTGATATTTTCTCATCCAATTTAGAAGAGCTACATTTATTAACTTCGTTGAAAGAAATAGATCTATCTATTTTACCGACAAGTATTCGAAGGTTAGAATTGTCAATGGATCCTGATTTCACTACTGGTATTTTCCCTAGTTCTTTAAATAATCTTTCTCTCCATTTAATTAGTTCCAACGTTGGATCGTTTTGTAAAAGTTGGGATAGTTTGAGTCAGCAGTTGAATGATTTGTGTTTGACTTTATATATGAAGACTACCAATGTTGATTTGACTGGATTTAGTTTTAATGGAATAGGGTCATTGCGGTTACATGTGACTAATGGTCTCAAAGATGATAGTGATGAGGTTATAAGTATTAAGTTAGATGAAGTTCCTGAGACGGTTTCTTCATTACATTTAGAAAACAATCCTAATTGTGAGTTGATAGTTCCGGGGATTACGAAAAGTTTGGAAAGCTGTGGGATTCTGGAGTTTTTTAATAAAACCGAATTGATAGGATGTTCGAAAAGTTACAAGTTTTACAACTAGAATTTTAACCTAGACATTGTAAGTTTTTTGTATACAAGCTTTTGTGATTTTGTTAAACTTATAAATATCGTAGAGAATCTCAAAATATGAAAAAGAATCTAGCGAGCCAGAACACTGACGACCATACCACTTCTTCAAGTTTCAAGGACGCTGACAAACTGCTCTAGGTGACAAGATGTCCATTACAAGTGATTCATTCAATTCATTTGATCCAGGTTTTAGAAGAGCTTTGAACATATTGAGTGGTATTCCAATTGAATTAAGGCTATCGGTATTACAACATGTGTTGACAAACAGTTTACAACTAGACGACTTGATTGATCTGATAGGTTACGGGACTTTTGATTCCATTATAATCAATGTTTTGTCCAATACGACTATACTCATCATGTCAGCGTATGATATGACTGAAATGTGTTGTGAGGTTAAGTGTGCCATTGAAGCGATCCTAGTCTCATCTGATAGATTTGATAAGTTGGTTCAATTCATCATATACAAGGAAATACCATTCAACATTGAAATCAAAAATATAAGCCACGCCACTATTTCCAATGCTAATGTTTTAAGATTGATTGAATCAAGTAAAGAAATATGTCAATCACGTCCACCAAATGATACTGAATATCAGGTTTTAGAACAATTGGATTGTTTACATAAGATTTCATCATTGCATTTTGAGGAAGATGATCCTTTCGTTTCTAGTTTTATTGATAAAGTTCCCAATCTACGAAAAATTAAAATTCATATATTTACTAAATCGGCACATATGGAAAATTTAATCCCTGTATTTCAGTATATTTATAATTCAGAAACTTTGACTAGACTCGAGGTTTCTATAACTTCTTGGGAGGCAACAGCAGCTGATATTTCTGGGTCTGATGATTTTGTTTCAAAATTGTGTCAACTATCTATAGATCAGCCGCTATTGAAAATTGAGGTTTTGATATCAACAAGTATTCCAATGACCAGAAGCGTGTTTTTCCAATGGTTGATGAAATTTGAAAGAATTAAGCATCTTGTGACTGATCTTATCCTATCGTTTGACCTAGTTAACAGCCTGTATCTAGATTCAATTGAAGAATTTAGTAAATTGAGAAATGTACATTTCTTATTCAGTTCATCAAGAGATATAGACTGGGATTTTAAAATTGGAAATACAGTTAAAACAATTAAGAAATTATCACTGACTGAAAAAACTGGATTATCAATATCTTTTGACTTTCATAATTTGCCTAACCTTAATAAATTGGTTTTAAATAGTTGTGAACTCGGACCTGATTGTTTTGATAATACTCTGGAATATTTACAAGATTTAGAATTAATTAATGTTCGTGCGGCAATTCAACAAGAGGATGAACCTCTAGAATTTAGTTTACCTGACAGTATCAATTCTTTGAAAATTTTAAGTGTTGTTCGTGATTCATCATTCCCGGTAATTAAAAATTTATCCGAATTGAATTCTTTAAAATATGTTAGAATTGCATCATACGAAATCCCGCAGAGGTTTATTTCCTCAATACCGAATGATTTATTTAGCCTTAGAATTGAGGTATGCATAATAACAAATAATTCAAACCTAGATCTATCATCAAAGAATATTACTCAACTACAATTAAATATTTTTAGAGGAATTCCTATGTTGGATTTGAGTATATTACCACGAAAGTTGAAAAAATTAGTGATTGAGACGCAAATAGATGAGGTCAGTGGTACACTTCCAAGTAGTCTAATTGATTTAAATATCAATTTGGGTAAGTATCATGGTGATCTAAGTGTGTCTGATTTTTTGAATACAATTTGCAAAAAAGTTGACAATTTATTGTACTTACACATTGGTCTTGAGCGTATGCCAGTGGTCGATTTAACCTCATTTAAATTCAATAAATTAAAATCATTCTCATTGATGTATGAATGTAAAGCTGCAGATAATGCAGAAGATAAAATTACTCTTAAAATAAATGATGTTCCTAATAGTTTACTTAAGACAGATTTGAAAATTGAAGATTATAGAGAACTAAACATGGGATATGAATTGATTGTTGATGAAATCAGTGACAATTTGGAGAATTGCGGAATTTTGAGATTTTTTAATGTTGTTGAAAAAATTAGAACTGAAGATGGAGGGTCTTACAGGTTTTATAATTAATAACATGTTGCTCTCTTTTATGCATTTTGTGTTCGGATTACGATGTTTGTTTTTTAATAAATAAATATAAGCTGGTTTTGTAAAATCATAAATACTTTAAAAAAAGAGAGGAAACGGGGGGGGGACGAAAGTAAGAACATCAAAAAAAATATAAAGAAATAGTTAAAAACTGTAAATGCAAATCATGATAAGATAAAACTGAAATTAAGCACAAAATAAGGAGAAATCACCCTGAAAGCGACAGTAAAGAAGGAAAACAGTAAGCAATGAATGATATATATATCAAAAAGAAGGAACTACTCTTTGGTATGATCATCTTCAGATGCTTGATATTTTTTAATATCTTCTTTAGAATCTTGAGCAATCTTAACTAAATCCTGGAAAGTTCTAACTAAATGATCACTTTTTGCCTTTTGCTTATCCTCTTTTGGAGTAGGTGGAGAAGAAGGCACGTGCTGATGACCAACGTCACCAACAGCCTCTTTCAGTTTACTCAATGGCATAGTACCAAAAGTATTCATTAATTGAGAATCAGTTTTGTTAGCATGGAAAACAAAGTCTTCTTCACCGTCTTCAAAGCTTGAGGAGTCCTGCTCTCTTAATTGTCTTAATTTCGTTAATCTATTGTTAATCATGACCACTCTAAAGACCTTTCTTAACTTAGCTTGAGCATTGAAACCTTCTTGAATATTTGAAATAAGGTTGACTTGATCTTGTTGTGGTTTGGATTTTTCAGATAAGAATTCAGTGATCCATGGATGCACTAACAGTTGTTTCGTAGTTGGTCTTCTTCTATTATCAATATCTAAAGTTTTAATAATGAAATCCTTTGCATTTTCAGATATATGCTTCCAATACTTACTATGGAAAACAACGAAATTGTTAGTTCTAACTTCATCTAAAAATTCTTGAGGATTTTCTGCTCTAATAGGAGAATAACCACCCATTAAAGTATAAGTCACGATACCTAAAGACCAAATATCACAAGATTTTGTGTAACCACCTTTACCTAAACCATATAAGTCACCGTAACCTTCACTGGCATAAATTTCAGGTGCAATGTAACCATAAGAGCCAGCAACACCAGTTAATTTTTCACCAAGGCCACTAACTTGTTTAGAAACACCAAAATCAGCCAAAACAATTGGAGAACTATCATCTTTAGTTAAATAAAGAACATTTTCCGGCTTGATATCTCTGTGAACAATACCTTTTTCATGTAAATAATCAATGGCGGAAAGCATCTGATAGATAATATTACAAGCGTCTCTTTCAGTGAAAGAAGTCTTTTGAACTAATCTATCAAATAATTCACCACCAGTAGCTAATTGGGTAACGATATAAAAATTATGTTTGGACTCAAACCAATCAATTAAAGAAACGATATGCGGATGCTTGACTGATTCTAACAGTTTGATTTCTCTTAAAACAACATCTAAATGGCCTTTTAATCTTGACTTCAAGATGATTTTAATTGCAACTTTTTCACCAGTCTTTTTCTGGATAGCATTACGAACCGTACCAAAGGAACCAGCACCTAATGTATCTCCGAACTCGTATTCTTTTTTCTTGCTAGAGGTTAAATTCGGTAGAAGTCTATTCATGGTTGTATGTATGTTTGTTAGCCTGTACTATGTAGTAGTAGTTGGAAGGGTGAAGATTTGTGTGGAGGAAGAGCTGTTTCAGGTATGAGTTTCAACTAAGCTTAAATTAAAGGAGTTCTTGATGCTCGCTATTTTGGAAGTGAGAATCGAAGCAGTTGTAGCAGCAGTGGCACTGGATGCAGTAGAACAGTAAGTAAGATTTGTAGAAAAACTTAATAAGAGGTTAACACGACTCAATGGCCCTTCTAGACTTAACTTAGTTGACACTTTTGCCCGTGTGTTTTCCTTCATCGATTCAGTCAGTCGTTACTAGCTGGGATGAGCCTGGTTATTCGGGTGCACAGATGTTTTAGATCCAGTCCCAGAGTTGTACTTTCCGAGTGCGGCAAGTGCGGAATATCGGTTCGGAATTGCACCTGCGGGAAGTCTGTGAGAGCAGAGTGGAAAGTTTATGCTTCCCTTCACCAGGACAGAGTGGGAAATATGCCTCTATATAACATTCCGCAACCATTATTCCTTGCGGAGCATGTCCTAAAAAACAGTATACCCTGTTTATCTGGCTGCGATTTCTAATTGTATTCTGTGAAAGCTTACTTGTGAAGTGGTATAAAAGGAGGTCCACTTTCCCACTTTCTGAACCAATTTTACCTCTTGGAATTCCTCTTCCTGTATCCAACTTCTCAAGTTTTTTGAAATCAATAACCTTCTTACAAAATGCTATCTTACTCTTCCTCCGTCTCTTCAAAGTCTTCTGTCGGCACTGTAGGTTCTGCTAGTTCTTGTAGTTCTAGCAGTTCCTATGACTCCTTTGCTTCAGCCTTTTCTACCTTTTCAATGTCAACTATTGCCACCACCGTTACCAGTGAGAGTACCAATTCAACAACCTCTCAAAATCTATTAATTTATCCAGCAGTTACAAACGAGTCTAATGATTCTATTAATGACACCTCATCTTCACCTCCACCTCCTCCACCTCCTCCACCTGCCCGTTCTTTACCCCTGTCTCCGACAGCGAGATTTCCTGTTCCAGTCAATCCAGAGCCTTTGCCTGCGGTTGGAGCAGAACCAGCTTCAACAGATCCACTTGAATTTTATGGAACCATTAATACACATTTTCTTAACTATGGGGCCACTTATGTTGAAGATGAAAATCGTCCAGTCAAAACTTATTCAGCTCCACCAGGTACAAAGAGAATTGTTCCTTGTACAGCGACCTATTTCAGAAAAGTCTTAAAGACTGATATTGGTCCATTTTACACTGAAGCAGTTATTGGTGACGGAACATATTCTTCTGTTGATAAAATTTACAGACCATGGACCATTAAAGACATGAACAAGGGACTAGTTGTTTATTTAAGAGAATACTATATTTTGAAGACAATTTCTAAAAAACTTGTTACAGCTGAGGAATCCTTTGAAAATGAAATTGAAGCATTATCTCATATTAGCCACCCAAATATCATTAAAATGTTTGGTTATTTTGAAGACAACTCAAGATTTTTCTTGGTTAATCAATACATCGATGGTATAAAATTATCTTTGTTGAAAGAAAGATATACTTACTTACATGAAGATACCGTTCTTAAAATCGCCAAACAAATGTTGGCTGCAATGAAAGTTATTCATGATAGAGGTATGATCCATAGAGATTTGACGCTTGATAATGTTGTCTTTAAGAACTATGATATTCACACTAATACAGAAGTCTGCATTATCGGGTTTTGTGATAGTTGTTTTGTTGATCAACAAGGTAGAGGTTTTGGTAAAGTTGGTCATTCACAATACATGGCCCCTGAAGTTTACAGAACTAGCGAAGAAGGATACAATAACAAAGTTGATGTATGGTCATTTGGTGTTATGCTATTTACTCTATTGGCTTGTAATAAAACACCATATGCTTTACCGCATAGTGAAATTGATATTATTAATTGGTGTGCAGGCAAATATTTCCCAGCTTGGCCTGAGCAACCTTGTTATTATCCTATCAGTAAAAATGCTATGGATTTTGTTGGTAGATGCTTACAATTCAATCCAAACAACAGATACTCTGTTTATCAACTTCTTCAACATCCATGGATTGTTCTAGGTACTGGTGATAACATTACCCCTGTTACCGAATGATTTCCTATCATCTCTTTTCCTTTCTTATATATTGTATTATATCTTTATATCCTATTATCACTTTAATATAATTTACGATTTATGATTTATAATTAGCTTTTATAAATATAACGGATCAACTAAAATCCAGAATAAGAACCAGTTTACGGCAATTCGACTCACTGCCCAGGCTTATTTCTCGGTTCCTACACTATACGCGGCTCGTACAGCTCACTCAACTCAGGGGACCATTACAATCCTTCAAACACAGCATTAGCAGGCAATTAGAATCCCGAAAGTGCCTCTTTTATGGGCTTTGACATTGCAGTGTAATAATTTATAAATAACATCCTGGATCATGGAATCAAAGGGTACCTCTCAATCTTAGCCCCGATCTTATCAGCCTCGCGGGACTGTATTTATTGTGAAGTGACCAATTCGATCAACAACAAGGCCCCGACTGCAATTACAAGTTTTATTAAAGTTATCAGCCAACTAATAGCAGTTGATCCGATATTGGTAGGCCCTGATTTCTATTAATAACACCCACTCACATATTGGATTAACACACCACCAAAGGGTCTCTGGATCTCAACCGTGCCTGCTTAGGTGTTCCTTATTTTAGATGCCCTAAACTATTTATCCTGCCCATAATTTACATTTCGAGGATTTCCCGAGATATATAAGAAGGGGATTTCCCAGCGTTTGTTTTCCTCTTACTGCCACTTCTTCTTATTCGGTACTATTAGTCGTTAATTATTATTACTAGTTCACTAATACTATGAATATCAACCAAGTTTACAGAATAGGCAGAACCATGGGAAGCGGAAGTTTTGGTACCGTCGTTCATGGCGTCAACAGAATCACCAAAGAACATGTCGCCATCAAGATCGTTTCGAAACAAATGTGTTTTAAAAAAGGTGTGAGAATCAATGATGTTTTAAGAGAAATTAAATTATTGTCAAAGACCCGTCATGAGAATTTAATCGGTTTAGTGGATTGGTATGAAGATGAATCATGTTTTTACATTATCACTAAATTAGCTAGAGGTGGTGAGCTATTTGATAGAATTATAGAGTTAAGCTTCTTCAGCGAAAGAGATGCAGTTGAGGTTATCACCAAATTGTTAAAATCAGTTGTGTATTTACATGACCATGATATAGTCCATAGAGATATCAAACCTGAAAACATTCTTTACATGAGACCAGGTGATAACTCATCCATCGTACTTTGTGATTTCGGCTTAGCGATTGAACATTTTCCTTATGAACATAAATTACAAGGCACCCCAGGCACACCAACTTATAGAGCCCCAGAGATCTTCACGAGACAGGGCCATGATTCAAAAGTTGATATTTGGGGCATTGGTATTATTGCTTATATACTGATTACAGGTCGTGTGCCAGTTTCTCAAGATTCTAACGTTAAACAATTTCTATCATTAGTTAATCATCCTGATTTCCCAGCTTTTATTCAACCCGATGAAAAAACTAAGTTATCAAAAGCTTCCAAAAATTTCGTTAAACAATGTTTAAATCCAAATCCAAGTTTAAGACCAAGCGCAAGACAATTGTTACAGCATCCTTGGATTATCGGCAATACTGCTCATGGTAATTATAACTTGGTTCCCGGAATTAGAGCCAATTTCAATGCTAAGAAAGCGTTACAACAGGCTATACGTAAAGTTATAATAGAAAACAATTTAAAACAACTAAGACAATTAAACGATGAAGAACAACAATCAATTAACGTTCTAGCTATTCCAAATAAATACAGCAACAATTCATTGTTTAGTTATAAATCATCCAATAACTCTTTCAGTTCGATGACAAGCTCAGCTAGCATGAAATCCATGAAATCATTTACTGGAAGTGATATGGATAGTGTTGGCGGTAGTGATTCGGATGAGTACATTGATGAGTCAGTTAGAAGAGCTCGTAGAAGATCTTCTTTGAATGTCCAAATCATGCAGGAGGTTGTTAGAACGATATCTGCCGATAGTGGCAGCTTTAAATAAATCTAGCTGGTTACATTGATTGTCATTGCATTGATTGGGATCTCTTTATGTGTTTACGTTTCTTTTGATTATCTTTTTGTTTTGTGCTTATACATTTATTTCTTCAGTTCTCTCGTTTTGTTTAGTGCTTTTTTCTAGAATCTATATATTATATTCCATTTTATGATGGATACTTGTTTTGAAAAATAGTCCTTGATCAGTTGTAGTGTGAAACAAGTTCTGGACTTTAGATTTTGATCTAGGTTCCTTACTGGTCTTCGCTCTTCGCCAAACAACAACGATTTGTTAGTTCTAGCACTACGGTAACTCGTTACATGTTACATAGCTCTTCCTTTCATACCGCCCATAAACACAAAACATTAGTTCCATATGTCATTATCTGACCTCATTCCAAAGTTCAAGTTCGAAAGATTGTTGAACTCAGACTCTCAATTGAAAACCCTAGTTTTACTGGGAACAGTCGATGAAAAACCTGCAATTTTACAATTAGAGAAAAGCCATTTCAATTATACAGAAGAAGATTTCAACAATTTACCAATCACAGAGATTGAAACATTAGTTAACAATGATGTTTATTACTGGGGTATGAATTTATTAAAACAAGATTTAATCAATTCACCATCATCTAAATTAAACTTGATTTATCCAGCCACAGAAACCCATATTCGTAAATTCAATAAACCTAAGATGCACATAATTAAAGAAACACCAGAAGTGTACGACAAGGTAGTGAAGCCATACATTAATACCATGAGAGGTGATAGAATTAAGTGGGTCAAGAATATATTATTTGAAGGTGCAGAGGCCGACCGGGTCGTTTTCAAAAACTCAGACTTTGTGATGATTCCAGACATGAAATGGGATGGGAAAACAATGGAATCATTGTATTTATGTTGTATTGTGTTTAGAGAGGATATTTCGTCAATTAGAGATTTCAATGAAAGTCACATTGATTATTTAGAATCAATTTTGAAAGAAATCAGAACACAAGTTCCAAAATACTATCAAGATGAATCGATTCAGACAGATACGTTAAGAATCTATGTTCATTATCAGCCTTCGTATTATCATTTCCATATTCATGTGGTTAATGCTAATTACAATGGACTGGGTGAGTCAATTATTACTGGGAGGGCCATCTTGTTAGATGAAGTGATCGATAATTTGAAAGTTTTGGGTAAAGAAGGATACAAGAAGAAAACTCTCCATTATTCTCTGAATGAGTCACATGCTTTATGGCAACTAGGATTGAAAGATCATACTGTGTAGATTTGTTTTTAATGTAATAGTTAAACCATAATTTTACTAATAAAAAACAATTAATAGATTTTTTCCTGTTTCTTGTTTCTTTTGAAGTTTTGAAGTTTTCTGAAATTTTGCCTTTCTTTTTAGGTGTTACTCCCAAAACTTTACTTTCTTTTAAATAGTTAGACTGCCCAGTGGCAATCGAACATGAAAAAAAGTAAGCACACAACTAAGGAGATATTCTGCCAAAGCAGAAACGTGCGCACTGCGATCGATCAATCACCATCAGATGCAGAGAGACTGAGCCTGAGACTGAGATCGAGAGGGCCCCAACAACAGCTCAGAGCTTTTTTGGTTCTGTAACACCGGATACACACATTAACACCTCCAACAGTCACCTCTTTGCTCTAATCAACACCCATGCAATACTGTTAGGTTTCTAGGTTCTCACAATAGACGATACTCACACATTAAATCCACTGAACAACAACAAAGCTTAGCCTATCGCTCGATATCTGACTCTTTCTCGATTTAAACAGGTACTTAGTTGAATTCCTGCATCAAGAACAGTCCCAATTTATTCAAATAACAGTCCATTTTGCACAGCTGCACCATGTCCAATGATGACTTTTTATTTGGCCTGGGGGACTCAAGCTCGTCCTATCACACACTTCAACAGGGGTCTTCGATGTCATCTTCAGGCACCACACATCCACACCATAAAACTTCGTTTTTGAAATCGTTGACTAATTTAGCCAGACCTTCCAATGAACTCAAAAGAACACAGTCAAGTAATAGTAACGTCTCAGCAAATGGTAACTCACCAAGATTAGAATCTGGTATTGTTGTTGGTGCTTCACATTCACATTTGGATATCATTAATCAAGATTCTCTGTCTCATACACATTCTCATGCTAATTCAAGGTCAACTTCTCCTGATAGATGGGGTATGACACCTTCTCCACTATCAAATTCTCATAAATCCCCTGTTAAAAATAAATTGTTCGTCCCTCCTAAACGACTAGGAAGAAATACAAGGTTAGATGATGATAATGATTGGAATGATGACATTGACGATATTAATTCACCAATTACTCCCAAAATCAAAGAGGTTCAATTTTATCCGGATTTGAAAAATTTAAAGATTACTTCAACTGATACTTTAACCAATTCTGTGCCCATTCATAATAATCAGTCTAATGTATCAGTTGGTAGTAATAGCCCCGTTGATGAAACAGGAGAAGATGAAGAGGAAGAGGAAGAAGATTCCTTATATCCTTTTTTGAAAATGGATTATGAACAAATTATGAAAGATCCATTTAAATTATTAATAACACAAGTTCCACCCGCTAATGATTCTTCAAGATATAACAAAATCGTTAAAGCGTTAACCAAGCCTCATTTTGACATGAATGAATTAAGAAAACAATCATGGAGTGGTATTCCAAACTCTATACGAGCTTTAGTTTGGCAAGTTTTGTTGGGCTACTTACCTGCAAATTCATCGACTAGAGAATCTGTCTTAAGCAGAAAAAGAAAAGAATACAGTAACAGCATGAGCCAATTATTTAGAGGTGAAAAAGATCAAACTGTTTGGCATCAAATTACAATTGATATTCCAAGAACAAATCCATCAGTCAAGCTGTATAGTTATGAAACCACACAAAGATCATTAGAGAAGATTTTATATTTATGGGCTATAAGGCACCCTGCTTCTGGGTATGTTCAAGGTATTAATGATTTAGCAACACCATTCTATCAAGTTTTTTTAAACCATTATTTAAAAGATTCAATTAACGTTGAGAACTTTGATCCAAAGGTCGTGCCGAAAGAATTAATGAACTGTATCGAAGCCGATACATATTGGTGTTTAACTAAAGTTTTAGACACGATTCAAGACAATTACATCCATGAACAACCCGGTATTATCAGACAAGTAACCGAATTGAAGAATTTGGTCAAGAGAGATGAACCATTTTTATCGCAGCATTTCGAAAACGAAGGCATTGATTTCATTCAATTTTCGTTCCGTTGGATGAACTGTATGTTAATGAGAGAATTGCGAATCGAGCTGATTATCAGAATGTGGGACACCTATATTTCGAACTATCCAACTGGGTTCAATCAATTTCATGTTTATGTGTGTTGTGCATTTTTGAGAAGATTTAGTGATACGTTGTTAGATATGGATTTCCAAGATATGATTATGTTTTTACAGGATTCGTCAAAGACGAAAGATTGGAATCATGAGGATGTGGAAATGATGTTGAGTGAAGCGTTTGTTTGGCAGTCATTGTATGAGAATGCTACTGCTCATTTGAAATGAATATTGATTACCGTTTTTTATTACCTGCTCAAGTATATAGTTCGTCTCTTGTGTTTTTGATGGGTTGAACCTATTTTTTTATTAATTTTTTTTATGTTATATAGTTTATACAAAAATTATTAAGGCATTAAACTAAATCATGATCATCAATAAATAACCAGTAGACGAATAACTTGTTTCCTTTTTTTTTTTTTCATAGTAGTTAGCAGTCCAAAAATTCATTATAACACGAGAAATGCATTAGACAAAATGGTATATTGGTGGTAGTAAAAGCAACTGAAGAATAATAAATCAAAATTGTAGCAATTAAAAGCAGAAGGGAAGGGAAAAGGAGAGAAAGTTCAAATCTGTTGAAATATAAACTTATGCAAAAAAGTTAAGAAAAAAGAGTTTATAGAGTTATCTAAAACTATAAGAGGCCATTTGCCCTCTTAGCACTCTCTAAGATATTGTCCAAAACCATAACGACAGTCATTGGACCAACTCCACCAGGAACAGGAGTAATTCTCGAAGCTAGTTCAGAGCATCCATCGAAATCAACATCACCACACATTCTTCTACCTGATTTCTTACTTGAATCGGGAACATAGTTGGTACCCACATCGACAATAACAACACCTGGTTTGATATATTCTTTTGTGATGAAACCAGCAACACCAACAGCACTAATTAGAACATCTGCATTTGAGCAAAACAATTTCTTTTGGGCGTCGGTGGTCTTTGAATGGATGGTTGTGACTGTACCACCTTCTTTTTCTAATAACTTTGATAATGGGCCACCAACAATGTCAGATCTACCACACACAACGACATTTTTACCTGTGATTGTGATTTTCTCGTGTTTTAATAAGTACATTATACCCTTTGGTGTGCACGGGATGAATTTCGCTTGAGCGTTTTTCTTGAAAATGGCAGCCAAGTTCAATTCGGAGAATCCATCAATGTCTTTTTCCTGTTTGACTGCATTAGTAATTAGTTCTTCGTCCAAGTGTTTAGGCAATGGTAATTGAACCAAAATACCATGGACTGTTGGATCAACATTAAGTTCATTGATTTTGGCCATTAGGTCAGTTTGCTTGATGTCAGCATCAAATTTTAATAGTGAACCGTCAATGCCAACTTCAGCTGAAGATTTTAGTTTCATTCTGACGTAGATCGCTGAGTCTGGCCTGTCACCAACTTGGATTATAACTAATTTTGGTTTGAAGTTTGGGTTTTCAGATTGCAGGGTTCTGATTTCGTTGGAGATGCTCTCACGTAATTCGGAACTGATTTTCTTCCCGTCAATGATTTCGGCTGGCATGATGATGTGATGTGATGTGATGTGGTATGGTTATGGGATTGAGTTGTGGTGTGGTGTGATAAAGGAAAGAGTTGTGGTGGTTGAGTTGAACATTCGAATCGAAGCGTAACACATGCTTTAATTTGGTGAGTCAGATTTTCATTTTTGGGCGCGAGTTGATTTCGATTC
This sequence comes from Ambrosiozyma philentoma, assembly GCA_003707675.3. Taxonomy (NCBI): domain Eukaryota; kingdom Fungi; phylum Ascomycota; class Pichiomycetes; order Pichiales; family Pichiaceae; genus Ambrosiozyma; species Ambrosiozyma philentoma. Next base: position 663,839 of record PPKZ03000001.1, read on the forward strand.
GAGTGGTTCGTTTGTTTGTTGAGCTGGGAGCTGATTGGGTTGACTGTGGATTTCTGAGAGTGCTAGAAAAAACTGGGAGCAGTAAAGAAGAAGTGACGGTCAGTTTGAATCATGTTAGAAGCTTGTTAAGTATATCAAACGTATGTGTACCACAAAGCAGCCCTGTATGTGTTGCTGGCCATTTGACTACTTGAAGAACATATCCATCCAAATCAAGCAACAAGTGCACCAAGCAAGCTCAGGATTCATAAATTTATGGGTAATTCTACCTTAAAACAGAATACATCACAACTGGATTAGGTGTATTTGTTGGTTATAACAGGGTTGGCATCTGAAGTATATGCAAAGATATCCCCTAATCGAGCCTTCCATCTTTTCTTGACAGTACTTCACATGTTTAACAATCAAGCCAATCTTGCAGCATCACATTTCCATGAAATTCCCTGAAACAGAAGTAGGTTCTGCAGACCACCTGGGCTCCCCTTTGAATCCCTGGCGATTCCAAAGGAGTACCATTCCTTGGGCATGGTCGTACCTGTTCTTTTCAGCTACGTGCATGAATTCAATACAAAAATAGATTCTAGCGTAGCACATTCTAACAGTTTGAGATGATAGTCAAGTACTGGCAAACAGCTTTTTTCTTTAAACAGGAAAGGGGATCCACCCAAAAGGGCCGCTAGGGTCAATTAGCGCCCAAAGAGGAAATAAGGCAGATTCTCTTTCGGCAGCCAATGGTGCCCTTGTTTCGGATCCGAGAGAGAACCGGATTGGGTTTAAACTTTAGATCGAATTTAATCTCTATACAGGAGTCGTCTATTTATACATATGAAACGCTGTCTGGAGCGCAGCTTGGGAGATTAAAGTGCTTCCACAGGAACGTACGCTGGTACCGCCTTATAATAGTTGGCCAGCATATACAGTATAAGTAGGTAAATTAAAACAATTGAATTACATTAAATATACCGTATTATTATGGTGATCTCAGTGATCAACGATACTGGAGAATGCAATGAAAATCCTCAATTAAATTAACCTGAAAGAAATTTCAAAAGACGTTGCTTCGTCTAGATGTTTTAAACTTCTTTTGCTTTGATTCTTCTTCATTCCATTTATGCTTGAGTTACTCTAGCTATTTAGAAATTGGGACAGGGCAGAGCCATGGAACAAGTAGAAGGAGGGCCACAAAGGGATTTCATCATGGGATGATGAAAATCGAAGTCAAGTAACTCTACAAGCCCCTTGTCCAACTAACCACTCTGCAATTTCATTTTACCTAATTCGATTTCGACTAAAGCAGTAAAATCAGCTATTGAATTGGCTGGTATTGAAAATTGCCGAATCTGTGGGCTTAACTCCAAAACGAAGAGTTCAGAGCTGTTGAAAAATTAAGCTGGACTGGGGACCTACAGCGGTTAATCTGTCCGTCAGCTTCTAGTGCTAGTACTAATAGTACATTCAATTGCAGCTTCAACGTTCAGAGCATTATTACTGGATCGGGAAGCCTTTCTGTGATGAAATTCCCATTTCCAGCTTGTCCAACTGAAGACCCTGTGTAGCTGGCAATGACAGAGTCAACGTCAAAGTCAGAGTTCTGCAAAGCCAACGCAATTAAAAGAGAGGCGTCTTAATTAATTGGTCGTTTAGTTTGTGATTTAACGCTCTGTGTTTTTGTGTTCAATTTGAGCTTGAACTAACATATCTTAACACGTCTTCTTCTCCCACTTCTAGACTGGCCCTTCTTTCTGTCCTATCTGTCTCTCCTAACTGTCTCTGTCACTGTCACCTAGCCATTGCCACTGCTCTCCTTTAATATCCACCCACCCAGAGTTCGTCAAGCCAGCTCCTGCCCTAGCTCCATACCTTATACCTCCGTTTCGTCCTCTCCTCTAGTATTTAAATATAGAAGCATCCTTTTAGCTTTCCCCTTCGTTAGATTCGGCATCATCTTGTTCTCTGCTTCTTCTGTATACCTTCTCCATTTCCACTTTCACCTCCACTTACTTTTTTCACACTTTTCCTTTCAAATATCCCTAATAGAATCGCCTATACCTACTACCCACCCCAACATTCACTCAATCCACAACTTTGCTTTCTCTTTCTCTGCATTCATTTATATGTCTCCCTTTCTCTCACTCTCTTTTTAAACTACCCTAATTAACATAACCGAAAATACTATCCATTAAGAATATAATCAACAACTCAATGGCAGAGTCAAAACAAGCTCCTTCTCCATCTAAAGATGAGTCCAGGCCAGGAAGAAATAATTCCCCTCTAAAACAACTAATAAATCCAATAGACGTCCCTATAGAGGGCAAAACTTCATCTTCGTCTGCTGACACCTCTCTGGATAGACGTGACGATGATGAATCAGCGGCAACAGCAACAGCAACCGCAACAACAACGACAACATCAACTACAACAACAGCAAACAATAATTTGCTGGAGGCTATATCCCAATTATTAGGTGTACACCTCCCAAATTGGCCATTCTCCCAAGATTCATTAAATGGAATGGTTCAACTCCGAACTGAACAGGAAAAGACTAAACAGGAAGAATTGAGAAATAGAAATTTATCACTTTCTTTGGAATTGTTAAATACTGCTAAATCGGTTAGCATGCCTGCTGATTTAATACCTTGCCTGTTTATAGATCCTCCAAAAGATGTTAAAGATAGAATTGATTATTATGTTACAAAATCTAAAGAAATATCTCCGTTGGGTGATCCTTATCAACATCCACAACAGCAACAACAACAGCAACAACAGCAACAACAACAACAACAACAACAAACACCTTTTTATACACGAACTCAGCAATTTCAACAACAAGTACAACAACCTCCTCCTTTACTACAAAGAACTCCAATTTATGAATTCCCTGAAAGCTCTACAGAGACACCTTCTCGTAGAGGAGGTGGCCGGATTCAGTCTAAAAGGTCTTCTCCAATTAGGCAACCAACTCATCATAGATCTCATACAACTACTGGAATACCTTCAAGCATGGTTGGTTCAACTTCAGTTTGGAAAGTTAATTTGCCTCAGCAGCAACAGTATCAATTTCATCATTGGTCCGGTCCTGATTCCAAAGACACTCCTACTCCAAGTGAACCTGCCTCGGGTGCAGCAACGACTGGTCGTACTACTCCTTCATCTGCCTCTAAAAGAAAATTACCCAGTTCAAGGAATGAGCCTTTACCACCTTCATCCCCTTTAAGAGCTAAATCAACTGCATTACATAAAAGGAATCGGTCAGAAAGTGCTGCTGCTTTAAATCCTCCTACAAGTGCTTTGGGTTCCCCTTATATTTATAGAGAGCATCAACAAAGATTACAACAGCAACAACAAGGGCAGCCTCCGTTGCTAAGCCAAGGTCCCCCTTCTTCATCCCCATACCCAAATTTAAGACATCCAGGCTATAACCAAAGTTATCCTCCGACTTCTCAGCCTCTGAATATATACCCTTCATCACCATATTATCAGCAACAACAACAAAATCAACAAGGTTATTCATTTCCACCCAAATTACCTACTCCTTCAACATCTAAATTACCTCAACAACAACAGCAATCTAAGCAACAGCCGTCACAACAACAAAGACCAAGTACTCCTCATCGATGATATTACACGAAATCTAGCACAATTGCTGTTTGTCGAGAGATAGTCACTTAATTTAGATTAGATTAGATTAGATAGATACAGGATTATCTAATAAGCACCTCGATCGACGCTTTTTATTAAATATTAAATTATTATCATTTTTTCATCAAATTAAACGTTTTAAATTTTTTACCATATTACCGTTTTTTAACTAATCCTAATATTTTTAAATAAACGTTTTGCACATGACCATTTCTTCAACTAGATTACTATTATTTTACTTATCCCATAATTACCCCCTCCCTCAACACCCACACCCGAAAAAGGTTATATATATTTATGACGTATACCCAACGACCTGAACCCATACCAATTTTTATTTTGTCAATAACCATTATTACCATACCCACTCCCGTATGCATGTACGGCGGATATATCCATAAACAACGAAAAATGTATATGGTTACATGTTATTTATATCGGACAACGAATTAGATTCTTTTTTTTTCTGATTATTATTATTACTATTATTATTACTATTGATTTGTTTACGTTATTCAAACAAATGACAGCAAGAGAGAGAGACAACGCCCTTTTTTTGGCCATTACTACTACTATTAATACACTCACTTGTTTTACTTTAAATACATTCATGGTTTAATTAGCTGCTTCCAATTTGGTTTTATGATTGGTTGGTTAATACATATTTTTTTGTTTACTTATTATTACTATATTATATTATAAATGTATGAAATATACAAAAATTCTGTACAATTGATATTAACTTTGTTTTTCCTTCTAAAAGAACATTAATTTTGAATTTGGTTCACCTTTTTGTTTTTGCTTTCGATGTTCTCTCAATTATTTTGTTTCATTTTAAATTTTTTTTTTGTTTAGTTTAATTTTGACTAGCTTGTTTTTTGTTCAGTTATTCTATTTGTTATGTTTAATATTTTTATTAGTTCTTTTTTGCTGGTTTTATTATTACTTGGATTTGTTGAATCGTGATACAGTAGGTTAGTGTTTCCTTTGAATGATTGACACTATTACTTTTTTTAACATTTTTGTTCATTTTAACATTTTTTTTTATCGTTCTTATTAGGCAGTTATTCAGTTACTTATTAATTGTTATTATTTCTAATTATTTTATATTTTTCTTCATTTTTGTTTTTATTTCTGGTGAAATCATGTTCCGATGCTGTTAGTTTTTAATTTTTTTTATCTTGACCCTTTCCAGTCTCTATAATTTACATCTTTTGCATTAGATCATCATTCATCATGTTTGTTTAGCTTCTTGTTTTATATTAATTTTGATTTAATTTTAATTTGCATTACTATTAGCGATAAATTTGTCATTTTCCTGGAGTATTTTTGTTATGGCTACACTACACTACGGAACACTCTCTTTTGTTTTTATTTGTGTTTAAGTTTATTGGAATTATACTTTGTTTTGACTTAATATTGTGTCAATACCATATATTTGAAATTAGTTAATTGATTAGGTGATTGGTATCAACGCCATTGCTTGAGAGGGCGGATATCCCCCGGAAGTTTCTCCGAAAACTCGATTCTCCGGCGTCGGACCAACTGCACCAAAAAGAAAGTTAGTATTCTGTGTATATCAATCTCTTTCTGTGAACATTAAGTAAGCGGATAGATACCCCCTTATCTTGACCCCAGACATCTGTCAATTGTCCTTTATAAGGGGACCTAATTCCCATTTGCATTCATTGTCATACACTTCTGTGTTTCAGTAGGTCCGGCTCATCCCTATAACCCTTAACTACATAGCACTGCACTAGGAAAGAGAGACTGGTTGCCACCGGGAAGAGCCAAGAATATGAGTAACTCCGAACTTGCTTCCCATGCTTCACAAATACAGCCTGTTTCTAACAGTCCCATAGATTACGAGATCAGTTTATCGTCGTCACAAAACCACAAGCAGGTATCGCTGCCCGATGGTGTAACCACTACAACTACAAGAACCAGTAATAAGCTAAAGAGGTTCGAATCAACTGAACAGAAAGCCAAAGGGGGTAAATTACCATACACAGTGTTATCCCAATCAGAAAAATATTTCATATCGGGAATACTAGCAACAATAGGACTATGTTCATCAATCAGCATGCCTATTTATTGGGTTGCATTAACAGAGATTCAAAATGATTTTAAGATTACAGAAGAACAGACAAATTTAACAGTCACTGCATATTTAGTATTACAAGCTATATCACCAGTTTTCTTTTCAAATGCAGGGGATTATTTTGGGAGACGACCAGTTATTTTGATTTGTTTGGTTGGTGGGGTTGGTGCCAATGTTGGATTAGCAGTTTGTGATACATATTGGTTGATCATTTTCCTAAGATGTGTTTTAGCCATGTTTGTTGCACCGGTGATCAGTATTAATATGGGTGTTGTTGGAGATTTTACGACTAGAAAGAACAGAGGTGGGTTTGCAGGAATAGTTAGTGGATTCATATTGATCGGACAGGCCATTGCCCCATTTATCGGTTCTGTCATGGATACGGCGTGGGATTGGAGAGGAATCTTTTGGTTTAGTGCTGCATTTGATGGGTTGGTTTGTTTGATTGTGTTTGTGTTCTTGCCTGAGACGAAGAGATCAATTGTTGGAAATTTAGGATTTAAACCAAAGAGTGCAATTCATATGAGTCCATTTTTGATGTATTTGCAATATAAAGGGAAACTAATTGATTTGAAAGGAGATACAATTGAGGAACAAGTTTTGACTAGATTTAATCCATTTGAATCGTTCTTGATTATGCTGGCTCCGGAAGTTACCATGTGTTTGTTGCCTACTTCAATAATATTTTCTACGTGGACAATGTCTTCAGCTAGTTTATCAACTACATTAGCACAATCTTATGGATATTCAACTTTGAAGATTGGTTTGTGCTTTTTTGCTTCTGGATTTGCCACTATATTTGGTACGTTAGTGTTTGGACGATTTTTAGACTACAGATACAAAAACTTGAAAAGACAATATAATGAGGCTATACAATTAGACCCAGTTAATAGACAACCATTTAATATAATCAAAGCACGTCTCGGTTTCTTCTTAGTTCCAGCACTAGTCACTATTTGTTTCACTTTGGTTTACGGATGGTGTTTAGATAAGCATGTTAACGTTGCACCTATACTAATATCAGCATTCCTGATATCATTTGGATGTATGTATCCGTTAACTGCCTCATCTACCATGTTAGTTGATTTATACCCAGAAAAATCTGGATCAGCAACATCTATGGTGAACTTCTTCAGATGTGGGATCTGTGCTGTGTTTATGAGTTGTTTGAGCAAGATGAATAGTGCGATGACTCTTGGTGGTACGTATACGTTCATGGCTGGAATTAGTTCTTTGGGCACCGTTATTGTGTATGTATTAATTTATAAGAGTAGTGAAGTTCTGTTGAAAAGACAGAGAAAGAGGGAGAAGTTGGGATTGTCTGTTTAATTTATTTATTCTATTTGTCCATTTATTACGTAATATTTATAGCCACTAATTTTTATCTGTTAATTTATTACGTAATAAAGCCAGAGAATGTAATTTCGGGCTCTTCGGGTAAGATTAACAGGGCAGAGCGAGAAAAAGTCAAAAAAAGTCTGTTCTTACGTAATATTCCAGATTCCAGAAGTTCTTTTTAAAATAAGCGATGACTTTTGTGTTTGTCTCTGAGGTGAAGTTGTTAGCACGTTGGCAACTGCCTCTTCCTGCAAAAAACAACAGAACCAAGCCAGTTTTCTCTTACCCCTTACACTCACTATCTACAACTCACTATCTACAACTCATGTCTGCAATATCAACTGCCATCAGACCAGTCACTCAAATTATGGATTATCAGCCGCAGCTAGTCGGCCTCGCAGAAACAACAACCTTCATCAAGCCACTAGACACAGTCAAGCTACTTACCCTAAACACATGGGGCCTCAAATACATCAGCAAATGCAGAACAGAACGACTCAGAGAGATAGCAAACAGATTGGCATCAGATAATGAAAAAGACGATTACGATATAGTCGCTTTACAAGAAGTGTGGACGGAAGAAGATTGGAACTACATCAGCAGTGTTTGTTCTTATAAATACCCTTATAGAAGAATCTTTTCGGCTGGAATCGTTTCTGGCCCAGGTTTAGCAATCTTGTCTAAAATCCCAATCAAGAGAACTTTTCTTCATGTTTTCCCAATTAATGGTAGACCTTCCGCTTTTTTCAGAGGTGACTGGTATGTTGGTAAATCTGTGGCTGTCACTCTTTTGCAGCCAACCTCAAATGAAGCTTCTCCAATTGCTTTATTAAACTCCCATATGCATGCTCCTTATGCTTTAAGTGGAGACGCTGCTTATTCAACTCATAGAGCTTGTCAAGCTTGGGAAATTGCTAATTTAGCCACTGATTTGTCCGATGCCGGGTATGCCGTTATTTTAGTTGGGGATTTAAACTCTAAACCTGGTTCTTTACCTTATAGGATCATTCAACATGAAGCTAATTTAAAGGACTCTTGGGAATTATTAAATGGTGTAATGGATTTAAATTCAGTTAAAAGAATGAATCCTTATGATCAGGTTTTAAAAGGTGCAACTACCTGTGATTCAGTTTTAAATACTTGGAGAGCAACTAGAGATCCCACCGAAGCTTGCCGTTTAGATTATGCTTTAATTGATGATAGCAAATTAACTCCGATTGATGCTTCTGTTGAATTTTATGAAAAAATTCCAGGCATTGGTTCTTACTCTGACCATTTTGGTTATTCTGCTACTTTTCAAGTTTTACCAAAATCATTTCAACAAGAGAGATTCCCTGCAAGTTTGAATGAAAAATTTTTAGTCTATGAAGATTTAAAATCTTTAGTTTTAGAGTATTTACAAACGACAAATAAATGGCAGTATAAATGGAGAATGGCTCATTTTTCAATTTCAATGTTAATTTGTGCCATTTTACTTCCAACTATTACAATTAGTTCTTTTGTAGCTCCTTGGGCTACTTCATTATTATTCCTCCTGGGCGTTTTCATTGCCGTTGGTGGTGTCATTGATGGTTTAATTGGTTTTTTGTTTACTTCTGGCGAGAAAAGACTATTAAGAGAAGTTGTTTTCCAAATTAATGATAGATTCACTTATATGAAGACAACGAAGTTTAATATTCATCATTAGAATGCCAAATATAATCAATTATTTTCTACACAATTATCAATAATGCTCTAGCCTTTAATGAACAATACACTATGCTAATTTTAATTCTCTTTTTCCACAGGCTTACTTGGTTTTAAATATTTTTATTGAGATATCATATCCGGCAAATACCTTCTCAATCTCAGCTTTCGTTCATTTTCTTACTCCTCCTCTTCTCCCCAAATTGACAATCGGTCAACCAACATATTGACCAGTAATTAATGTTAATCTATTATTATCCCATATTCTCAATATGTTTAAAAAAGTCCTTTGATTTGCCATATTACTTTGATTTCTTACGTTGTTTTTTTATTCATTCAACAATTATTAAATTGTTTCGCCGTTTTTGTTTTCATATACAAGCGAAGTTGACATAAAACAAAATAATTATGCATTGTATGCCATTAATATTTCCCTTTTATCATCATGCATCTTCACATATATGCATTATCAATCACAATGCTCCTTACAATTATTTTTGTTTTTTTGTTTTCTGTTTGTTGGATTTTTCGTTTTGTTTTCCTATTTCGGACTCATTTTTTCTTTTTTGCGCTACTACTTTAGAAGTTTTGCTTGCCTGCTTGATTAAAACAGGCCATACTAATTAAATACTAATTAAAATTGAATTTTTTTAAAATTGTTTTGACACCTTTTTTCATAAGTTTGTTTTTCGTTTCAGTTCTTTTGAATTTTTTTTTTTTAATTTCTCTACTAATTTTTATATATTACGCCTTCCTACTAACTAACTTTCTTACTATTAATATCCTCTTTTTTACAGTGGTTTGTTTTGTTTAGCTATATTTTTTTAAATATTTTAATGTATCATGCCTAACCTATCTAGAGAACAAATGTTAGCTCTTTGTATTTATGTGAAAGATGTGAGGTTCGGTTTACACACCTTTATTGCTCACTATTGATGATCACCGGACAACAACAATTTTTAAAAAACTAAAAATCCCGCATTTGAATATCCATCCCTTTTTCAATTTTGCCATAGATCCATGCAGCCAGTTGAACGTAACTAATTCGATGTTAATATTCATTTGCAGTTCAACGCATAGCAATCGATATCTCTTAAACGTGGGTAGATACTAGATATTGGTAGTACTTCGGAGTATTAGTTACTCCAGAACCCCCGATTCGGCCATTATTTCGGAACTTTGCGTGCACAGCTTGCGCCAAATGGCGATAACCCTTAATACTTGGCGGCTACTTCTCAATACGGAGAAATTCCACGCTTTGTCCGCAAATTTACCGTTGTTCGACCCTTCTTTTTCGACTTTTTTATAGAGTTCTCCGTTCCAGATTATATGTACCTCGTATGGGAAAAATAATAACCCTATAAGCTGACTAATATTTTTCTACGTGACTCACGCTGCTGAGGTATTTTTTTGATAACTTAAAAGGATACAGTTTTCTCCTCTCTACGTTTTGTCCATATTAAGAGTTACATTTATTACTGTTAATCAGTCATACTTTTGAAATCCATCAGAAGAAATTCAAATATCTCTTTTTTCAACTCCGAATTCACAGTTCACAGTCTAGGTACAAATCATATCACAAATTTATAATAGGTTTTACTTGATCAAGGCTGTTGGAATGTGTTATAATTCGTTTATCCTTCAACATATAATAAACACGTTATTGTTCTCTTTTATTTGAAAAATTATTTAATCCAAAAATCGACTATAGTAAACCAAGTTGAAAAATCTACTCTCCGACCATGTCTGATTCTGTTAATATCAAAGAAGAAGAAAACAAGAATCTCAAACTAGCTAAAACACAAACTGGCGAAACCACTATTCCTCTGTCGACAAGACATCGTAATAATGATCCTGAATTAGGCTCCACAACAGAAGATGATTCAGACGATGATGATTTAGGTGGTTACCGTCTAACATCTGAGGAGAAAGCTCAATATTCGAGATATTCAAGTAAAACTAAAGCTGTGATGTTAAGTATTTGTTTCTTCGCTAATACATTAGCTCCATTTGCTTCTTCTGCTTTCTTTCCAGCAACTGATCAGATTGCAGCTGACTTTGACACTACTGGAGATATTATAAACCTAACAGGTACTGTTTTCAGTATCATGACTGCTATTGCCCCATGTTTTTTTAATCCATTGTTTCACTTTTATGGTGTTAGACCAATTTTCATTTTATTATCTTTTTTGATATTAATCACTTCAATACTGTCCGCTGTTTCAGTTAATTTAGTGATGTTTTTCATCTTTAGAAGTATGAGTGGTTTATTTGCTTACACTTTTATCAACATGAGTGCTTCTATTTGTTCACATATTTACGAACCAACTAAAAGAGCCACTGCTATGTCATTGACATTATCTGGAACCTTATCTGCCTGTGCATTTGCTCCTGTTTTAGCCGGTATTATTATAACCTACACCCATTGGAGAGTTATCTTTTGGGTTCAGAGTGGTATGTGTGCGTTCGTTTTAATTGGATCAGTTTTGTTTATTGAAGAAACTACCCCCGAAGTCCCTTTTCAAAAATGGAAAAAAGAAAGTGGTAAGAAATTTAAACTGATTTTAATTAATCCATTAGACGTTATTTTGGTTCTTACAAATCCAACATTATTCTTGTCTGGAATTTATACGTTGTTGATGTCTTATACTTATTTTGCTATTTTTGCTCCTATCAGATATGTCGTTGATCCTAGATTTGGATTTACCACCCCTATTCAAGGTTCTTTGTTTTATTTGCCTTTAGGTATAGGCATGTTTTCTTCTTCATTCTTAGCTGGTAAATTATGTGATAGAACGTTGAAGAAATACATTAAAAAGAGAAATGGAAACCTAGTTGGAGAAGACCGATTCAGATCAGCATGGATACCAACAGTGATAATGGCAGGTGCAATTTTAGTGTATGGATGGTGCTTAGAGAAAGAAAAGGGTGGAATGGCATTACCTATTATTTGCCTTTATGTCTACGGGTTTGTTCAGACATTTGGTTACAATGCTACCAATACATATTGTATTGGTAATTTTCCGGAAATTGGGGGTCCAATTGCTTTGGGTTCTAATTATTTTCTGAGAAATGTTGGATCTGCAGCTGGGGCTGGGGCAACATTGCCTATGTTCCAACAGATCGGAATTGGTTGGTCGGGTACAGTTTATGCCGTTATGTTGATTGTTGGGTTGGGATCTGTTGTAATTATCTCGTTTTATGGCCATAAACTGAGATTAAGTTGGTCAGTGAAAAATGGGTATATTACCCAAGAAGAAATGGATAAAGAGCTGTTGGAATCTCAAATGAAATGAACTTTCTGTCAATTTCTGTATAGTTCTAGTCGTTCACGTAAAAACTGGAATATGATTAAATATACATAACCAAACTTCAATACGGCTGAACACCGAATCTGAATTGTACCGATGAGCCGTAATGAGCCGCGAACCGCCGCTCTGAGAGGTGCAACTCATTTAACAAAGGCAATCAGCAGTATGAGATACCGTGTCGTACAATCGGACGTAGCTTGCTGTTTGTTCTGTAGAAGACAACATCCCATCAAGGTATACCCCATCAAATTCACTCCTTAACTGGCTCGGAACGACTCAGTGATATTGGTATTGGATATTACTGTGATTACCGCTTTGATAAGAACTTCTACAACTTCTGATCTTTTGATCTTTTGATTCAACTAAAGAGATATAGACTCGGATTCAATTGGTTTTGTCCTACTTTTTTTACTTACGAATATAAATCACACTAAAGAAACCATACTAAAGTTGTCCTAGAATGTCTAATATCACTAAGAATAAAACTAGCAAGCCAGTATCTGCAGCTTCATCTCCAAAGATACCGTCCAGCCCCTCTGCATCCGGGGAACGTCAATCAAGAGTAGATATGAATTCTGAAGAGACAAAGAAACTTAGAAGGTTAACATTATCTCCAACTCGTATAATATCATCAATAGCTAGAGGGCCTTCATTATCAAGGTCTCCTATACATTCACGAAACAACTCTGTGAATTCCAAACAGGGACCCTCCATAGATCAAGTGACCACTGAGAATCAGTCAATTGAAGGTATATCAAGATCATTTGTCGGCTTTTTAACTACAGCAAGTGTGTATGCTGGATTTCAGGACTTTCAAGATGAAGAAGAAGAGAATGAGAATTATGCTCCATTACTGAGTTATGATAACAACGATGAACTTTCTTCTGTTACTACTACAAATACAGCTACAACTGCAGCAGCTTCAGCCATTTCTCTTCCTAATACATCAGTAACTGACCTAGAAAACACCAGTGGCTCACCTTATTCAATTGGTTCAACTATTCAATCATCTGCAAGAACTCAAACAGATATAGGGACCGTTGTACAGAAGAGAGCTTCAAAATTTGAACTCTCAGTTGTTAACAGGCTAGTCAATAAGGACAGTGATGAAGCTTGTAAGAAAAGAGCTACTGCACTATCTTCTAAATTAAAGAAAACATTTGAAATTTCTGAAGATGATGAATTTGTTGGGGATTATCCATGTTGGCTAATAAGTGAAGTGTTACTTCAAGGTCATTTATACATTACTAAGCGTTATATTCTTTTCTTTGCTTTCCTACCCAATAAAGCTGGTTCAATTACTAAAAGTGGAACATTGACTACTAAATCATATCCTTCAATGAGGGAACATAGAAAGTGGGCAATTTTAAGAGATAACACCTTAAGTCTTTACTCCAGTTCAACTGAATTATATTTCCCTAATCTAGTTATAGATTTAAGAACTGCTCTTAGAGCGGAAATCCATGGTGGTAACAATGTTAAACCTAATCAAACTGTTTGGATTCGTATTATTACTGAAAGTAGAACACACTGGTTTTTAACTGATAATCTCGATTTTGCTAGATCTTGGGTTTCGGCGCTTAAGAAACAAATTTTCGCTTCTAGAAATGATGGTGGTCAGGTTGCTATTAAAATTCCTCTACAGAATATATTAGACTTAGAACTAACGACAGTCATTGGCATTACTAAGAATTTAAGAATTAAAGTTATAGAGAGTGTCGATACATATGCAATTGATGATTACTTCTTAATGTTTTTTTCAAAGGCGGAAGAGGCTGTCAATAGTATTAGGAAAGTCATTAAAGATGCTGGTGTTGAAATATCTGAATCCAGCGGTGATAGTGACGAAGATCCTGTTTTGGAATCTCAATTACTTAAATCTAAAATAGAAATACTGAAGAAGTCCTCTTCAACTGTTAGAGCTACTGCCGCTTTGCAAAATAATGGTTCTAGTAGAAATAAATCTGATACTTTAATTTCTGTTCATGATAATGATGATAATGCCATCAGTGTTGCCAAGGAAATGATACGTGATGAATCTAAAGCTAGCGTTATAAGTAATACTTCACCTGTTCCCGAACAAGACATATTATCTCTCCCTTCAGCACGCGAGAGCTCAGAAAGCTCAAATGAAAACTATGGTGGCTCGAGACGTAACTGGTCCACCAGATCTTTGGTTAAGGGAATTACTAGTATTACCAATGGCTTAATTGGTTCCAATAAGTCTGCTGCTCATTATGATGAAACTTCGCCATTAGCCGCAGAGGGCGCAGATCCGTACTTTGTTAATGATTTGGAAGCTAGAAAAACAGCTATTGAACACTTCCACAAGCATTTCTCTTTGAATGATTCTGAAAAATTGATTGCTTCTTACCACTCTTATTTAGTTAGAGGTATACCTACGTATGGTAAAATTTATGTTGGTGCAACTTCAATTTTTTTTAGATCACTTTTACCAGGCTCTCATACAATAATGATACTACCATTTTCAGATGTCGAAAATATCAATAAAGAAAAAGGGTTCAGATTTGGCTATTCCGGTCTAGTTCTAGTTATCCATGGCCATGAAGAATTGTTTTTTGAGTTTCCTTATGAAGACGGCAGAGATGATTGTGAAGCGCTGCTATTGAAACAAAATGATACTTTTAAGAAATCATATTCTTCGCACACTACCTCTACAACTTCAAGTCCGGCTGAAGGTGATACTTTAGTGCTAGCCGAGTCCTCAAGTAATTTAACTACTGCCAGAATTAGAATGTTTGAAAACAAGATTAATGATGAACTTGGATTTGATGTTCCTATAATAATTGAAGACCATCCCTTGGAAAAAACTAAGATCAAAGTTACTAAGAAGTTAAGATTCACGTTACTAACTATTGGTTCTAGAGGTGATGTTCAACCCTATATTGCACTTGGTAAAGCCTTAATGAAAGAAGGTCATAAAGTTAAGATTGTTACACATACTGAATTTGGTGATTGGGTCCGTAAGCATGGTATTGAATTTGATGTCATTGCTGGTGATCCATCTGAGTTGATGGCTTTAATGGTTATGAATCCAAATATTAATTACACCTTTTTGAAAGAAGCTAAATCAAAATTTAGAACTTGGATTGATGATTTGTTGATTACTTCTTGGAAAGCCTGTCAAGATACTGATGTTTTGATTGAATCCCCTTCTTCGATTTGTGGTGTTCATATTGCTGAAAAACTTCAAGTTCCGTATTTTAGAGCTTTTACTATGCCTTGGTCAAGAACTAGGGCTTATCCTCATGCTTTCATGGTTCCCGATCAAAAGTTGGGTGGCGCTTATAATTACATGACTTATGTTGCCTTTGAGGCAGGATATTGGAGAGGAACTGCGCAACAAATTAATAAATGGAGAGTTGAAACTTTGGGTTTACCAAAGACTACTTTAGCTGCTATGAAGCAGTCGAGTATTCCATTCTTGTATAATATGTCTCCTGTCGTGTTTCCGCCACCTGTTGATTTCCCTGAATGGGTTAATGTTACTGGCTATTGGTTTTTAGATGAAGGTAATGTTTATAATCCACCGCAAGATTTAGTGGACTTTATGAAAAAAGCAAGAGATGATGGTAAAAAGTTGGTCTATATTGGTTTTGGTTCAATCGTTGTTTCTAATCCAAAGGAATTAAGTCAAGCAGTTGTCGATGCAGTTGTTGAAGCAGACGTTAGATGCGTGTTAAACAAGGGCTGGTCTGATAGACTAGGTACTAAAACAGGGTTTGAAGTTGAAATTCCACCTCAAGTATATAATGCCGGTTCTGTTCCTCATGATTGGTTATTCCCACAGTTGGATGCTGCCGTTCATCATGGAGGTTCTGGTACTACTGGTGCTTCTCTGAAATTTGGTTTACCGACTATTATCAAGCCATTCTTTGGTGACCAGAAATTCTATGCTCATAGAGTTGAAGACTTAGGTTGTGGCATTGGTTTAAAGGATTTGAACTATAAATCATTGGCCAAAGCATTGAAGGAAGCTACTACCAATACTAGAATGATTGAGAAGGCTAAGCAAGTTGGTGAAAAGATTAGAGGTGAGAATGGTGTACAGAAAGCTATTGAGATTATTTATAGTGAATTAGACTATGCTAAGAAATTGTCAATTAGCAAAGCTAAGGAGGTTCCTCAAGAAGAAGATGTTATGATAGATCAAATGAATGGCGATAATTTTGAAGATTCATGGCTGATGGTTTAATAGAGATTTGAGTTTTATTTTAGGTAAATATTGTTTTGTATTTGCGCTTTTTTGTGTTTTTCTTTGTTCAACTTTATGTTTTTTTTTTGGCTTGGTTCTTGGGCGGTTCTTAGGCGGTTCCTGGGCTGTGAGTTTTATATTATATTTTTAATTAAGTGATTTATCTAGTTTATGGTTGTTGTATATTCTATTCGTTACTGTGTTTTTTTTTTTGTGTTTTCTTGTTCCTATTACTACTAATTAACTTTTTTTCATCCCTTTAATTATTCTTTTGTTATGTGTTAGATGGATTCAATATAAATTACGTGTTTGCTTTGAATTTTCAAATAAGTTTCACTGGTTAAAAAAGATATATTAAGAGTAATAAGCAGTGGTTGATTTAAAAAGTACGTTACGCTATAAATATATTATAAAAGATAAGAATAATAGTGTTGAGTATAGTGCTAGATGTATGCATTTATTTATAATTAAGTCCAGGGTAATTGAAACTGAAACAGCAAAGAAACGAGAGATGAAATTATGCAGGGGTTCATAATTACCAAGAAGCAACATCTTCAGCTTCACCGAACACACTTTCTTTCTTGCCTTCTTCAATCTTTTCTTCTTCCCAATCTTCATTATTACCTTTATTTTCCATAATCTCTTTCAAATGTTCCTTTTCAAAGTTCATAATTAATTCATTAATTTCCTTAAATTCTAATAAGAAAGCATCGTGACCTTCAGGGGAATTGATTTTTTTAAACGTTGCATTGGGTAAATTTTTGGCAATAAAAATTTGTTCACTTAGGGTAAACAAAGCATCTGATTGAATACCAATAACCAAAGCAGGCTGCTTTCTTGATTTTAAAGCGGTGGCAGCATCTTCATTATATTCTTTTCTACCACGACCAACGTCATGTGTATCCAATTTTCTTGTGATTGAAATGTAACAATTAGCATCAAAACGTGTAACGAATTTTTGTGCTTGATATCTTAAGTAAGTTTGGGCTGAAAAGAAATGAGGTGGTCTACGACGTTGTCTACTAAATGAATCTTTATTTCGAGTCACTGGTGAAGCAGGCGATGATTCTGAACTTGTTGCTGGCGTGCTTAGATTGAATGAATCTATTGAATTTGATCTACTTGGTCTATATGATTCGAATGATTTTTGTCTAGTTGCACCATCGTTATGAATATTCCAATTATCCTCTTTTGGTTTTAAAGCCGGACTTGAACACGTAGAAGAAGCATCATCTTCTATGGCCGATGTATCATCTTTTGAATGCGGTAATTCTGGTTTCTTTTGAGTTTGAGCTTGCGTTGGTAAAGCTCTTCCAAATCTTGATTCAAATGAATTACGAGATCTATAAGTTAACAATGCAGACATTCTAGCAGCACCTAAACCATTTGTAGGAGAGTCATCTAAGGCATAGTAACCATCATCATATTTTGGATCTGAATATATACATTGTCTTTGAGCTTCACCCCAAGAGATACACCAGGCTGAATGTCTAGCACTTGTAGCTAAAGGAATAACATTTTTAACATATTTACCATCATCAACAAACATCCATTCCAGGGTTAGCATACCACCCATAGAACCACCAATACAAATGGCGACCTCTTTGACTCCCAACGAATCCAAAACCAGTTTATGAATTTTGACGTCGTCTCTAACCGAGCATATGGGAAATTCAGGACCATAACGTTCATTGAATTCGGGATCTAACGTTAAAGGAGAGGCTGAACCATAAGGTGAACCAAGTGAATTAAGACAGATAATGAAGAATTTGGTCGGATCAAAAGCTTTTCCTTTTCCTATTAAAGGTCCCCACCAATCAGAGACATCAGCAGAACCAGTTAAAGCATGTGTGATAATCATGCAATTATTTCCCTGTTCATTAAGCTTACCCCATGTTTTATAAGCAATAGGAATATCATGCAAGATATCACCACACTCTAATTCAAATTCTGGAATTAAGACGATGGTTTGATTGTTCACTAATTGGGACAATGGGTTTTCTTTTTGCTTCTCTAGCACTTTATAGGTAGTCATACTTTTGAAAAAAATTGGTTGATTTTATTGTTGAGAAAAGCACGGATTTAAAAAGATGTAAGATAAAAAATTAAAGACTTAGTTTATCTAATCAAATTGTGGGGATCAAAATAAAAACTGAGGGTTGATTGGATCGAGAAAGTGTGGATATCTTAGCTAATTGTGGTCGAGTAGGTAAAGTGGAAAACGAAAATCGAAAGAGTCATTTGAGATTCGAGATTCAAGACTGATGTGGTGCAGGGGTTTGGGGGTTTCGGAACTAGTGATCGGAATTTTAATTTATTTTGACAATTCAAAACTTTTTCACACATTTAATGATAACGATTACTCTTTCAAATGGGAACAATACAGAACAGCTTTAAATTGGAATATGGTTTCTAAGATAAATTCACACTGTCATGTCAAAGGTGGGTCAGTGTCTCATTTGGATGGCCAGGTGCAGTCCATACTAAACAGTCACAATTTTGTGAACCAACTAGATTTATTACTTCTCAAACAAGATGACTCAAAATTATCAGATTTAAACTTAACTTTCACTTCTCATATCATAACTTGTGTTTTGGGTTCACTTCTCAAATGCATACTAGAGATCACTGATGAAAATGAATGTAAAGGCATCAAATTATTGTCATTAAACACTGATGTTTCTCATGAATTAACAATATCCATAAATAACGGAATTTTAACATTAAAAATGCCTTCGGATATCTATTTTAAATCAGGGTTCAAAGGTAAAAGATCTAATTATTCTAAAGGAAATAAAAACAATAAATCTCAGTTATTCAAAGTTTCTATTGATTTAATCAATTTCAAAGAGAAATTTTCTAAAAATGAAAAGAATTATGTAAGGTTACTTTGGTTTACTGACAACATCATACCTAATAAGGTATTTAGATTATCGATAACATCAGTTACAAGCAATTTTGTTCAAAATTTACAATCTCATTCAATTGAATTACAGTCTAAAGAAATCAAACCAAAAAGCATAGATCTAGGTGTATGTAAAATACCCAATTTAAAACCTATCAAAGATCAAATCTGGCTATCTGAAACCTTAGAATGGTTATCATATGCATTAATTTCCGGTCCGCAGATTTCATCTTTTGATAAAACTGATTCTTTTGTTTCTAATTATCCTGAATTATTAGAAGTCGAATCCGAAAAACAACTACAAAGAATTCAATTAAAAGGTGGTTTGATCCCAACTTGTTTAATTCGGGATTTATATAAGAAAGTCAGTGAGTCTGGATTAAGTTGGTTTGGCTTAGTTTGTCATGGTGTTAAAGATTGTAATGTAAGCTTTAAAGCTTTTAATGAACATGGGTTTGTTAATAATGGTGAGAATGATGTTGTTGTTTTGAATGCAGATGATGAATATGTTTTATGGCAAGTTGTTGCTTTCGGTGATACAGCTTAATTAACACTTATTTTTCTAATAATATATATAATTAAAATTTATTTATAAATAATCTATGCACAGAATTAAGAAAAAGACCGTAAATACAAAAACAAAAAAGGAAAGAAAACATAAATAATAAAATAATGAAAAAAAACAAAATAAAATAAAACATTTACAGGAATAATTTGAGTTAAAACAAATTTTAATTTATTTATTTAGTAGATGTAGCTCCGCTTTCAACATCATCCTTAACTGTTGCTTGGGCCTCTTCTTCAGCCTCTGTTTCACTTTCTTTCTTTGTTAAGTCTTCTTCGATATCTTCACCAGTTTCACTCTTCAATAATAATTTAGTCAATTCACTATTTGGATCGTTAATCAACGTATCAAAATCATTAATCTCCACAATTTCACCTTTATTATTAAAAACAACAATCTTATCACTCATCTTAATTGTACTTAATCTATGGGCAATTGATATAGTGGTTAATTGAGCTTCTTGTCTTAACATAAGAGATTTCTTAATAGCCTCTTCAGATTTAGCATCTAATGCGGAAGTAGCTTCATCTAATATAAGTATACTTGGTCCTAGCAGAACATCGCCATTCTGGGTGAAAACTGGTTCACCTTGTAATTTCTGTTTAACATCTTCAGAAATTTTACCTGGTAATAATAATGTTCTAGCCAATGCGATTCTCTGCTTTTGGCCTCCACTTAATTGAGCACCCTTTGCACCAATCACAGTATCGAATTTTTCTGGGAAATTGTTAATGAATTTCGTACAATTGGCTAAATCACAGACTCTCTGTAATTCCTCATCGGTTGCGTCTCTTCTACCATAAACGATATTCTCTTTAATTGTACCTGAAAATAGCATTGGTTCTTGTTGAACAATACCAACTTGTTGTCTGAAATGAGCTAAACTAATATCATCCAATTTATGCCCATTAACTATTATATCACCGGAATCGGAAGAGTAATAACGTAATAATAATTGTGTCACAGTACTCTTACCACAACCACTTGGTCCAACTAAACAAACATGATCACCTTTATTAATAGTTAAATTCAAATCTTCGAAAACTTGATGGTTTGGTCTTGTAGGATAATGGAAATTAATATTCTGGAAAACAATATCACCATCGACATCTACTTTTTCACCTTTGATTGGTATTATGGCTGGTTTTAATTTAATCAACTCAAATATTCTCTCGGATGCACCGACACCTTTCATTAATTCGGAATAGAAATTTGATAATGAATAAACACTTGATGCACTGTATGTGGTATACATCAAATATGATGATAGTTCACCAATTGTCAATTCACCTTGTCTAACCATAAACGTACCGACAGATAATAAGAAAATCAGGAAAACATTACCAATGAACCCATTACCCGAATAAAAATAACCTTGAAGTTTCCCTTCAAAGACTGACAAATCATATAATTTTTTAACTTCAACTTTAAATTTGCCGACTTCATAGGTTTCATTATTAAACGATTGAATAGTCTTAGTGAAATTGAATTGTTCTTCAGAAACTTTAGTCAAATTACCTAATTGTTGTTGAATATCTTTGGAAACACGTTTAACCCTTCTACCAAACACCAAGGCAATGAAAACCAAAAGTGGGAAAACAAGCATCATATAAGCAGTTAATTTCACAGAAATAGTCAACATCATAGCAGCACCAACAAACCCACTAATTGTGGATCTCATACCATCACTTAAATTCTGTGTCACAGATCTAGCAACGATGGTTGAATCATTAACCAACCTTGAAATCAAATCTCCACTTTTATGAATATCCCAGAACTTGGCATCTTGATAAAAGATTTTTTTCAAAATGTTTAATCTCAATTTAGCCATCAATCTTTCTCCCACCTGTCTTAACAAGACAATTCTACCAAAATTAGCTAATGAACCAGCTAAGAAAATAACACTTAAAGCACCATAAAATTGAACAGCTGGAACTTCACGACCTAGAATTTTGATTGTGCTAGGAAGTGGGATATCTGAATCATCTTGTTTTGCACTAGACCCGTCTTCTGGCTCTTTCACTGTATCAATGACTAACCCAATAATAGAAGGAAACATCATACTAACGGCTGACGAAATACATAGAAGTAACAGGGCTATTGTTAACGTAGGCAATTCGGACTTTGTTAATTTAAGTAGTTGCCAAACTTCAGAAAACGATGAAGAGGATTTGCTTCCATCATCTTCTTGCTTTTCGTTTGTTATTTCTGGTTTAGAGGAGTTGTGGTTGAATCGTTTGGAACTCAATTGTGGAACAATCGAGGACGATGAAGATAGTGATGACTGCTGATGCTGATATTGACGTAGACTTAAGGGTATTACCACTCCCCCAGACCCACTCTGATTTTTATGACTTTGTAACAACCCATTTCTAAACCCAAGTCCAGAATAACTTCTAAATGAACTAAATTTTGTATTAATAATACTTTTCACCAATAATGATCTGGAATTAACGGTATGCAACACCGGCGACGATGAACTCAAGCATGGCTTACTGAAGAGAAGCAACCCTTTCTGTAACCCAAGCATGTTGTTGTTTCCTTTGAGCGATATGGTTCTGTTGCTTTTCTCGGTTTTGTAGTCTTGTAGTTGTTCTGTTGGAGCTCCCTATACGATAAACCCAACACTCGGAGAGCCAAACTGATGCCCGAATCGAATCGAGATTCGAAACCGGATTATGGCGAGGATTACGTAATAAATCATGAAAGCGTCTTTAGAATCGATTAATTATTCACTCAAGGCTAAGAGTTAAAAAGCAAAAAGCAAAAAGCAAAAGGCAAAAGGCAAAAAGCAAAAAGCAAAAACGTATATCTCTAGTATACAGATAGCTTAAAAGAAAAACGAAAAGAAAAAGAAATGGAAAACACTTTAGGACTATGAACAATGCTTGGAAAAAAGTTATAGCGACAGAAAAATTAACAAATAAAGGAAAAGAAAAAAAAAGCGTTATCATTTATAATTAATAGGTAGCAGTTGTAGGATAGTTAAAAATTAACAGCAATATTAAAAAACAATAGAGGCAAAACGAAAAGCAGGTACAATCCAACAAGTTCAACAAGTTAAAATGAGATAAAATAACCTAAAATAACTTAAAATAACTTAAAACAAGCCTAATCGAGCCAACTCCTCAAGTTCAACCAAATAAATAATGTAAATCAAATGAAAACGAATAAATATCTCTACTGATAGTACCCAAACTCAGTACTTCCAATCAAATCCAAAAACACATCATTAATATTACCCCCATTCCCACTACTCGACACAGTGGATGACGCAATAGAGGGTGACCGACCATGCTCTCCATTAGCACCATTAGAATGATGGTGATTCAAACTACTCAGCGGTAACTTAGAAGTATCGAACGAAGGCATCCAGTTCTCGTCAATTGAGTCGGGCAAAGCACTATTGGAGATATCATGTGGTACTATTGAGAAATATGATGGGTTGGTGGAGGTTGTACCATTGTTGTTGTTGGAGTTGGGAGTGTTATTGTTGGTGCTGTTAGGAGTTATGTTGCTGTGGCTGTTGGATGGTGGATAGCTCTGTCCATTGAATAATTGCGGTAATGGAGGTGGAGGAGGTGGTTGATGTCCAGATGAACCACCGTTACTGCCACCAGGAATTGTAGCCATGACTGCTGCTGCTGCCAACTGTCCCAATGTTTGGCCTCCGGGAGGACCAGGAGGACCAGTAGGGACAGGATAATACGATTGTTGTTGAGGAACAGCACCAAGGTGATTTGAGGGCAGAGGTGAAGGAGGTATGAACATATGAGTACCACACGGTGTGGCTTGATACTGTTGCTGCTGCTGCTGCTGTTGTTGTTGTTGTTGTTGTACCCAATTAGTGTCTTGTTGTTGTGGTAGTGGTGGTGGTGGTGGAATGTACATTTGCTGTTGTATTTGTTGGGCTTGTTGTGAAGGGTATGGAGCACCGGGTGATGGGAACGGTGGTGGTAGGATATTCCCATGAATTGAATTATTTCTATTATGAACAGTAGCATTGTTTTGAATCATAGGTGAAGAAGGATTAGTGTTTGGATTTGTGTTGCTTTTTTGTTGGCGTTGAAGGCCACCAATTCCTGAATTGAACAGATCATTTGAAGTGCGACGATGCATATCGTTGTATAAAATGGTTTTGATTTGGACGTCTGCAAATTTAGGTTTATTAGTACCAGACAAGAAATTTGTAGTGGTTCCTTGTGGTTCATTAGATGAATCTCTACCACCATTTGAAATCTTAGAGTTAGGGTTGAAAGCAAAGTCATTGTTCATCTTATATGTATTATTCTCTGCGTTGGTGTTTGCTTCCTTTGTAAAATTTCTATTAGCCAGTGATAAAATGCCCTTAATGATAGTAAATTGTTTCGATTTATCCTTATACACGGAATTCATATTGAAATAAGCCATATCGCTAATCATTGTATACTTGGAAGATTCTTTCAATACTTGTAAACATACTTGAATGTCATCATCTGCTAATTTGGACACTTTCTGGTCTTTGTTATATAAATGATAAATCATCATCACACAAGCAAGAGTCATCGAGTACCCTATGAAACTGGTGTATCTGACCAAATGATTGTTATCAGACAAGTATTTCCCCAAGACGGTTAGTATGTGGGATGCTTTTAGTGTTATACTCCATGATGGGATGTTTTGTTCGATTTGGTTTCTTTTCTGGGATGAGTTGGAAGAGGAGTCGACCGACGATGTTCTGATAATGTTATTTCTATGGAGCACTAATAAAACTGAATAATATTCCAGTGCTAAGATAGCAGCATAGTAATTGTTCTCTTGCTTGATTTTATCACTATATGAACGACGATCTTCTTCATTTGTGATATCATCTTTCTTATCTGGTTGTGATTGTGTCATTTTGAACTGCAATTCTTGAGGCAAACCTTCCAACCACTCTGACATAAATTTATTACATTGTTCTAACATAGGAAGAATTGAAACATCATTTAAAGTGTACTTCTTAATAGAGATCTGATTATCCAACACGATTCTCAAAATCTTGGACAACTTAATCTTTTGCATAAAATACGCAATCTCCAATTTTCTCTTGGGATCATTAGTCTCAGTTTGAACTTCTTCTTTCTCTAACGAATCCAATAAATCAATCTCGGTCAACATAGGGACATTCGAATCACCTAAATCAATAGCCCAAGGTCTACCAAATGAAAAAGAATAGTATAAATCTTTAATGAACAAGCACCACCAGACTCGTTTCAATACTCTTTTTTCATACACGTTTAACTGTTTCGAGTCATCTTGAGATCTGTGAATACCGATACAGTAAGACATGGAGACGGCAACTTTAGTGTATAAGAACGAAGTTGAGCGTTCATTCAGTTGTTCACAGGACCCGATGGAGGCACCAGTAACGAACAACATTATTGACTGTATGATTCGGAGCATTTCCGACTCAACTTTGGCATTAAACAAGGCAATTGCTCGTTTATACAAGATTTTTCTAATTCTGTTATGTTTAGCACGATCTTCAGCAGACCAATTGGCTTCAGAATATAACGTGGAACCAGCAACCAACACCGAAGTCAGTAATAACAACGACGGAGGGTTCTTCAAATCAGCATAGTCTCTTAAGAATTGAACCTTGTTCAGAATGGGGTATTGAGGGTATCCGTACTTGAAATATGAATCTATAAATTTTCTTGTGATTTTTTCTTCAGGTAAGCTGAAACAACCAAGTAATTCTAGTAATCTGTAGTCGTTCACATCCATGTTGAAAGAAGACAGCGAGCTTGATCTTTCTGTGAAGTATTGGACAATCATCTGTTTCATTAGTGGAGTGCATGCAGAATAGCCCACATATTCGTTGATTGAAGAAATGTTAACATCGGGTTTTAAAACTCGGTTTGGGTCTAGCTTGATGGCACTTAGTTCAGGCAGCTCAATCTGTGGGTCATTTGCAACAAAACTGGGAATTGGATTATTATTTGGCATGGCAACATTAGCATTATGATTGTTACCGTTGCTTAAAGAGGTGGATGAATCGTTAGAAGTTGAAACAATGCCTTCCGGCTCAACTCTTAGTTTCTTTGAATTGTTAATTGACTCCAAAAACTCGTTGATCTTCCTAGACTTTCTCTTCCTAGGCACAGGAATAATACACTCATTGATATTAAACTGAATACAATTTGAACACCGATTAGGATACTTCACAACAGCATCACACTTGACTTTCCGTTGTCTACAGACCAAACAGGCTCGTGAAGATCTTTCTCGTTTTTGTTTCTTGGTGGTGGACGTGTTAGTGGTGTCAGCTGTTGCACTTATGTCTTTATCGTCACCAGAATGACCGTGATCATCCTGATCATCTTGGTCTTGATCTTTCGTTGGGGTTGTTTGTTCGGGTGACTTGGAAGAGAACATATATGAAAAGCCGGAATCTTGTTTATTTTGGCACTTGGGATATGTTGACTATTAAAGGTAGGTACAAAATGGTGTGCTGGCTTCGTGAATGAAGCGACTTGGGATAAGGGGATGATAGGGCACAGATTGTGGATATGCTATTTGTTTGGGTGCCAGTTGAATCCTTATACAGCTGGAACTATATATCACAAAAAACATCAGTTGTTTAAATTGGTTTAACTTTCTTCGAGTGCGCGTTAAACTCGGTTGGCTTTGCTTTATCTAGAATCCGATCGATTAATGCACATATACACATAGAACTAACTATAAACTAAGAAAACTTCTTCTGAACCAGTTCTAACAATTTGGGAAACACAACATCTGACGTATCTCCAGAAACAGTCCCGAACACGCCCTTGTCCGAATAGAACTCCTTCAATGGGCCCAACTGTTTGAAGTAACCCTCCAGTCTAACTTTAAAAGTTTCTGGATTGTCGTCTGGTCTCTGTATTAAAGCTTCACCAGTGACATCGTCTTTGAAAGGCACTTTGGGAGGGTTGTACGACAAGTTGTACACACGTCCAGATGGCTGATGCACCCATCTGTTTGCGATTCTGTCTAGTATTACTTCAGGCGGGACGTTCAATTCGACAACTAAATTGATGTTAGCCTCATGTTGCGCTAGTGAGGTGTCTAATTCAACAGCTTGGTTCAATGTTCTGGGGAATCCATCAAGTAAAAAAGAAGCTTGATTGTTTAACCAGTTGCGTTGCCCTAGTTCATTTGACACTAGGTCTGCCATTAGTTTGTCTGGTAGTAGTTGGCCTTTGCTGATATATGTTTGAGCGACCTGGCCAATGTCTGATTGTTTGGATATCTCATTTCTTAGGAGGTCACCAGTGGAGATTGAACTTAGTTGGGTCACTTGTTTTAATAGTCTTGAAGTTAGGGTACCTTTGCCGGACCCTGGTGCTCCTAATAAAACAACTCTAATCGGTCTCAGGATAGTCATTGAATTGTTTATTGATGAAACTGATAAAAATGAACAGTCCCAAGGCTTGTTAGTAGAAATAGTGTTGTTGTTGAACTGAGCGTCTGCCTCCCGGGGAAGTTAGCGAGGACGGTTGGCTCAACTAGTTCTCGGGCAGACTGAGATACCGGCCTACTGGAGCTATAGCGAGACGAGACTGTTCTGTGGTCGATTACGGGTATGTGGTGCTAAATGCTAATCGTCCAGTCCACCCACCTCAAAGCTAATGAAATGGATGGATATGACTAAAACTGCATGTTAGCAGCAAAGTGGGTCGGAGTGGCAAATTGAACAGTCGTGGTGCATGCGATGAGTGATGAGTGAAGGTCTTCCAGAAGTAATACGGAACAGAAGCTGGTACCCAGTTGGGAGTCAAGCCAGTGTAATAAAAAGCAATGAGTAGTGGGGTTTCTACCGGGAGGTTGGATCGGTTAAGAGATGTTGCTGGATACTGGAGATGGGTTGTCTAAATATCAACTAAAACAGAACCAAATGGATACCTTCCAACAGCATAATCTTCTTGCATAATGCATATTCAGAGACCTAGATAAGGACCTCAGCCAGCTACAAGAACTCTTATCTAATCGGAATATGCAGTTGAACAATTGAACAATCCAGAACTCCAGAACTCCAGAACTCCAACAATTCAGAACTACAACTCTCCCAACCCATACGTCAGCATACTGTAGAGAAGCAAAGCCAAAAGCCCACAGTGGTACCCACTCGTACGCTAACGGCCAATTACGCTAACAGATCCAGATCCCAACTCCAAACTGAATCTCTTGGTACCCTAGTACCTGCTTCACCAACTCGGGTTCACTCCAACCCCTTGTATAGTGGTTAGCTATCTGGTTGAACTGTGGTGACTGCACTAGCACTCAGGTGGCACGTGACTGGAGTCAACAGAAACCACCTGGAGCTTGTCAGTCACACGACAATCACGGGTGCAGTTGGAACTGAATAATGGTAACTCTACCTTGTCAAACAGGGTTGTGGTAAAGAGAGAGCTTCGAAGCATGATCCTTAGGAAAAGTGGCTTCCATTTTTATTTTTGGTGGCACCCGGATAATTGTTGTTTTGGGTCCTAGTTTCTAGTTTTCAGTTTTCAATTTTCAATTTTTTGTTTTTTGTTTTTTTTGTTTCTAGATTTTTGTTGATGGTGGAACCATTCCAGTATTTCTCTATTAGGCTCTTTTCCTGGCTAGCCGGTGCCTCCCAGTCTCAAGTGGTCACCCCCTGCACTCCCCTCAAAGCTGGAGCCTCTGAATACAGCGGGCAGCCTCTCTTCTGGTGCACCGATGGACAGCCCTTGTGCTTCCTGCGCGATATTTGGCATAGCTAATAGATAGCTATGTGACTTAACACTTGATATTGGTAACAGTTTTAAAGACTTTGAATCAGTTTATAGTTTGAGTCATTTTATCAATCTTAATCGTAGATATACAGGACGGGTGCTTTCGTGTAACAAGATAACACGAAAACACAACGCAAGCCCGACTCCGGATGGACTCGTTCTCTCAGTGGACCTGTAAACACCGTACGTCCAGTCTGTGAGAGAAAAGATTCTCCGGGGTGTGCACCATCAGATTCCACTTTTATTTTATCTGGTCTGGTTTAAATACTCCGGCTTTTCCTCCTTTTCTGAACAACAACAAGCAGCAAACATTCCCATAGTATTCCTCATTCCTCTCACACATTCTTAGCAGTTATACACAAATAAAAATGACTAGATCTTTCAAAATTCAAAATATCCCTCAACTACCTCCAGATCCTCTATTCGGGTTGAAAGCCAGGTACGCTGAAGACAAGAGAAGTGATAAAGTCGACTTGGGTATTGGTGCTTATAGAGACAACAACGGTAAGCCATGGATCTTACCTTCTGTTAGATTGGCTGAAAACTTGTTACAAAACTCAAAAGATTACAATCATGAGTATTTGCCAATTTCTGGTTTAAAAAACTTTACTGATGCAGCTTCCAAGATTATTCTAGGTGAAGATTCCAAGGCTATTACTGAAAAAAGATTGGTTTCAATCCAATCATTGTCCGGTACTGGTGCTTTGCATGTTGTTTCTAGATTCTTGAAAGATTTTTATAAAGATGAGTCATCTTCAACCACTCCTTTAATTTATTTATCAAAACCAACTTGGGCTAATCATATTCAAATCTTTGAATTTTCAGGTTTAGAAGTTGCTTCTTATCCTTACTGGGATAATGCTACAAAAAGTCTAGATTTAAAAGGTTTCTTGAAAGCCATTGAAGACGCACCAACTGGTTCTGTTTTCTTGTTACATGCAACTGCTCACAATCCAACCGGTTTAGATCCAAAGCCAGAACAGTGGAAGCAAATCTTAAAAGCCATCGATGCTAATGGACATTTACCATTATTTGACTCTGCTTACCAAGGTTTCTCTTCTGGTTCCTTATTAAAAGATTCCTGGGCTGTTAGAGAAGCTGTTAATGGTGATTACAAATTCCCAATTTTGATTTGTCAAAGTTTTGCTAAGAATGTCGGTATGTACGGTGAAAGAGTTGGTGCAGTTCATGTTATCCTACCAGAATCTGATGAAATTTTGAATAAAGCAATCTTTTCTCAATTGTCCAAGATTATCAGATCAGAAATCTCAAATCCTCCAAGTTACGGTGCTAAGATTGTTTCTCTGATTTTAAACACCCCTGAACTAATGAAACAATGGGAAGATGATTTGATTACTATGTCTTCTAGAATTAGTAAAATGAGAAACAGTTTAAGAGCTGAATTAATTAAACTAGGTACCCCGGGTACTTGGGATCATATTGTTGAACAACAAGGTATGTTTTCTTTCACTGGATTGACTCCTGTGCAAGTGGAGAGATGTGAGAAGAAGCATGGTGTGTATATGGTTGGTTCTGGTCGTATTTCTGTTGCTGGTTTGAACGAGCACAACGTTGAACAAGTTGCAAAGGCCTTTGACGAAGTTGTCAGATCTGCTTAGCCTCTTTTGCCTCTTTCAACTGCTCATTGGGCACTGCGCCACTGCGCCACTGCTCCATTCCACGTTTGTTGGCGCGCATGTGTTTCGTTTCGTCTCTCTTGATTTCTTGAATTTCATTTTGTCTTTGTAATTTTGTTTTTCCTATTTATACACAGCTTTTTCCCCCGTTAAAACTCTCTACGTACACTTCTAATAGCATAACTAGTCTATACCATTCTTCAAGTAATGTCAATTAGACCATCCAAACAATCGTCCATGGCTCCAGCTGCCCAAACTGGCGTGCCTTTACCCAACGCATCCGCCATCTCAGACACTTCTGAAGATGAACTTGACCATTCATTATCCATCAACCCATCTTTGAAAACAAGAAGATCATCATCAGTCTCCTCTCTCTTCTCATTGCATGAGGATCCACTCCCACCACCTGACGAGAAAGATATCATTGCGTTCACCTCTGACCAAAGACACTTATCATTCATCAGAAACCTCCACATGGCGGACTGCATCACTTTATTGAATGGATTTAGTGGGTTTTACTCCATCATTTCCTGTTTAAGATTTGCTATTAGTTCGCAGACCGATTACATATATAGAGCCATGTTCTTCACATTTTTGGGATTGTTTTTCGATTTTTTCGATGGAAAAGTTGCTAGGTTAAGAAATAAAGCTAGCTTGATTGGTCAAGAGTTGGACTCATTGGCTGATTTGATTTCATTCGGGGTTGCTCCTGCCTCGATTGCATTTTCAATTGGAATGCAGACTACTGCTGATGTGTTGGTGTTGGTGTTTTGTGTGTTGTGTGGATTGTGTAGATTGGCTAGATTTAATGTCACTGTGGCTAA
This sequence comes from Ambrosiozyma philentoma, assembly GCA_003707675.3. Lineage (NCBI taxonomy): Eukaryota > Fungi > Ascomycota > Pichiomycetes > Pichiales > Pichiaceae > Ambrosiozyma > Ambrosiozyma philentoma. The sequence continues at coordinate 694,823 of PPKZ03000001.1, forward strand.
TATACCTAAAGATCAAACTGGGAAATCAAAGTATTTTGAAGGATTGCCTATCCCAGCTTCGTTGTGGTTGGTTGCATTGATGGCTGTGTTGGTGAAGAAAGGGCTGTATGGGGATGAGTTGGTTGGTGGGTTGTTGTTCCCAGGAACGTTTTTTGAGTGGCATCCGTTGAGTGGTTTGTGGTTTGTGCAGGGGTCTCTGATGATTAGTAAGAGTTTGCATGTTCCTAAGCCTTAGGGGGTTGTTGTTTTGTGCATTTTGAATTGTGACTTGAATTCAACTGAGAAATCGTTATTCATGTTTTTTTGTTTTCGTTTATGTTTATGTTTTTATTTTTATACTATTATTTACCATTTATTTGTTTGAATTTCATTTTATTATTGTTTATGTTATAAAGCTTATATAGCTGTTGCCTTTTGTATATATATATATATAACACAAAAATAAATCACTTGTACTAAAGTTACTTTTTTAAGTGGTAGTTTCGTTCGAATCACACACAACGGTTGCTTACTATAAAATGAAAAACGAAAAAAGGAAGCAGTAATGCTAGGGCTGGGTAACATTTTTACTAATATTATTAAGAACTAAAGTATCATGTCATGCATGACACGCATGATCATCATTTGAAATATCGTAACCAATGGTCATCTCGAGATAGCAATGATGTATGTATTCTAACTGTAGCTGGGGAGAGGTTCATAGCATCATCTAAATGGAGTACGACCCGTGACTTTCCAACTACTGTCCCCACTCCCACTCTTATTATTCTTGACTCTATTCGGATGATTAACAACAGGTATCCTGCTATACCTTCTATTCGCACCATTACTACCAGTACGGGAAGACGATGTAGTGTTCGACATATTACTGCCCACAGAGCTGGATGACGCTGATGAATCTGATTTCCTGATGGGGATATTTGAGTGTCTTCGGTTGGTGCTAGTAGAAGTTATGGTTGTTGTTTTCAATTGTGGAGTTTTGATTATTTTCTTGTTGATATTCGAAGAAAGATTTTTTTTCACTTGGACGCCTTTGTTGCCTTGTGATAGCCTTGACCAGAATCCATTCTTCGAGGTAGTGGTGGTGTTAGCGTTAGTGCCCCGTCTGGTGTTGGCCCTGGTGTTGGTTTTGGTGGTGTTTGTGGTTCTGGTGAGAGGAGGAGGTGGCATAATCAATCTATTCTGTTTCTCACTTTCTAAAGCATCAATTTTCTGCCTTAGATTTGAAATCTTCTTGTTCACATCAACCAACTTTTCTAAATTATTCCACGTTTTGATAGTTGGCGATTTATTAAAATGAATACACCAAGCATTAATATTCAACCCGAATAGTAACGATGAGATCGATTCGTTGAAATTAGTTAAGTGATCATTCGCCTTTTGTAAATTCGATAGGTGAGCAGTCAATGATTCCAAATTGGCAATGAATTCAGGTGCCTGCTTGTTTGATTTGAAGAATGGCAATTCGGGTGGATTTAATGGAGTAAACTGTTGTTGTTGTTGGCTTATACCAGCTGCTGGAACCGACACAGACACCGCCACAGTTTGTGTTTGGGTCTCTTGGGCTTGTTTAGATGGTGTCGTGGTTGGAGTAGTACCATTTGGTGCTGGTTGAGCTGTCAGTGCAGCTGCTGGTGGAGGAGATGAGTTTGGTGGTATTTGTGGGTAAACCATGGAACTTCTGGAGACTTTGGGGGTAGTTGGGCGGACGGTGGGGAGTCTAGAGGACCTACGGTGGTCTGAAGTAGGTGGGACAGAAGATCTCATTGTAACGTTGGATGAGATTAATTCTGGATGGGCTGTTCTCTGTTCTTCTGTTAGTGTTTCAAAGTGGTTTGTGGTTTGTTGTAGTTGCAGTTACTTGATGTTGTTACGTTGTAAGTTGAGCGCGCTTGCAACTTGCGCGTTACATTATCGTTGTTAGTAATAAACACAGTGTGCCGCGCGGCGGCTGTTGTGATCACATGTCACTTGGAGTTGGAGTATTAACAACCTACTGTTACTACTACTTTCAAGAATGTCACGGATGTCACTAAATAATAAATAGAAGCCAAACAAAATTAAACCATTATTTAAATAAAAAAAATAAAAAAAAAGTAACGAATAAACTTAAATTTTTCTAATATAACAACTAGCAATGGAAGGACCAGCTCCCGATCTAATTAATAATAACTCAATTGTTACAAGATTTTGTATTCTTTAAACCAAGGATGCATACTCATCAAATCAACCACTTCCTGTGGTAAATGACAAACGAACGAAGAAGTATTGGTAAAATCCCAAGTGAAATCCACGTAGGTAGAAAGCACGCACGAGCTCAAATCGTTAAATTTACCAAAATCACTTAGGAATTCATTGACTGTTTTAGAAGAATCAATATAGCATATTAGTCTCTGCTCCATAGGTTCAGAAGGGGTAGATGAGTTGACTATTGGATCAAGGTCAAGTGCAAGTGACGGTTGCCTTGATCTCGTTGTTCTTTGGAATAGTGTGTGTCCGCCTGTAAATAACATTGTTTGTAATTGCGTTTTTGTAATGAATGATTGGATTTGGAATTGGATTTGGAATTGGAATTGGAATTGGAATTGGAATTGGAATTGGGAAGGCTTAAATACAGCTAGAGATGGATAGCATGTGCTAGATTAGAGGTTTAGATCATTATAGCTAGAAGAGGTCCCATGTGATAGAAGAGGTCACATGTGATATAGCTTATAGGAAGATAGGCCTCCGTAGCATGGCTGTAGTAGGTAGGGTATAAAGCAAGCAAGATGTCTTCAGTGAGCAGTGAGTATCACTACAGAACCAAAATAGCTTTAGGAAAAGCTGCGGCTGCTTGCTCGGTTCGAACTTTATGGGCGGAGGATTGGTTTCCATAAACCGTTAACAGATAGAAGACTACAAGGCAGGCCCAATTGCTATCAGGTCGATTCCAATTAGATGAGAACATTAAATGAGGGACAAATAAAATAATAAATATCTATTTACAAGTATAGAACTATGTATCAAAGAACTATCTGAAGTTTTTGTTAGCGTGTTTCAACTTCTCTTCAAGTGGATTAATCATCTTACCCTTCTTTAGAGTCATCACCAACAAGATTGAAGAAGCTAACGATAACCCAAACCAAGTAACCAAGTAATTCATATGGTTGTTGGTATATTCAATCTTTGGTTGCTTGCCTAGTGGAACTCCAGCGTTAATAAACTGTAATGGACTAAACTCTACCGAATCGTCATAATCTAAGACTGGTGTACTAGCTTTAACTTGGGTATTGGTTGTTTCTTTACTTTCGCTTCGGGACCAAAATTTGTACCATGGAACTATATTTTCTTTTTCTTGACGTTCGCCTTGATCTGCTTCACTTAGCCATTCAGGTCTATCATGGTAATTTTCTAATACTTGCGCGTATATTGGTCTAGAATTCAACTCCTTGGCCATAGCATCAATATCAACATATGTGAATAATCTTAAACCCTCTTCATGATCCCAGTGAAACATACCTTTCTTTGGTGGATCCTTCAAAAAGCACTCAATTGTAATATCCCCTTGGGGAACAGACAAATGCTGCAAATTACGTTTATCAGGAATCACTTTATCATCCTTAATCCAACCTCTATCAACTAGAATCTCTCCTGCGCCATTTGATTGAATAAATGGACAGATCAACAAATAACCCTTCATATTATCATGTAATCTTGGTCCGACAAATATTTCCCTAGAATAGTCAAAATGTCCAGTAATATAAACTTTACGATATTCTAAATCGGGTATCTGTTCAGCAGTAACATTTTTAGGCAAAGGCGTAGCTTTGTATGTTAATCTATCTTCACATCCAGCAACCAATTTATTCTTCCATTTTAATCTTTTAACCTGCCAACATCCTAATCCAAACGTGACAATTGGGGTTAAGCACATCAACAGAAACACAAAATGACGGGAAGTCTGTGATCCGATCTCTCTGCCCTTAATCAACTGTCTATTGGTCTTAATTGGATCCCAATCAATGTTCAATGTTTTAACAGAAGCATAGTTTCTTCTTTTCAGATTTGGTTTCGTCAAGGCAGATATTCTCGATGCTGGGTTTCTAAATAAACCACTCTTTATCGTCAGGGCAAACATACTTTGACTTTGAGTTTAAAAAAGGAAATAACTACGTTTTGAGGTTAGAATGAGTTTATCACATGAATCCCGAACCAAGTGCGTACTTAAAATATTCACTCGCCTGTAAATCAGTCCGGGTAACTCTCCGGGTTTTGGTCACGTGTTGCAATTTTGTCTTATTCTCGACCTGGAGCCATAACCCTATTCCTAGATTTACCATTAAATATAATGAAAATAAATTCTATAATATATAATACATATAATCAAATAAATAAATAAAACTACATAATTTTTAGAAGAAACAAAGCAAGCACTCATTCAGTAGCCCTTGCTTTGTCACATAATAGATCCATCGGATCTTTATCTAAATTCTCTAATTTCTTGAAAGTGCTACACCAAAGAGATCCATGACGAGGTTCATTTTTCAAGAACTTATTTTTCAAGTCTTTAATATCACTTTCAGACCCATGCTTCAACAAAAACCTGTAATAATGTATGTAATAATCACCGAAATCAGGATCTTTTTCAAAAACCGAATCAAAAAATTGTTTGGATCTGGCTATTTTGCCTAAGCTCCATAAATCCAAAGCTATTGTTAAAACAACGCAATTATCATCATTCGTCGAATTCAATGCCTGTTTATAAAGGTTTTTACGTTGCTGTGGCTTGGCTAATTTGATACGTTCCGACCAGATCAGGCCTGATTTTGGAAGATCTTGAATAGCTCTCGAAATTAATATTTGTGCTTGTTGATTGTTTTTTGCCCTTGTTTCTAATTTAATTCTTTCTAAATAGATTAATTCACTTTTAGGATTGATTGCCAATCCTTGGTCTAATATAGATCTCGCTTTGAGAATTCTTTTTAATCTGAATTCTTCAACTCTGGACCAGTGAACCCAAAGCAATCCTGAATCATGGCATATTTTCGTACCTGATTCATAACTTTCCCTAGCTTTCTCCCAATCTTTTAAATCTTCATATATTTGACCCATTTGTAAATACAGTTTAGGTTCTGTCGGATGATAGGCTAATCCTTCATCAATCAATCTCAATGCGGTTTCAGTATTTCCTTGTTGTCTTTCTAATGTTACATTTTTATACCAAATTCTAGATGAAGGCTCTTTCACCTCAGATCTGCAAGTTTCAAACAATTGGATAGCTTGCAGTTTCGATCCCGATTTCCATTCAAGCTTAATCGCTGCAAACCATAAATCTTCGAATTCGGGATTTTTATCTAATCCTTCAGCCAAAATTTCCCTTGCTTTTTCGATATCATTATCAAGAATCCATTTATCTTTAGCATACATCAAGTAGAATCTTTCCTCTTGTGGGTTGGCAGTAATCTCCATCTCATATACTGTATATAATGCCATGTAATCAGATAAAGATTTTTCCATTCTGATGAAAGAATCCCATGCTTTTAAATCATAAGAATAATTTGATGTGATGAACATATATATTGATCTAGCTATTTCTATATTTTTATTATCAAGCGCAAATTGGGCATCCTGTTGCCATATTTCAAGTTTATCCTCTTCTTGGGTTTCATCAGCAAAGCCAATATCCATTGAATTTAGTGTAATTGCTTTAGCAGTCATTATAAACCCACTTGTTTCGCAATCAACTGCAATATTCAACCATTCATCTCTTGTTATTTGCTCTCCTGTTTCTTTAAAGCATTTCTCTATCATTTTATTTACTTTCATTTCATTTTCTGTGTTTGATTCTTCTAATTTTGCACCTTCAATGTAAATTAAATGTATATATTCTTTGTCAACTGATTTTCTAGCTTTATTTAATGTCTTTTTAGAATTTTCAAAGGTTTGCAATTTCGTTAATGCTAGCCATAAATCAATAGAAGTAGGTAACAATTCAGTTGCTTTTTGTAACATTTTTTCTGACATTTCATTATCTTCTTCGTAATTTAAGATTTCTAACCAAAGTGTTTGTGATTGTGGTAAAGATTCCAATGCTCTTCTTAAAATTCTTTTCTTGGATGAATTATCATTTTGCAGTTCAATTGCTTTTAACCAAAGCTTTAAAGATTTTGAATTACATTTAAGAGCTTCAGCAACGATGCCTCTGCAAGCAACTAAGTCATTATGATTAATCTCTAAGTTAACAAGCCAAACTTCTTCAGATTTTGGACATTTTTCACAGCCTTCTTGAATTAATCTTTGAGCTCGACTATATTTCTTCACTTCATATTCCATTCTCGCGCTTGCAATCCATGAACCAGGTTTATTAGGTGCCGACTCTCTCATTTTCTTAAAGATTACTCTATTCTTATGATAATCGCCAACATTACTTGATATTTTAGTAGAAGTTTCCAAAATTGAATTTTCATCAACTTCATCGAAACTGGATAATTGTTTCAGATATTCACTTGAATCAAATGACATCGATGAACCATTGCCACTTCTTAAACTGGCCAATTGACTTGCAAGAACTTTATCTTTGGCTAAACTAACACTAGTAAGATCAACTTTCTCATCAATTTCGCCATCATCCAATTTGTCCTGTATATTTTGATCCGAATCTCTCATTTCTGTAATGAATGTATCCGAATTTCTATAAAATCTTTGTTGTTCTTGAATTTCTTTCCTTATTCTCTTATTACGTTTTGTAAAATCGCCAGACTCAGGTAAATTAAGCCAATCTTCTTCAGAGACTTTAGATAATTCTCGTTTATAATTTTTGAATTGTTCACTTATAGTCTTAATTGACTCGCCTATTGATATATCTTGAACTTTTAATTTGTCATCGTTGTCAGTGTTGTTGTTATCTTCAACTAATTCAGAACTAGCTCTTCTCTTCCTAATTGTTGACTTTCGTTTTCTCATTTGTAATCTTTTTTCAATTTCGTCATATATTGCATCTGCTTCAACATCATCATCACCTAATCTGTCTTTACCGAATCCATAATCTTCATCGGCATCGGAATATCTATCTTGATTAATATCATTATCTTCATCTCCTATTGCTGGTGTGGTAAATCTTTGAGAACTTATACTTCCAAGACCAGCCTGTGTAGAAAACCCAGTAGCACCTCTGCCAATACCAGGTATATAGTTTGGTGGTGGTTCCTGATCCAAAAAACTTTTTCTTTCCATTGATGGTTTATTGGCTGTTGGTCGATTAAGATAAACATAAAGCTTTCAATTGACCGAGTTTACGTTACTCAAACGCTTAATAAATTTTGTGAGGATGGTTCAACCCCTGAGAAACCCGGACAGTATTTAAAGACCCGTAAAAACCGGACCTCAAATTTTTTATTTTTTTTTCAGATTTTTTTTGTGTGATGATTTTTACCTGTGACTAGACTAGTGTCTTTCGCTTGAAAACAACGAAACACCTGTATCAAAAGGCAAAATGTCCAAGAGAGTTGCTGAAGATTTTGTTCCTCAAAAAGCAGCAAAAAGAGATCAATCTGATCTGCCACCTGCATCAACAATTAAAGAAGACAATGATATTGAAATGGAAATTGAAGGTGGTATGGAAGATTTATCGGGTGATGATTATGAAAGTGAAGGTGAAATCATTGAATTAGATACCGATGATGAAGATGCTAACACTACTAATCTGGATGATGATCAATTAATGGAACTGAGTGCTAAAAAAGCTCAAGAATTAATATCAAAGAATCAAATGTCATCCGAACCAATTGATGAGGACAAGCAACAAAATACATTATATTTACCACATAGATCAAGACCATTAGGACCAGATGAAGTGCTTGAAGCAGATCCTACAGTCTATGAAATGTTACATAATGTTAACATGCCTTGGCCTTGTTTGACATTAGATGTTTTACCTGATAGTTTAGGGTCAGAAAGAAGAGGTTATCCAACAACTATGTATCTTTCAACAGCTACACAAGCCCAAAAGAATAAAGACAATGAAATAATTGTTATGAAATTAAGTAAATTAGCTAAAACATTAGCGAAAGATGAAGATGATGACGAAGATGATGAAGATGATGAAGGCGATGACGAACATGATCCAATTTTAGAATCTGAAACCCTTCCATTAAAGCATACAACCAACAGATTAAGAGTTTCCCAATTTTCAGCTCAAGAAAAAGGAGAATATTTAACAGCTACAATGTCAGAGAGTGGTGAAGTTTACATTTTCGATATAACTCAACAATACAAAGCATTTGATACGCCAGGTTTAATAGTTCCTAAGCAATCAAAGAGACCAATCCATGTTATTAGAAACCATGGCAATGTCGAAGGTTATGGTCTTGACTGGAGTCCAAGAATTTCAGCTGGTGCCTTATTATCTGGAGATTGCTCCGGTCGTATATATTTCACACAAAGAAATGGTAGCAAATGGGTGACAGATAAACAACCATTCCAGGCCGGCAATGCGTCGATTGAAGATATCCAGTGGTCTAAGTCAGCTAACGATACAACTGTTTTTGCAACCGGTGATACTGATGGTTACATAAGAATATGGGATACCAGATCTAAAAAGCACAAGCCTGCTATTAGTGTGCGTGCATCGCATTCTGATGTTAATGTTTTATCATGGTGTGAAAAAATTGATCATTTGTTAGCTTCAGGCCATGATGACGGTACCTGGGGTGTTTGGGATTTAAGAAACTTCTCACCAAATGCTCAACCATCTCCTGTTGTTTCATATAATTTCCATAAATCACCAGTTACTTCTATTGCATTTAATCCATTGGATGAATCTATCGTTGCTGTTTCTTCAGAAGATAATACTGTTACATTATGGGATTTGGCTGTTGAAGCTGATGATGAAGAAATCAAACAACAGCAAGAGGAAAGTAATGAATTAAAGGATATTCCAGCTCAATTGTTGTTTGTTCACTGGCAAAAAGATGTCAAAGATGTTAGATGGCATAAGCAAATTCCAGGTGCTTTGGTGAGCACAGGTACTAACGGTTTAAATATTTGGAAGACAATTTCTGTTTAAGGATTTTACTATTACGAATCAATTCTTTGTTTACTCTGTTTACATAATAAATAATGTTTTATATCATATTAAATGTATTAATATGTAATTTTACTCCTTTTTTTAACGATTTATGCAAGTAATGGTTGTCTTTCTTCATTTTCAGAAGAATCAACATTTTGTCTTTCTATTTCTTCTATGGTTTCTCTTTCAGACTCAGTTGTGTCAGTTGTGTATATGAAGTAAATACACATCGTTAGTAATATTAACTGTAAGCACGCAGCAGATAAATAGGGCAACCAAGAACTCCATTTAGAACCAGGTTGGGCATATAAAGATAAGGACCAAACAAACCCACCTGGTGTTTGAAGTAACATCATCTTAATTGATAAACTACCTGGATGTTTCAATTTATAAGTAGTATATATTTGTGGGAAATATTGAACCAGAGCTAATAAAGTTGCCAGAACTCCACTAAAATTGGCAAATTGAAGTATCGTATCAGAATTTCTGTTGAAATACACTAAATAAATAACCACTAATAGGCTGAAAGACGCATAAGCTAAAAATATTTGATAACTCTTGTAAATCTTCTTGTACTCTTCCGTTGATTCTGTAATTGAATTCGAAGTTAAGAAAACGCAAAGGAATAGGATTAAACAATACCCAATCATTTGAAGGCAAACCTGCAGCAAGCCCAATTGAGAATTGATACACTGGAAGGAGGTTAAGTCGAGATGGCAACAATGTCTTGCAGGCAAACTGACCAGATATAGATTTATAAAAGCCGAAAAACCTGAGGTTGACCCTAATAATAAGAATAAAGGGGATAGACCTTCACTTGACCTTCTTTTGATAATTCTAATATGTTGAGGTACGTATGAGATGAAGATACCTAGAGCAAGCAGGAAACTTAGAGAGAATGTCAATCTAGATGGGTATCTGTATATGCTGCATCCTTCGTCTGACATGGTAATATTGGATTAATTGGGGATAGTGGTGATGGTGGTAGAGGTATTAAAACTCTGAAGGAAAAAGCAAAAACGAATAAATATGGTTACAAATGGTATTTCTGTTATCACTTTGCGGCGTATTTGCGCCATGGCGCACCTTTGCACAGCCATTGCTGATGGTGCCAAAATGAGGGGAACTTTCCTTGTATCTTATTATGTATATAGTTAACTTTACTACGGACACAAGCAAAACACAACCTTTTCTTTAAAGAATCCAATTTTATTGGTGATAATTAAATCATGACTTTAGCCACCGCATTTGCAGAAACCACCAAGTTCACAACTTCTAACTCACAGATGAGAATCCGTACTTTGAATTTGTATAGAAGATTTTTAAGACACTCTAGAGACTTCGTCAATTCTTACGATTTAGATCTTCCTGCTTCACAAGTTAAAACAAAAATAAGACAAGAATTCGAAAGACACAGATTTGTCAATGATTTGGCTGTTCAGAATGTTCTCTATATGAAAGCTCAAATGGAATTTCAAGAACTGACTAACTTCTGGAAGCAGCAATGTCATGTTATGAAGTATTTCGAACCTTATCAATCTTACTCTACTACTGGTGGTGACAATTTCGTTCAAAAGTTCTTGAAAGGTGCTGATTAAGTCACCAATTGTATTCGTCCATACTATTTATTTATTTATTTATTGTGTTAGGTTTTAACTTTTTTTACGTACCGATTTAGAAATGAAAACAAATACTTATGAAAACTTTTAATTATTCGTAATATATTATACAACAAAAAAAATGTAAGACTTAATTAGGATACTCACTCAATCCAGTCTTTAGCTTATCCACGATTATGTTGCAAACCTGGTCATCCACAATCTTAATGAATCTAACTAATTCAAATGAAGTCTCATAATCTTTAACTAAAACTAACTTCAACAGTATCTCGTTGATCAATTTAACATCATCTTCACTTAATTTGTCAATTTTCTCATAATTTAACATAATTATAAAATAATGTGCGCTTAACTGATAATCCTTGTAGTGATTAAACAGTTTATCTAAAGTTTCTCTAGGCGATTGTCCAAATTTGTTGAAGAAAATATCCCAATAATGAACCTCAATCTTCTTGATACAATTCATAATAATTGAATATTGTTGACTTGTCATCTTAATCAATTCAATTAATCTATTAAAATATTCATTATTAGTATCATAATTTTTATAGTCGTAACATTTTTGGATGTAGTTCACTAGTAATAATTCTAACACGAATTTAAACGTCTTAAATCTATGAAATCTTCTGTAAACTGTAATGATTGAAAGAGCTTCTTCGGCAACGTCTTTTTGAACGTTATCGATATTGAGCTGAATATAGTGATGAATCAAATCATTTAAATAATTCTTCTTAGTAGCTTCGAATCTTAAGTTAGAATTGGAATAGTCTATGTCCATTCCGAATATCACCTTCTTTTCTTCTATAGTGGTTAAAGGATACGAAGATGTCCCAATAGAGTCAACTAAATAATTAGCAGGGTTATCAGAAACGATTTCATTACCAACATGGATTTTAAAAGGTCTAATTTTCATGAGATTTTTTTCATCATCCGAAATAATATAGTGTAACATTTGCGAACCATCAAAGACTGCAATTAAATTAGGAGTTAACTTTTGAACGTATTCTGCGGACTCACTTAATTTATAAGTTTGATAAACTGAACTATTTTCCTCTCTATCCTTTTTAATGTAGAATAAATCAGAGTTGGTTAATAATAAGTAGTCATCGCCAGTTACTTTCAAAATGGTTTTAAAATTCAATAAAACACTATCATCCATTTTTTTAGGAAAGCAATTTCTAAATGGGAAACTTTGAGATTTTTTGAAGACCAAAGTACTACCGATTTTTCTAGCTTCATATCTTAATTTCCAGGTGTAACAATTCAGTAGATCTGTTATTACGATTAATTCATCTTCAAAAGGATCCAAATTCATAGATAAATAATTTTCATTTTGTCCAGTCTCTTCAAAATTAAAACTCCAAACAACATGATCAAATTGGAAACTTTCATATTTATCTAAAATTTTCGAAGAAAAAACAATGATTTCAGATTTGATCGCATCTCTATCAATTGTTTTCAAAACTAAGATCAAATGACTTTTCCACCATATACAACTTCTAATTGGACTAATTGAAACATCTTCAGTATTCATATTACCACCAGCTAATTCACTTCTTTTCAAAAATTTATATTGATTGACGAAGAGATCATAAATAACCACGTCTCGGTTACCAACAATACAAACATAATTACCATCATCACTAACAGAGCAAGACCTTATTTCAGTATTAGCCAACCTGAACGTAATTGGAAGTAATTGGAATAACCACATATTTGACTCGCTTTGTTGATCATCGGTATTACTTGCTTCACCGATATTTCTTTTTTCATAGGCTTTAAAAATTGCAATTTTATCCTTTTGTAAGAGCACAGGTCTTTTGAAACTAACTGAATCCAACTGTAATGAATGATTTAATGTAACTACATCAATTTTAAAAATCTTATGAGAGGTTGTTAATATTAATGTATTCCAACTCGAAAAATTAATGTCTGTAACTTTCATCCAATCTTTAAGATCATAGTTCAAGGTTGAAAAATTCAAATTACCCAAAAATGAATATACATTCCAACTTTTCTCGTAAATTGCAATAAAAGTTTCACCATTCGGACCTAAGATTAATTTATGTAATCCTTTTGAATTATTGTGGAACTTTATTGTTTTTAATTTTGTTACCGTGAGATCTCTGTTCAACTTAAAAATGATCAAACTACCGTTGCTCAAGCCAATGTAGCATAAATTCTTATGATGATTAATTAAGCATGTGGTGGCCCGTGATTCTTGATTTTCAGACCCTTCATCATATATTACTTTACCTTTAAATTCCAATTTCCCAGAGTCATCTTTAACCTTATAAACCAACCAGCATTTTCCTAATTCACTTATCCAAACAAAGCAATCCATTTGAACACTATAATAAACTTGTTTAATCGGAACCAATTCGGAATTACTCTGAGAAAACCAAGGTAATTCATTAAACATAATAAAATGTAAATCTTTTGCATCATTGGCTTGTTTAGGTGAATTTAAATGAATAACTTGGAATGCGTGAGGTTTAGAATGAGTCAATAATAGCTGTCCGTTATTCAAAAAACAGTAATCAACAATCTTACTTTGAACATTAACTATCAATTTTAATCTTAACCCAACATCATAATTCGGAGTTTCTTTTTGATCATTAACAAACAAAACACTTATAAATTGATTCACTATACCGTTAGCAGAATCAAACTCACCATCATTGTCACTATTTATTCCATTAACACTACCTCCACGAGCCTTACCCAGTTTAGAACTGACACCAGTTCCGGACTCATCACCAAGTCCAGAACTAACTAAAAACCCAGTATCTTTATATTCAGGACTGATAGTGGGTAATCCATTTTGAATGATCTTACCATCCTTATTGAAAACAGTCAACACTTCATCTTCAGTCCCAGTAGATACTTTAATACTATATACCAAAATATCATTGCCTGAAGTTAAAATGGATATAATGTGGCCATTTGGAGAAATTTGAACATTTACATTTGAACCATGCTGTTCAATACTTAAATCGGATCTAATATGAGAAGCCAAAGGAGCATCGGTTCGACAGTCAAATAGGTAAAGTCCACGATAAGTCAACACAATGTATGGTAAGTTGTTCTTAGGATTGGCTAATGGTGAAATGGATGTTATTATAGGATCTAGATGTGGTTTGGGTTGACTGTACAGGTGTTGTTGTCGTTGTTGTTGTCGTTGATCATTGTTTGTTGCTGTATTCGTCTTTGTCTGCGTCTTGAGTTCTGGTAGTGTGAACTGGTTGGATATTGATATTGGCCAGGACATCTGAGGGCTATGAATTGGATCAAGGCCGTCTGCTTGGTTGGTGTTATCCGGCAGAGTCAAACTCAAGATATGTATTTGGAGTGTGCTGTGAAGTTGTTTAGATACTACGCGAGCGATCGGAGTCTGGAGTGGCTTTTGATTACAGTTTTGCTTCCTTATCCCAATTTCTACTCCTATCCCTAAACCTCTCATCCCTGACTCTAACACTCTAGCCTATTTCCCAAGAATCTCAATTTCTATGTGATGATGCTATGCCAATAATAATAACTCCACTATCAGTCCCTGGTTAAGTCACCAATATAATCGAGAGGTTCGAAACCTACTCCTACTTCCATAAAACTTTTTATAGTTTAACTACTGCTACAGGTCAGTTTCCAGATCATAATAATGTAATCCAAAATTTGCAGGACTTAGTTCTGTCTTTAAAACTCCCTCCCAATTTTCTTTTATTGTTTTGTCGATCCCTATGAGAATGTAGATGGAGTTAACTAACTACCTTTGGGAAACAGATTAATTGTTGGCCCGCAAAGCAACTTTGTTGTAACAAAAAGACAGAATTGTCCTATTGATGTCGCATTCAAATATTCTAGAGAAAAATCAAGAGCCCAATCGTGATTAATTGTTTTATTGAACGAAGTTCGGAATAAAATTATTCAATGTCTGAATCGATCCTTTTTCTCCCTGAAGTAGGATAATTCAACTTATTCCCAATCAACGAACAATTTACTATCAGCACTATGAAGTCAATTCTTGCTCAATTAAGCCCAGCAGCAACCTAGGCTTTAGATAGAATTATTAATGAATTGCTTTACAAATATTTTTGAAATCAGAAAATTTCCACAAAAAGTTTAGGGCTCAATCAAATTGTTTAATATTCTAGAGGTGAACCACCTATCACCACAAATACTGGTAAAAGCAACTCATTTGAATGCGTATGTTTCATTGGTAAAGACATGCCAGTCTTAACATATTTGAAAAGTACAAAAGATCTCAGCTTTATTTAAATCAACTCTAATTTCTTATCGACTCAAGTCGGAAAGGAAATAGTAGGTTCTGGAAAATGGCCGATAACGTGTCTATTGCCTTTTCATTGAATGGGTGAGCGGTTACAATCTCGGCTTATCCAGAGAAATTGGTCTAAGAATACTACTAAATAAATATTTACAAAGCCTCTTCAAACACATAACCACGATGAAATTTCGAAAAACCAAGAAGACTTAAAAGCAATGAAGTTAACCAAACAAAATTTATAGAAATAACAATACTAACACAATAAAATCAAATAAACAAAAAAACACTTACAGATACCTGGTAGCCTAGTTCAGCTAATTTTTCAACACAATTTTCGGCCTTTTCAAATTCAGGTGCTGTTTTGTGGTTTTCGGCGCTGCTCTAAAAAAACATCTTACGAATATATATCAATTAGTTCCTCTTGATTTCTGTCGTTGTGACGCATTGTTCTTTTTTACATCTTTGCTTCTCCATCAAAATACTTTAAATCTCTCCCTCAAGTTACTTGTAGAATCCCGAAAAGCTTCTTAGTAAAAAAACATTGGAAGGGAGTAGCGAACTCTGATTACACCTTTACCAATTATTGTATCACTGCTATCACGATTTTGAAGTGTATCCGTAGCAGCATTGGCTAAATCAGGGATATTACTGCATATGTTGGAGTAGGTCTCGAATCTCTCGACGATCGGATCAAGATTAATCTTCGAACTGTCACTGGAATCGGATATATCAAGTAGAAATTGAAAAACCGAGTAAGGTTTAGATGCATGGTTTCCATTTCAGTCAAATTGAGGTAATTTGAGGCTAGAAATTTTAGAATAAGAGCAGGAGTACGAGTATAAACACTGAAGACAGTTAAAAATCCCTCTAATCGATCCTGCTAGACTTGCTTCTCCAATTAAAACTTCAAGCTCGGGTAATCTCCCAAGTTAAAATTCCAGAGGTCAAGAAGGTGCTTACGTTAAAGTGGATTAGGTGGTTCAATTCTAAGATATCTACGAATAGGGATAAGAAGGAAAAAAAGGGGGTATATATAACAATAAAAGAAGACAGGAGTGTCCCTTCTAGGAACATAGAAAACTCAAAAAGTTAAAAGTAAGAGGTAAGTAAAACTAACAATAGCACAGCAAGTAATACATAAAAATAACATCAAAAGAGAAGTATTAGAAAGGTGAAAAGTGGTGAAATGATCCAAGTATACCAAACAAAAACGATAAAGAGATAAAACATTAGTAAAAAAATATAATAATAAAAATCCAACAAAAAAATTAAATTAAATTAACATTAAACACAGCATCTAATCATGGCGTTTATTCCATCATTTCTTGCATTGGGGCTTCATCAGCAAATTCTAATTCTTCATCAAGATCAGTAGCATCTTGGTATTGTTGATATTCACTAACTAAATCATTCATGTTAGATTCAGCTTCAGTAAATTCCATTTCATCCATACCTTCAGAAATATACCAATGTAAGAAAGCCTTTCTTCTGAACATCGCACTGAATTGATCACCAACTCTTCTAAATAATTCTTGAATAGAAGTAGAGTTACCAATAAAAGTGGCCGACATATCCAGATCAGTTGGAGCAACAGAACAAACAGCAGATTGAACATTGTTTGGAATCCATTCAACGAAATAATCAGCATTTTTGGTTTGGACCTTGTGCATTTCATCTTCAACTTCCTTAACAGAAACCTTACCTCTGAAGAAAGCAGCAACAGTTAAGTATCTACCACTCTTTGGATCAGAAGCAGCCATCATGTTTTTGGAGTCAAACATTTGTTGGGTTAATTCTGGGACTGACAGAGCTCTAAATGATTTGGAATTTAATGCAGTTAATGGGGCGTAACCAACCATGAAGAAATGTAATCTTGGGAATGGAATCAAGTTAACAGCTAACTTTCTTAAATCTGAATTTAATTGACCTGGGAATCTTAAGGAAGTGGTAACACCAGACATAACAGAGGAAACTAAGTGGTTTAAGTCATCATAATTTGGGGTTGGTAATTTCAAAGTTCTAACACAGATATCATATAAAGCTTCGTTATCAATACAGAAAGTCTCATCGGAGTTTTCAACTAATTGGTGGACTGATAAAGTTGCGTTATATGGTTCAACAACGGTATCTGAAACCTTTGGAGATGGCATGACAGAGAAAGTAGCCATCATTCTATCTGGGTATTCTTCTCTGATTTTGGAGATTAATAAAGTACCCATACCAGAACCGGTACCACCACCTAAAGAATGGGAGATTTGGAAACCTTGTATAGAGTCACAGCCTTCAGCTTCTCTTCTAACAACATCTAAAACAGAATCAACTAATTCTGCACCTTCGGTATAATGACCTTTGGCCCAAACGTTACCAGCTGAGGATTGACCATAAATGAAGTTATCTGGTCTGAATAATTTTCCAATGTTGGAATTCTTAATGACATCAATGGTACCTGGTTCTAAATCAATTGAAACAGATCTTGGAACATATTTTCCACTGCTTGCTTCGTTGAAGTAAACGTTTAAACCTGATTTTAAAATATCATCAGTACCATGGTAGTTACCTTCGAGATCTAAACCATGTTCACCACAGATATTTTGCCAGAAAGCAGTACCCTATAAGATTATAATGCATTTAGTAGTTAGTATCAAGCTCAAGATGGGTGCAGAGTGAGTCTTGTTGGTTAACGATGACGCGTCAATTAACAAATCATAGGAATGATGAGAATTAGAAAGACAAAATACATACGATTTGGTTACCACATTGACCTGCTGATAAATGAATCTATATGAAATGAAAAGGGATATAATATGTTAGTATCGGAGCTGATTGTTGAAGCAGAGCATTGGAAAGAGGTCTCTGAGAAGGTCCCGCCTTAGATCAAAAAGTGGTGAAAAAGCTGTGATGAAAGGGATGAAGAATTGGGAGACCCCCAGAGCCAGAAGAAAAGAGTAAGGAACATACAATTTCTCTCATGACTTGTTGAAGATGGAGGGCGTTTGTGTAGCTATGTGTGTTTGGAGCTGTGACTTGGAAGAAGGTGAAACCAGTTTAACGTAGTGTCAGGCTGATTAGGTTCTTTGTTTTGTTTTCGTTATTTGTTTTCATTTTTGGTGTGTGCTGCGTCGGTTCGACGCGCCGCTGGTGATTGAGGTAGGGTAACAAATTGTTCACGTCGATCGGCTTTGAACATTTGAGTCCAGGTTTAGCATCTTGCTACCACGTTCTCGTTCCGAAATACAAAATTATAAAACTACTTTCAAAGTTGTTCATCTTATGATGTCTATATTTTGGTACTTATTCTACAGTGTCAATAGTACGATATTTCACCCTGAGGCTTAATATCCAGCCTTGTCTCTGTATTTCTGGACTATTAAATATCTTTCTTGTTGCTCTTTGACACCTTTTATCCTTACTTAAATTAAATTTATATTGATATGCTTTACCTTTACTATACAGAAAAGTCCTAGTTCATTAGACATTCTTTTTTTCTTCTTAATTTTATTTGAATTGGATGATTTTTTGTTTAGATTCCTTAAATCAGTGTAAGACTCGCTTATATCATATTAATCTCAGAACCCCTTTCTAATTACTCAAATCTTGCTGAGGTTATAGATATCAATCAATTCAGGGCTCAAACACAATTTAAGATATTGATACAATTCTGATACCCTTTTGTTAATGATTAATAAATCTCAAAAATACAGGGTGTTTCTATTCTGATTTTATTGATAGCACCAAATCTCATTTTGGATCAGCTATAAGCTTAACAATCTACCGTTTATCCATAATAGAGTAGCAATTACGACCTCAAAAGTAGTATAATGCAACAATATTAATATTAATAATGATATAAAAATGTATCCAAATAAAATAAAAACAGACAAAATAAAAATTAATGAAGAAAACAACAAACAAAGAACACCCAAAAATATATTTATATAAAAAGTTAATAAAACAAAACAACACAAACACAAATTTCTCAAGGAATGTAGACTTTACTATAACCTTCAACTTTACCCCTACAACAAACACAATCATTAAAATTTCTAACGAACAAATTCATTCTACAATTTTCACAAATAGAAAGGCATTTACAGGGCCATAGAATGACTTGCCTCGAATTAACATGACAGATGACACAATTACCCAGTGCTTCTTCCATATCACAACTAAACTCTTTGTTGGAACCATCGGCTTCAATTTGGGATCTCTTTTCTCTTATCAAATCTAATAACTTCATTTCTTCATTGTAATAATTGTTGAACGTTGACCTAGTTGTAATTCCATCGTTTGTATGATTCATGTGATAGTTTAAAATTCTGTTAAATCTGATATCGTCTAAGCTGTTGGGCATGATTAATGATTTGAATTCATCTGTAGTAACCAGCTCATTCAACATACTATTATTATCGTTCACTGCTACTTCCTCGGCATCACTTTCTTCATCAAGCTCAAATTCCTGTGTAGGAACGAAATCTCGGGAATTATCAATTTCTGATAAATTACCTACTAATAATAAAGTAGTTGTAAGTTCATCTTCGTCATTTATATCATCTAAACTAACTTCATCTTCAATTTCCTCGATATAGCCTGATGCTCTACTTCTATGAATCGATCTAGCAGAAGTAAATCGGGTACTGGAATGACTCTTATTATTCGTGATGGCAGATGATCCATCAGCATCAGCAAACGCTCTTTTGAACAGAACTGACATTAATAACTTACCAAATGAACCCATTAGTTTCTTGAACCTTCTTAGTCTTAATGTAATCAACCAAGTGTTTTCAGTACGACCGTTTTTAGAGATTTCTTCATGATACTTGGTTAAATCAGGATGCTCTGAAATTTCGACACCATAACCATTCGATGTCTTTTCAATCGTTGGCTCGGAATGAGTTAAAGAAGTTTCAAGATAATTATTTAAAGGGAATTTAACTGCTTTAAATTCTCTAATATAATTTTTCTTACCCGTCATATTGATGATAAAAGAACCTACACCGCTCAAAGCCGTATAGAAATCATCCGATAATGTGACATTATTAATGTTTGCCAATGAATTTACCAATAATTCGGAAGATGACCCCCCTTTGAAAATGATCGCAGCAACATAAATGAATAAACTTAGTAAAATAACCACCAATGTAATAAGTTGAGGGAAATAACCCATTATTATGGTGAAAGGAACATGAAAAATTCTACCACCCATAAATACTTTGAAGTAATATAGTAATGATGATATACCAACTATGAAAGAAGGGATCAGTCTATATTTTTGTAAGTTTAAGAGACCCATTACGTGTATATTTAAATGACAT
Source organism: Ambrosiozyma philentoma (assembly GCA_003707675.3). Classification (NCBI taxonomy): domain Eukaryota; kingdom Fungi; phylum Ascomycota; class Pichiomycetes; order Pichiales; family Pichiaceae; genus Ambrosiozyma; species Ambrosiozyma philentoma. Next base: position 715,082 of record PPKZ03000001.1, read on the forward strand.
AGTAACGCAAATAATGAAAGGACCAACAATTCAAAAGAAGGTTTCTTGGAATTTTGAACTTCCTGGAAAGCCAATGAATATTCAAATAATGTAAGGCCACTTTCAACATGAGGATCATTACCACTTGTGACAGCAATGAATGTTTCTAAGATTTGCGAACAACACAGAGATAAATAAAAAGTTTTAAAGATTGTAGGAGTCGGTCCGATATTTTTATAAGTTTTAACATCATAGTAAAGTCCTAAAAATGTATAGTTTTTAAATTTTTCGAAATCAAAATTGTAATAAGAAGGTAACACGGTATTGAAAAATATAGAAGAAGAATTTTCTAATCTTTCACCATCTTCACTAAAATCATAAGAATATTCTTTCAAAGCTACTAAAACTCCATAAGCACCTTCAATCAATAAGTACATTGAGATGAGCCTTAATAGTATTCTTGAGACCGTAGGTAATTTCTTATTTGAAGAAGCGAAGATGAGTATTCTGTTTAGGATAGTTGCAGTAAGCATGCAAAATAAAGCAAAGGGAGAAACACAATAAGATACTAAGGACTTAGATCTATTGTATGTACCACCAGTTAGATCATTTGACTGCTCTATTATGGCATCTGTGAATTTATCCACTAGTCGTTTGATGAGCCAGGTAGACTCGGTTGTAATTGTTGCGTTTGAATTCGATGAGTTCAAGGTCGTTTGAAGGACTTCGGACACTGAAGTAGTTGTGATATCCACCAGCAGATTCTCTGTGGTCTCTGATATGGAAGTTTCGAAGTCCATTAGTCCATTGGTCCCTTTGATAGGAATCAGAGAAAGGATGACAGCCAATCAGATCAGACAGCCTCCTCTCGGTCTCAAATCCAGGAAGCGGCCATTACGTAACGACTCGCTTTTTCTGATTTCTGATATGGCCTTCAATCACTCGATTTCTCCTGTTTGCCAGTTCTTGTTCCTGTTTCTGTTCTCTATCTGTTAGAGCCAGAGAATGTGCTATCTACCACTGTCCATTTCAAAGACACGTTTGCAATAGAAAAATCACCTCATTTGGCTAGCACACACTAAACCTTTATCTTTATCTGCGATCACCACTGACCAGTGACCACTCCGCATTATTGACCGCTTATACCGTTTTATTATCCTATTTTTATTCTGTTTTCATTTTCTTCACCCTTTGATACCTACCGAATCCATATTATTACCAGCATCAAATGGCAGCAGCTACTGTTTCAACAAAACTTGTTTTCTCTCAGGAACAAGATTCCAAGCTATCGGACTTGGCCTTTGCTTCCTCAAAACAACCGGGTGGTAAGAAATCAATTACTACTCAAGACTTGTTAGCTTTAAAACTACCCCAAATTGATAAAATCCAGGAAAAGATCAAGTTTGAATCAAACATTGATGAAGGTGCTGGTGGTAAGATCATTAAGTATAAAGATTTAAGTACTAGAAGTTATATAGTTGTTAAGAAATTCATTAAGAAGGAAGGATCATCAGATACCGATTATTATTTTACTTGTTTAAACGAATATTTGACTTTGAAAAAAGCAGACTTGGCTAAAAGTGAAGTTGTGAAGACCCACTCCCTACTACTAGATGACGACGAGAATGGTATTCATTGCTGTTTAGTTACCGATTTTTACAAGAATGGAGACCTGTTGGGATTAGTTATGAAGGCAAGAAGAATGAATTTAAAGTATACACCAAAACTGAAGGATTATACTTTTTTAAAGATCTTAAATGCTGTTAAATTTTTACATTATAGGGGTATCGTTCATCGTGACTTGAAGCCTGAAAACTTCCTGATTGATTCAAAAGGTGAATTAAAATTGGGTGATTTTGGTTATGCTATGGATTTAAATAATTTGAAATCATATCCAATCACAAGTGCATATTTATATATGGGTACCAAATCTTTTAAATCACCTGAACAATTTACTTATTGCAATTGGACTCAAGATGAAGTTGACGAGAAATTAAATACTATTGATTTTAAAAAAATCGATGTCTGGGCCTTAGGTATATTATATTATCAGCTTATTACCCTATCGAAGCCATGGTTAGAATCAAGCCCTGATGATGAACATTTCGTTAAATATGAACATTTACACAGATTCAATACGTTAGATAAATTAGATAACTTTAAATTAGAAAAAGCTTTAACTATTGGTAAATTCAGTGAATTCAATCAATTAAACACTATCATTAGAACAACCATTATTAAAATGTTGAATCCAGATCCAGCTTCTAGATTGACAATGAGAGAAGTTTTCAGATCTGATTGGGTTATTCAAACTAACGTTGATTACGAAGAGTATATGGCTAAGAATAAGAAAAAAGGTAATGAAGAGTTTATGAGAATTGTTAATGCTTGACCTTTCCTCAATTTGTTTTTTATTTTACTATTTTAGAGTTAACTAGATTATATCAATTTGCCGGGTGTGAACTTCTATTTTATTTTCACTATTTTATTTTATACTTTCCTTTTGTTTCATTAGTTTATCGTTATTATTTTAAAATTATCTTGTCTTCTCCTTTCCTTTTTATTTTTTCAATTTTTTTCAAATTTGTCTTGATTTGGTGTTTTATTGTATCTTTTGTCTTTTATTAACCTTTAACCTTTCACTTATTATTATTATTATCATTTTGATCCTGGATGATCCTCGTTTTGATTTTCTTTCTATAGTTATTTCAAGCTATATCTATTTTTCATTTTTAAAAAACAATGAGATTTACTAAATAACTTCATTCCAAGACATTCTTGGTAGCTGGCATTAGCGGATGAAAATGATGAGAGACCTCCTCCCCCCTCCCCCCCATATTCCAAGCCGTGCAACGCCTTTTGCTTTTGCAGTTCTTATATAGTATTACGTTTAAAAATCAATTTGTGCTACCATTAATCGATTAACGCAGTCAAAGTTGTTCAGCACCCAACTTTCTTTGTGACAATGAAAAAAGGAAAGTATATTTTAAAAAGCCAATTTTGTAATAATAATATAAAATAAAGTCAATTCATTAATTGGCTTAAAACGTAAGAATCTAAAAAAATAATATAGATGAAAAATGCAAAGCCAAGTTTAATAATAAGGAAGAAAAAGAATTTGAAAAAACCATAATCATAAAAAAAAATTTAGTGAGCCAGTAATTTGGTATGGAAAAGAATACCCGAAAAAGTAATATAGAGCAAAGATAAAGGCAGTAGGGCTACTAACCTTAAAATAAACAAATAAAAATGAAACAAAATAGATATAAAATCAAGAAAGCCGGGACTATAGGGATATAACAAATTCAATAACAAATAATAATCAATAACCTTAATGACAATAGTAATAAAATTAAAATACCAACGAAGTCAAAAACAAAACAAAAGCAAACCAAGATTTATGTATAATAGTGATATGATGATAAAACAGAAAAAAAAGTAATGTAGCATGAAGTAGTAGTAATAGTAAGATGTATACAACATTAAGCGGAGCATTGAATAAACTTACTCTTAGAACATAGCGAATTGTGGAATATGAAGTGGATATGCAAGTGGAATAATAGGATAAGTCTATAATGTTGTAGTACAACAATTGATAAAAGATAATCGTCGCAATAGAGAAAGAGTAACTACGACTTAATGAACAGAAGGGTATGCGATAAGGGTGTAAGGGTATAGCAATTCAATCAACAACCAAGTTTATGAGATAACCGAAAAAGAGTAAAATGAACAAAAAGAAACCAATGAACCAGGGGAGATATAATGTACAGATGAAACAAGTGTATGAGAGCAATCAAGTATATTCTAACTGAGCATTTTTATCATCCTCACTAGCAACTTGAATACACTTGAATAAGTGATTTTTGTTGTAAGTTAAGGAATGAGTTGGATCAATTAAAATATTCAAACCTGGAGGAGTCGCACATAGTAAAGCTTCATCATTGATTTCGTCTTCATCTTCTTCCTCCTCGTCTTCATCATCCATCGAATCTAATTCTAATCCAGGAGTAGTTGTTAAACTACCAGCACCAATACTAACCGAACTAGCTTGTCTTCTAACATGTTTAGGTGAAGTAGCGACGACCTCAGATTCTGGAGTATCGGCTGAAGCCAATGAAACGTCACTTTCATTTGATAATAAATTGACAAGTCTTAAAGATCGAGTAATCATATCTAGTAGCTTATCCTCATCATGGTGTTGTTCAATAGGAGTAGCTACACCATGAATTGGAGTTGAAGCCGGAGTAACTGGTAAATTTCCGTCAACCACAGAACTAGCAGTGGAAGATGACATTCCGTTGGATGAAGTCGACTTTGCAAACTCAGGATAAAACAATTCCAATGAAATTTCATCGGGATATTTGAATTCACTGATATTATGATTAGGAGGAGGAACAAAGGGACCCGTCAAAGCGACCAAATCGTTGGCAGAAACCATAGTTGGAGGTTCGCTTGGGACTGGAGTTGAACCAGGAGTTCTTCTTAACTTTGAGGATTGCTTTCTCTTGAATCTCTTTTTGGAGGTATCTAGCATGGTTTGGTTGTTGATTGAAGTAAACGATCGACTTGGTGGTCAGTAACAGTCAGTAAGGTGGGTAGACTGTGGTGTGGAGGGATTGGTCAGGAAAAGGGGCAACACCGCAAATGGGTCGATAGACCAGGTGACCTGTAGTGTTTTGTTGACATATAGTTGGTTTTAGTGTGTTGACGTTTGGAGCTCAATTTTCATCGGTATCAGCTCAGAGCTCAGAGTTGTTCTCTCTTTCTTTAATTTGGCAACCTGCTCAACCCTGCTATCCACACAGAACAGGCTCAGATCGTGCTACAGATACTGCTACAAATGCAATTACACTACATGCAAAGCATACAGACACCAACCACTTTCTAGGCTCAGTACCTGCCACTGTCACCTGAAAATTCTCAAATGGGTGCCAGCTGGTGTAATCCCAAAAACCGCATCCACTGCTGAGCTATCATTCCTGGCCACAAACTCTCTTCAAAATCATTACTGTCATACAGCCTGCCTCCCCAGTGAAGCTCACTCAAGTTCTGAAACTGCTGCCTCCCTCTGATCCCTTTGGCATAACTCTCGTGTACATATGCAGTCCACACCGGTATGACACTTATGCCATTAGGGGGTCACCCGGCCTCCCCGCATGCACGCTTGCTCAACTTGCCGCGTAGCCCACATGCCCGTTCCTTCCACAAGCCAGCCACTTCTCCCGGTGCTAACAATTACCCGGTCCGCGAAGCTCAGAGCACCGGAGAGCGCGCCGGTCGTTCGTCGCCGAAAAGTCGCTTTCCAGTTAATTTCCATTTCCATCAACTGCCACTTTGACAGACTTATCATCAAAATTAGCTAAACCAGAAGTTATCTGTAATTTGCCTTCAACCCTCTGCACAACACAACCCACTCAAACTGTTCCACCTTTACCATCTTTTTAACCGCAATTCATCTTTTTATCAGATTCCCCTTTCCCTTCACTCCTACACTACTCGTTTTCCTACAAAAACAAAGCAAACTCTTTACAACGCGTCTCCTTCTTATATCATTTAAACTACAACCAGAAAAGAAAGAACCAACAACAGAAAAGAACAACTTTATTCTTCATTTTATTCGTTCATCTCTCTGTTAATTTAAGAACAAGACAATTGTATTATATCTCACTCCATCAGATATTTCTATCAATATCTATTCTGTACATTACTACTATTATTCAAATAAACAAGAAACAAAATCTCATCTAGGTTATAAGTACACTCTGTTTTAGCTGTTTGTCCTTTTTCTTTCTATCGTTTGAATTACATATATTTATATACATTTCTACTTCATTTGACGCAAGCGTTACGAATACCATTAGTTTCATCTTCCAGCCTCATCTCATCTCCTTTTCGAAGAGTCATATTTTGAAGATACCTCATCCTGCGACCCATCTCATAATATTTAACTTTAGCATTATAATTAGCATACTACATCTTCATTACATTACCATACATTTATTTACTTCTTATCTTAACTAAGCATCACCATGTCGGAACATAATACATCTATTGAAAACTCAAAATCTGTTACCCCAACTTCTGAACATTCAGAATCCAAGGCCAATTCAAGTGATACGTTAATGCCGAAAATTGAAGACTCCCGTTATGATGAATCAACTATTTCTCAATCTTTAAAGAAGCTTTCCCTCTACACAAGTTTGCCATCAAGTGGTCATCCACACGCTCAACAACAACAGCCAATATCAGTGGTACTTAAGATTAAAAATATTCCAACTGATACTACTCTCCGGGAAGCGTTCTTAGTATTTTCTCTGTGTTTAGATGAAGTTACATTTGTTGATATCGTTCAAGAACCAAGTTCTCCTCCTTCTGCCCCCCCTCAACAATTAAACAATAATGGAGTCTCCTCTTCTTCTTCAGGCCATAACTCATTTATTTCTAATCCAGTTATTATTGCAAAATTTACCTCTATTAGAACTGCTCAACAAGTTGCACAATTATTAGATGGAAAATGTTTGTTTGGAACTGCATTTTTACCTGTTAAGGTTGAATTATCTGAAGATATCGACAATAACATGCATTCACCTTCTTATTTACAACAGTCTCCTCCAAAGTCAGGTATAACTCAAATGTCATTACAAAATGCTGCTTATCAACAACAGCAACCTCCAAATTCAGCTGCTAATGGAAATCAATCTGCTAATGCCAATGGATTCCAAAAGAGACCTTCGTTAGGCAACCAAAGATCCAGATTTTTATTTAGTGATCCATTTGGTGGTCAACAACCAAATTCTTCGGGTAATCCTTCTTCAGCAGTTGGCCTGCAACAATCATCTTCTAGTGCCCAGCAACAACAAGCACCACCATCTCAACAACAACCTCAACAACAACCACAATCACAGCCTCACCAGACAAACTCCCAACAGCAGCAGCAACAACAACAACCACAAACTGTTCCTGGCTCTTCTCAAGGCCAGCAGTCTTTATCTACTGGTGTTCTTGATAATTTAACTTCTCCAATTTTAGGTGCAAATGGCAAATCTATGATGCTAATGGAGTCACAACCTGAATATGATCAATTAGTTAGACCATGGTCCTCTAACTCAGCTCCTGGAAACAATAATAGTAATACTCCAACATCAAATCCAACACCATCTAAGAGCATACCTGATTCTTTAGCAATTAATACTTCCTTAGCTTCTGGTAGCTCTACTCCAATTGGCCCTGGCATCACTACGCCTATGTCAAATGATTGGGATCGTCGTAGAGCAGGTCCACCTCCATCTTCCTCATTCTTCCCAGGTAATGGCGTTGCTCCTCCTGGGGCTCAACCAGGCTCTGCAGGTGGTCCTTTACAAAATTTGATGATGAGTGGTCCTCCAAGTGCAAATACTCCGTCAATGACCTCGCCAACTTATCAAACTCAACCTTCAATTCAACAACAATTACAACAACAACAACAACAAATTCCAGAATTATCATTGTTAGCCAGAGTTCCACCTCCTGCTAATCCTGCTGATCAAAACCCTCCATGTAATACATTATATGTTGGTAATTTACCACCTGATGCTACAGAAATGGAACTACGTGCATTATTTCAACCTCAGAAGGGTTTCCGCAGACTGTCATTTAGAACTAAACAAAATAATTCCAATGGATCTAATGCTCATCACGGTCCAATGTGTTTTGTTGAATTTGAAGATGTCGCTCATGCTACTAGAGCCTTGGCTGAATTATATGGTAGAACCTTACCAAGAGCTAATGGTAATAACACCAATAATAATAAAGGTGGTATTAGATTAAGTTTCAGTAAGAATCCATTAGGTGTCAGAGGCCCTGGTCAAAATAGAAGGGGTTCAAATAATCCTCAACAACAGCAACAACAATTTAATAACAACAATAATGGTTCGTCAGTTTCATCTTCTGGAAATGTTAGTGGTAATAACAATGTTGTCGTTGGTGGTGGTGCTTCTCAACAACAGCAACAACAACAACCACAACAGCCGCCTATGGCTGGCGTTCAACACGCAAATGGGAATATGATTGGTGGTGGTAGTCAAGGTTCTGGTGTTAATGTTAATTATCCAGGTTTCAATAATCAATTTAATTATCAACAAATTGCACCACTGAGCCAATATCCAAAATAAATTTTCAATTTAATTGAATAAATTAATAAATTAGTTTTAAAGAGTTCTGAATACACTGCACTTTCACTTCCCATTCTTTCAACTCATGCTTTTTTTAGTTTTTTAATTTTCTCATCATTAGTATTATCATTCATTTTATTTAATATTGATATAAATTTTCATATACTGTTTTTCAAAAGGTTACGTTGCATTAAAATCATTTTTTTATTCAAAAAGAAAGCTATCTGGGCCTTTTCCCATTAAATTTCTTCTTGTCATCATCAGGTTGATTTGTTTTTCTAATTTTATTCTACCTGCTTATCATATATCCTTGAGTCACCATTCTTTCATGCTATACTTCTACCCCACATGTTGCCCTGTTTTTTTGCCTTTGTTAGTCTTATTCCCCCTATTTTTATTTTATGTTTCATTTTATGTTAAGTTGTACTTTACTTTTTTTCTGTTTTGTTTTAATAGTTAATTTGCCCTCTGATTGATTATATTTAACACACACATAGTTTTGTTTTTCACTTGTTTTTTCATTTGATATATTTTTACTTTTGTTATCGCACATACATTTCATTACCCTCTACTACTATTCAAATTCAATTCTATTTTGAAAATTATTATCATTATATGTTATTTTGTTGCGGATTATGCTACTATAATGTATTCTGTTTTTTTATGAGATGATGCCGATACTTACCTTACCATACTATACTAGTTACTTCTATGTTTTTTAGCTGCCTGTGTTTTTATAATTTTCCAATTTATGTTTTAATCTTCAGTTCGGGAATGGAATTCTTCTTTTTCTTTCTTTTAGTTTTTTATTTAAATGCATACTATATACTAGCTTTTTTATTCATTTTTTAAATTTTTATGTTTTTTTATTATATGTCTCTTTTTCTTTTGTTTATTGTCTGTTGTCATATATAATTTAATTATATTATCCTAGTTATTATATTTTCAAGATATTATAAGTTTCTTTATTAGTTTTTTCTATCTTCCTTCTTTTTTTAGTAAGTGTTTATTATTTTCATATTGTGATTTGTGAAATAGAAATCAAAACATTTTCGTTAAATGAGGTACAATCGTAGTAAATCGTAAGTAAAAATAAAAATAAAAACAAAAAACAAAAAAAAAAAAAAACAAAAACAGAAACACAAGCCAAACCAAACACATCCACGTCCATAAAAGCCATAAAAAGAACCTATAAAAACACAAAATAACTTGAAAATTAATTTTTCAACTCAACAACTTGATCCACCCCAGGATACTCCGGAATATCAATGCCCCATTTCTCTGCAAATTCCTTATTAATAAATCTACCGCCAACGAAATGTTTCTTACCGCTAGACAACTTCAAAGAGCAAGGCTTTGGAGCAGTTAAAGAAACCAGTAAATCAGGTTGATAATCTTTAACCTCCTCATTCCAAGGACCTAAATCAACATCCCAGCCAGATGGGATATCCACCGCAACCACTATTTTTTTGTCCTTCTGTTGGTACTTTAACATTTGTCCAATCAATGAATCAAAAGGAGGTCTAATTGGAGGTTTGAATGAAAAGCCAAACAACGCATCAATGATAACATTACTCGACTCAAACGATTGAGTTAATTGATCATCAGTGCTGATGAAATTAACGTTAAATTGGGTTAACTGGGTAACCAACCCTTTGAAAATGGGCTTGTTCGTAGGTTTGGGATAATAAATCGATAGTTTTTCGTATCCAAACAATTTCAAATGACGGGCAGCAACTAAACCATCACCACCATTGTTGCCTGGTCCACAGAGCACTAAACAGTTAGGATGGGTCGATGGTGGGTATGTTTTGTAGATGGATTGGGCCACTGATAAACCTGCTAGTTCCATTAGTTGATCGATAGAAAACCCCATGGTGGACATGAGCTCTTGGTCAAGCAATGATGCTTGTTTTGCTGCTATAACTTTGAAAGACATTTTAGGGGCCTTTGATGTGTAATATATTGAAAAGACGACGGTTATGCACAAGAAAACGAATGAAAATGTGACGTACTTCATCACTTGACAGGTGTATTGCAGCTGTTTTGCATACGAATCACGGTACTCCAGTTGCACGCTGAGAAAATAATTTATAACCCCTGGAACGTTCTACGGAACCTGTTTTTCAAGTTTAACTATGTTATGTAATGTTGAATATCGATTTTATTAAACTATCAATCAGTACAAGCAAAGAGTATAATTAATTTCTAAAGGAATTATTTGGCTTCTAGCCAATCACGTCTTTCTCTATCTAACGTGTTGTAGTGGCCGTAATTAAATGAATCTTTTAAATAAAGCATGTCGGCAACTCTCCATCCTAAAACCCAATCAACTAAACCAATATCTCTAGCTAATGAAACAGCTAGGAAATACCCACTTGCCGAAAAGCAGCCTAACAGAACACCAACTATGACCTGGTTCAAATTATGATATTCAAAATACAATCTCGAAGAAACAACCATTGTAAAAGCAGCAGAACATAACGCAAAACTTCTTATCTTGTGCTTTAAACTCAACTTATAAGGCCATTGATATATAAGTTTTAGTGCCGTATAAGTAACAAAGAATGAGATGAATTGAGAATGAGATGAAGGCATGCCATAAACCAATCCACCGTCAGCTTTAAAAATCCGACCTTTGGAAGGTCTTTCGAACTTGACTAGTTTTTTAACAAGGATGGAAATAAAGTCATTTATGACTTGACCTAACGCGATGAAACAAGTCTCTATTTCTCTAGTTATTAAAAACCACGAAAAGATGAAAACCAAAATTAGGATTGGTAATAATGAAAAAATGGCGATTATCAACGTGTGGGGTTTGGACGCGTCGTAGAGTATGTATGTGTGATCGAACGGGACTAGGTCCAGTCCTTGCTCTGTGTCTTGCATGATATCTTGATACTCCATTTTTGACTTCTGGTGTGGTGTGGGGTATGCTGCTTTGAACTTATCGAACAGAATCACTGTTTTGTTTAATTGGATGGTTGAAGCGAATCGAATCCGTTGATCTTTCATTAGACAAAGTGGGCTCTATTATTAGCTGAAGCTGTGCTCACTTCACCCATTACATTTAAGAAAGTTTTGAAAAAAAAAAAAAATTCTGAGGTATATATTTTCTTAGACAAGGCTTGCAACCATTGGTTTGTAATCAATCACAAGTGTAATTGCAAAGAGTTCAACGATTTGGAGTGTTGTTGACTTTCTCTCTCTCTCTCTCTCTCTCTCTCTCTGTCACTCTTGCTTCCTCTTTCTCCCTTCTTCCTTCTTCTTTTCCTACTCTCTCTCTTTCTACCTTTGGTGATCTAAGCGGGGATTGGATATATCTGTCTTTTGATGCTCCACATTGATACAGAAGCGTGCAACCAAAGAAGATAGCAGCACCACTAGTTGAAAACCGATTCCCATACAAACCACCAGCCCTCCCACAGTGCGATCTCCGACGCGCAACTCCAGGCTTGAGGAGTAAGTGAGGAGTCAGTCAAACAACAACAACACATGGCAACTACTATCACTTCCACTTTCTGTGTCAGCCAGCATCCAGTAGAACATTCCTACCTGTGTACCACAATGTCCAAAACCCCTCAACAGAGACAAAAACATAAACTACAGAATAGGCCTCCAGTTCCTAAGGCCACCGCTGCTGGTCACAAACCAGCTGATTTTGTGATAACGACTGCTCAAAGATCAAGAATCAAAGCTTATCAAAGGATAGTTGCGGGGATCCTATTTTTGGCTGTCCCGTCAGTAGAACTATACAGACGCTTGTACTTGGATCATGATAGAAAGATCCAACAGGGCGAGTTCAATCCTAGAGAGGGCACCATCAGAGAGTTTGATGATGCTGAAAAGCAACAGGTTTTTCAAAATAGTTGGTTGACTAGGATTTTTGGTGAGAAGTAGGTTGGCTTTATTTGAATGGGAATTGTTCTTAGTTTTGATAATTTGATAGTCTGAAATTGGTTATTATGTCAGCTGTGATATGACTATTGGTCAATTTGAAATGTTGGTTGAACTGATTTTTACAAATTATGGTGGTCCAAAGCACAGAGTGCAAAGTTCACAGGTATCCACCATCACCATTCGTTTCTTTACTTGTACATAAACTAATTAATTAATTAATTAATTAATCATTTATTTATATATTTATTAAGCCCATTTGAATAAAGGTGGAAGAGCTATGCTGCACTTACGTAAAAATAGAAGTTAAAAGGGAAAAATGAAATGTGAAAAGTGTAAAGTGTAAAGTCAAAAGTGAAAAATGAAAAAAGCTCTAGAAGACGATGCATCGATTATTGTAAATCTTACCTGGCTGTACTAAGACTACAAAAAAAGAAAACAAAAACAAAAACAAAGCACCATACGATTTTCTCACACTAATAGTAGTTATAAGACTAGTTGTAGGGATTTACGGCTTCTCATCTCAACTATCTGGCAATACTATAGTAGTAAATAAAATGGTTACAGTCAAATCCACCAGTATATGTCCCAAAACGAGTGAGGCGAGGAGTCTCCGGCAAAGACGAAACGACGCGTCTCATGTTCGTTGTTCACTTTGTTCAATTTGTTCACTCAACTCGTGGAATGTTCTGAACTGGCTCAACAGGAACACGTTATAACAACTCTAATCACTCCTTCTCACCCACACCTTATCCCCCAAAATGGCCATCAGAAACTCATCCGCTATGCTAAGACGTCAGAAGGACTTGAAACGTGGTATTCGTTTCACCATGATGGTGGTTGGGCCTTCAGGTACTGGTAAAACAACCTTCATTAATTCTATTTTGGACCAGAACTTGATCCCTTCCAAATACTCATACAACAATCTGCAGCCAGGCCACACCATTCCTAAAACCATCACTTTTGCAAGTTTGAATGGGGCCGTTGTCGATGCTTTTGAATTTGAGAAAAGATTCGATCCTCAAGTTGCGAATAAAGAACCAGGTATCGCAATTACTGAAACTTCAGTGGAAATCGTTGATGAAGATGATTCTAAGCTGTTGTTGACTATCATAGATACTCCTGGTTTTGGTGATAATATAAACAATGAAATTTGTGTTAAAGAAATTTGTAACTTTTTGGAACAACAGTTTGATTTAGTTTTGGCTGAAGAAACCAGAGTTAGAAGAAACCCAAGATTTGAAGACACGAGAGTTCATGTTTGTTTATACTTTATTGAGCCTACTGGTCATGGCTTAAGAGAATTGGATGTCGATACTATGAAGAAACTATCCAAATATGTTAATGTTTTACCTGTCATTGCCAGAGCAGATTCTTTTACTAAATCTGAATTAGCAAATTTCAAAAGAATTATTGTTGATGATTTAGAACATTATAAAATCCCTACCTTCCAATTCACTTACGATGATGAAGAGGATGACGATGAAGCTATTGAAGAATGCCATTACTTGACGAAACTACAACCTTTTGCTATAGTTACCTCAAATGAAGAAGGTGTAATTGATGGCTCAAGAACAAGAATAAGAAAATATCCTTGGGGTATGATTGACATTAATGATACTTCAGTTTCAGATTTTGCTGTTTTAAAATCAGTCATGTTAGGTTCACACTTGCAAGATTTGAAAGATTTAACTCATGATTTCTTATATGAAGCTTACAGAACTGAAAAATTATCATCTGTTACTGATTTACAAGAAGAATTCTCAGAAGTTGGCTCTTCAAATGCTGCCCCTTCGATGTCTAATTTAGCCGACATTGCTAATTCTAAATCAATGGATATTAATGGTGTCACTAATCAAACTAGAAACATGTCTTTGAATGGCCGTCCAAGTAATCCTAATTTACAACAACCAAGAAAGCAGAGATCAATGTTGTTGGATAATGACAAGAACACGAATGCTCCTGAAATGATTAAACCTAAATATGATTACGGTAATGGTAATGGTGACGACTCTATAATGTCACATGAAGAGTTGAGACCAATCACTGAAAACGGTGTTCCAGCTTCTCCAAGTACTTCTTATGCTTCACCAACCATTCCAAATTCTCCTTCAATGGGTTCAAACAGATCATCTCCAGTTGTTAATGCCAGACAAATTAGAAAGATCAGCGAAACGGTTCCGTATGTCTTAAGACACGAATCATTATTGACTAAACAGCATAAATTAGAAAGACTGGAACAGAAGTCTGCAATGGAATTAGCTAAGAGAGCAGCAGATTTGGAAAAGAAAGCAATGGAATTGAAATCAAGAGAAAAGAAATTGAGAGAACAATTACTTAAGAAGCAAGAATTAGAACAAAAAATAAGTATGATGAATGCACAAGCTGTTGCCAATGCAACACCTAGATCCCCATCTGAAGACTCTTCTGTTGTTCCAAGTTTGACCAGTACGCCACAAAGTCATTCTAATATTCCTGGTATTCCAGTTGGAGCAACTACCACTAATGGTGCACCTGCTGGTTTGGCCCCTTCCCCAAACCTGTCTGTTCAAAATAAAAATATCAAGAGAGTTTCTCAAGAAAGTTATGATGACGCTAGTTTTGTTGCTGGCGATGATCAATAAATGTTAATAAGTTAAGAAGCTGTCTCTCTGTTCTCTGTGTCTTTTTTCCAGTGTTTGATTTATTTTATTTTAATTTTTTAACGGTTTAATATTTTTTTTTTTGCCTTTGTTATTCTCCATCATTTTTTTGTATGCATTATCTAATAAACATTATTTGCTTCATCATTTAATTTTTTTTGTTCTTACTGTTAAAAAGTATTTTTATTTTATTTTACTACTTTTGATGTCTTTATTTTTTATTTTTTTTGATTCTATTCTTGATGTTTTTTTCTCTCTTACTTTAGAAAATTATTTTTCTTCAGCCTTCTTGCTCTTATATTTCTTGATTAATCTCCTATTATCTTACACTCCTTGCTTATAATGTTTATTTGATATTTTTTATTGTTGATTTTTATTGTTCCTTTTTTTTTTATTATTATTATTATTATTATTACTTGTGTTTTGTTACCCCCTCCTCTCCTCTTATAGGCTTTTTTTGTCCAACTTGTTTACGTCAAATACCGTCGCCAGGTTTTTATTTTTGATTACATTCTTTTTTCTTCACTCTAATTTTTACTCTTAGATATGTATCCCCCCACTCGTTTCGTTTACAATCCTTTGCTGTTCTTGCTTTTCTTTTATTACCTTTTATCTTACAAATTTTTTCATGTTTTGTGATACCGATGTAACAATCTTTATCTTTTAAAATCATATAATTTAAACTTCTTATATTTTGTCTTATTTTGAATTAATTTAATTGGAATTTCTACTTCAAAATCTTTAATCTTATATTATCTTCTGTTCTTGATCTCTTTTTAAAAGTTCGTGCTTTGTAATACTTCCAAGTTGCCAATGAGCCCATCCCATCGGAAAGCCCATCGGAAAGCCCATCGGAATTCTCCCACTGCGGAAAGGCGACAGGCCAACTGCCGCAGCTGTCTCCGTATGCAGAAGTGGACTGTAATATGAGTGGACGATTTGTCCGTTTGTTCTACCAGATACCTAAGGGGCTATAACTTATGTTGAGACTCACCACCAGATCAAGTACTATAAAACAGGTCACATTTTTTCGTTGTTCTGTTCCCACTTTATCTTCTTTGTCCCCACTCTTTCTCTTCAAAAGATATATCAGTATGACTGCTACTAAACAAGACGACGTTAAAACATTGTCACTAGACAACTTATCGGCCTGGGCTGAAGACTTTGAAACCAATGACAAACAAGGTCAATTGGCAGCCTCTGTGTTCCAACATGGTAACATTGACGAATTACTAATCAATAGAAAGAGAGAGATTGCTAATTCACAAGTGTTCAATCATAAAGTCGACCCTGAAGGTTCTCCAGTGACTGATCAAAAGCAATCTGGTAGATGTTGGTTATTTGCCTCCACTAACTTACTAAGATTAAAGTTAATGAAAAAGTTCAATTTGAAAGAAACTCAATTGTCACCTTCCTATTTGTTTTTCTATGATAAGTTAGAAAAAGCCAATTATTTCTTAGAACAAATCATTGATACTCATAAGGAAGACGTTGATTCAAGATTAGTTCAATGGTTTTTAACTGATCCTATCTGTGACGGTGGTCAATTCACTATGATGACTGAAGTTGTTAAGAAGTATGGTATTGTTCCAAACACAGTTTATCCAGATTCTTTCAATACTACTGCTTCAAGAGTTATGAATAGATTGATTACTTCCAAATTAAGAGAATTCGCTCAAGTTTTAAGAGAAAAGTTGGATAAAGGTGAAGATATCACCCAAGACAAATTAGACATGCAAAAGGAAATCTTCAGATTGTTATGTATTTTCTTAGGTGTTCCTCCAAAACCAACCGATGAATTCACCTGGGAATATTACGATAAGGACGATAAATTCGGCTCTGTTACTTCAACCCCATTAAAATTTGTTAAAGATGTTATTGAATTTGATGTTCCAGAGTACATTTCCTTGTTAAATGATCCAAGAAATGAATATAACAAAATTGTTCAAATTGATAGATTAGGTAATATCGCTGGCGGTGAAACTGTTTCTTATTTGAATTTGGAAATTGAACAACTAGCAGAAGCTGTCGTCGATAGAATCAAAAACAACAAGGCTGTTTTCTTCGGTACTGATACTCCTAAATTCATGGATAGAAAGAAGGGTATCATGGATGTTGACTTCTGGGATTATGAATTGATCGGTTATAAACATCGTAACGTTGACAAGGCTTCCAGAGTTATTTATCATCAATCTTTAATGACACACGCTATGTTGATCACTGGTGTTCATTTAGACAAAGATGGTAAGCCTGTCAGATACAGAGTTGAAAACAGTTGGTCTGAAAAGTCTGGTACTAAAGGTTACTATGTCATGACGCATGATTATTTCAAAGAGTACGTTTATCAAGTTGTCGTTGAGAAATCCGATGTTCCTGAATTAGCCAAGTTATTGGCCGATGACAAACCAATTGTCTTGCCACCTTATGATCCTATGGGCGCCTTAGCCTCTGTCTTTTAAGTAGTTTTGTGTACTTGACTAGTTTTAAATATGAAATCCCCCTGAAAAAAGGGAGTGAAAGACGAAAGTTAAAATACGCGCGCACGTCCCGAATCGATCAACACTGAACAGAAAAAGTAGAGAACAGGTCAACGTCTTAACTAGTAGGAATTTGTAAATAGTGGTTCAGCTTCTGTTCTTACACATACAACCCATAACTTGTAACGGTTATAATTTTCCAAACATGAACTTTGCCGTTCTTTACAAGATACTGCTCCTGCTGTTGGCTTCCCCTTTGGTAACTTCAGCAAGAAGCGCAAGTATGATCTCTAATAACAGAAACCAAATGCCTGAAATACCTGCAAAAGATTACAATAACAAAGAGTACTTTCTCATAGAATTAGACAACGGTTCAGAAATAACTAGTTTTATAAACAATTTTCCGAATTTCAACTATGAACACCAATCTAGAGCTATAGAGAAATACCATGTTTTTTCAATGAGCAAAAAAGATCAAGCTAAAGATTTAGCAAAAATGGGTAATTACAACAGTGATGACCATTCGTTAATTAAAAGAGATTCCAATGACTTGTTTAATAAAATGTTAGATCATGGTGTCAAATCAATACATATGATGCCTGCTAGACGTTTAACTAAAAGGGCTCCGATTCCACTTCCAATTCCAATAGGTGATGGCGATAAAAAACCAGTTGATTCGTCACAAATAAAAATTGAAGATGCTAAGAAACAATTTGACATAAATGATCCAACATTCAGTGAACAGTGGCATATAATAAATGCTAATTTTCCAGGGCATGATGTTAACGTTGTTCCAGTGTGGGCCAAGAACATAACTGGCTCAGGTGTCGTTACAGCTTTAATTGATGATGGATTAGATTTTGAAAGTCAAGATTTAGCTGATAATTTCTGTGCTGAAGGTTCTTACGATTTTAATGACCATACTGAATTGCCTAAACCTAGATTATCCGATGATTATCATGGAACTAGATGTGCCGGTGAAATTGCTGCTGTTAAAGGTAACGACTATTGTGGTGTTGGTGTTGCCTATAATTCCAGGGTTTCTGGATTGAGAATTCTATCAGGTGAAATCTCAGCTGAAGATGAAGCTACTGCTATGATTTACGCATTGGATGTTAATGACATTTATTCTTGTTCTTGGGGTCCTCCTGATAACGGAAGGGCAATGGATGCTCCAGCCAAAGTTGTTAAAGAAGCTATGGTTAAAGGTATTTTGGATGGTAGAAATACTAAAGGTGCCTTATATGTTTTTGCTAGTGGTAATGGTGCTAGTCGTGGCGATTCCTGTAATTACGATGGATATACAAATAGTATCTACTCTTTAACTATTGGCGCTATAGATCATAAAGGTTTACATCCTCCTTACTCTGAATCTTGTACTGCTGTGATGGCTGTTACATATTCTTCAGGTTCTGGGGCACATATTCATACAACTGATTTCCATGATCGATGTACTGACCAACATGGTGGTACCTCAGCTGCCGCTCCGTTAGCTGCTGGTATTTATGCTTTAGTTTTAGAGGCTAATCCCGAACTCTCTTGGAGAGATGTCCAATATTTATCGGTGTTAGCCGGTGTTGAAGTTGATCCAAGTGATTCAAGTTGGCAAAAAACTGCTATTAAAGGTAAACGGTATTCACCTAAATATGGATGGGGTAAAGTTGACGCTGATAAATTGGTTACTTTAGCTCAAGACAACTGGACACTATTAAAACCACAAGCTTGGTATTATTCTCCACGTCAAAGTCTTTCAAAGGGCATTAAAGGTAAAGATTCAGTTGATCATACTTTCACAGTTAGTAAAGATATTTTGAAGACAGCTAACTTGGATCATGTCGAACAGTTAACAGTTACAGTTAATATCGAAGCCAAGAAAAGAGGTAATGTTAAGGTTAAATTAATTTCACCAGATGGCATTGAATCTCAATTGGCAGTTGTTAGAAAATATGATAATTCAGCTGATGGGTTTAAAGATTGGACCTTTTCATCTGTTGCTCATTGGGGTGAATCTGGTGCTGGTGATTGGAAACTGGTCGTTGAAGGTGGTGATGATGCTGCTGAAATTAAATTTAATAGCTGGCAATTAAAATTGTTTGGTGAATGTATTGATGAGTCAAAGGCTAAAAGATTTAATATGAATGAAGATTACAGTGTGATTAATGATGAAGATTATGTTCCACCTGCTGATGATACAACTAGCGCTACTGTGGTAGCTTCTGATAAACCAGCTACTACTACTACTGATTCAATCAAAACTCCTACCACTACTTCTACAGTAGGCACCACCACAGCAAATGAATCTACATCAACAACAGAAACAACAACTTTATCAGTTCCAAGTGCTGAAACAACTGAAGATACTGGAAAACAGACTGACCCAGAAGATCAAAACCAAAATGAAGATGAAATTGGTAATGGTGAAGAAGGTTCATATAAGACTTCCAATAGTCACTTTGAAGAGTATTTGTTTTTCTTCGTTGTGATAGGTTTCATCATTTGTATTTGGTTTTTGAAGAGCAGACGTGCGCCAGGTAGAGCAAGAAGAAGAGATGAGTATGAATTTGATATTATTAGACCAGATGATGAGTCTGATCATGTTTCTAATTTCCAAACTGATGATGATGACGAAGAAGCTAATTTTCCATCAAGCTCATTATTACCTACTAGAAACAGTTTAGATGCAGCTAAAGCTAAACGAGTCATACAAGAACAACAACAACAGCAGCAGCAGCAGCAGCAGCAGCAATCATCTACTACCACCACAGCAGCAGCAAATAAAAGAACGGACAATGATTACTTAAGGCAAGAAGATGCCGAAAGAGAAAGACTCTTTGATACTTTCCATGGAACCGAATCAGACGATGAAGAAGGAATGTATCGTATAACTGATGATGATGATGAATTACATCGTTAGGTAGGTATCTTAGCTGAACTTTTCTTGCTTCTTGGTGTTTTATTAGTTTTCTCTTTTTTTTTGGACTTGCGTTATTATTATTACTCTTACTATTTTGACTTCATTCTATATAAAAAACATTTACGTTATTGTGTTTCTCTTCTTTTTCTTATACTTAATAGACATACATCTTTCTAATGAGCCGCTCGGAGTCAATTGAGCCAACCTCTCGTTTCCCCACTTCAACAATCATTTTCGATCCCAGATCCCCATGGATGCCTGCTGAGCCTACCCAGCCCGTAAAACAACTACACTAACTTCTACAGGAGTAAGCAATATGTCAACACGAACAAAAACAACAAAACGTCCCACACCCGAACAACCACAGCAAACTCACCAACCAAAACCACCGACCAAGAAACCAACACTAATACAAAAATACCTTAACTTACCACTAAAATGGAAACTATACATCGGAGTAACAACATTCATAGTAGCTTACATGGCTGATTCTATAGGTGAAAGGATAATGGAGAAGAATATGATTGATTATGAAGCTAACAGACGTGTTGAGATCGAGATCGAGAAGTTAAAACAATCTGAACCCCAGCAAGCATCGTTACAATCACAACCGCAAGAACAATTGGGAAATCATAATAATGATGGTACTAGTACTATTAAAAGATGATTTTCTGAGCTCACACTTTAATTGTTGTTACCCCATATCAATTACAAAGAATAAACAATTATTTTACATATATATATCCTTTAATCGTAAATATCTAAAGAGAATATCTAAATACCAATATTTACCATTATTTTTGGTATTTGAATACATGATGGCTCTAGTCACTAATAAAAGCAAGCAGCAAACAGTGTATGTTTAATGACGGCTCTATAGTCATCAAAGTAACAAGTAAACCTTTTTATTAAAACCAAGAACATAGAAATAATATACTGTAAGTAATACCAATCTTCCAAGTGACCCACCTTGCAATTGTTAGGATACCTCGGAATCAGCTACGATTAAAACGGATTGAAAGTAAATTAAAAACCAGAACAAAATCAGATTAAAAGCATAACATTAATAATATTTTTTAGAACACAATTATAATAAAAAGCAAGACAAAAAACACAAACAAATTAACAAAAAACATAAACAGTATAAAAACAAGCTAACAACAAAAAAACATATTTATTTTAAAATCAAAACCAAACACAAAACAAACTCATAAAAAACTTTTCGTATAATAAAAAGATAAAGAATAAAATAGATATATATAAAAATCTTTTTTGAAAAACTTCAACACCAAATCTATTCGAACTTTCTTTTCAAACCAGAAATAAATTCCAAGAATCTAGCTGGATTAGCATCAATGCCCTTCTTATAAACAAACTCAGAACTCAATCTAACAGCGAAGATGGCTCTTAAATAAGCTTGTGGAACTCTTAATAAGATATCATCAATACCAATTTCTTTCAATAATAACTTAGGTAATGCATCTTTCAAAACATTGTTTCTAAATGCAATATCATCGTCCCATAACTCCTTAGAAGATCCTAATTCATCAGCTAGTTTGTTAATAGCAACTGATAAGTCATCACTTAATACACTGAAAGTCTTGCCTGTTTCTTGTTTTAATTTCCACAGCATTTCAAACTCATTATCAGCGTTTCTGACAATTATCTCTTGAACTTCCTTAACATATTGTTTATAAAATTGAGGGATTTCGCCAGTCTTAGAATCAACACACATGTGTTCTAAGAAGCCAGCATCATCAAATGACAAAGCAGCTAAAACTTCCATGGATGAAGAAGTAACACCACCTTTATTAGCAGAGGCATCTTTAATAACAATTGCACCAGCTTCTTCTAAAATGACTTTAGCAGGTTGAGTAATAAATAAATTAGCACCTTCAACAATAATTGGAATAATAGATTTACTAGTCTTTTCATCAATTAAAGTATGAACATTGTTAGAATCAATTGCATTTGGTCTACCACCACATGGAACAAACAAGTTAATGAAGTTTGGAGGATAATTTTCTTGCAATTTCAAATGGAATTGGTTTCTAAAGATTAAACCATTTGGAACAACTTTACCGTTTGGTAATGTAACATCAACATCATCGATCATAATTGAATAACCCTTTGGACCCAATTTAGAAATATCGAATTTGTTATTACCTAATCTAGCATTAGCCAATCTCAATAATTCCTTCTTATCTAAACCATCTTCATCGGCAACAACACCAAAACCATCAACAATACCAATGTATTTTTCTTCACCAGATAATTTAATTTCATTAGAACCTAAATCACCATCACCACCACCCATTTGTAGTTTATTAATCTTACTCCAATCGTTAATGCCTAATTTAGCATAAGTACCAGTAACATAAGCTCTGACGGATAATGAAGTCATACCATATTCATCATGAGGAATACCACCTAAAGAAGGAGATTTACCAGTAAAGAAAGCTTTCCAAGGGAAACCAAATTTAGCACCTCTCTTTCTAGCGTGTAAAGTAGCCCAGTCAACATAACCTGCAGTGTTCTCATCAGGACCCATATATAACATTTCTGGTTTATTATACAAATCAACAATGTTTTCTCTTGATGGATCTTTAATTAATAAATCTAATAATGAATCAATATACTTTGTAAAACATTCCTTTGGTCTTTCTTGAGCAGCACCTGGATTCAATAAGACAACACCCTTTGAACCACCTTCTGGAATATCTTTATTCTTCTTTTGTTGGGTACTAGCCAAGTTATAATTTTCATCAAACATAGTTTTCATATTGGTCCAATAAGCATCATTAGATCTAGATTTAACAATTCTAATACCACCTCTAGCAACATCTCTGAATCTAATATGGAAACCTCTAAAGCCAGAACCAACAACGAAGAACATACCAAATGGAGTGTTTGGATATTCAGAAGTAGGTAAGAAAGATGGGTTTAATCTAAATGATAAAGCAATTTTGGAAGTAACAAAAAAATTGGTTTTCAAAATACTCTTATTGAAAGAATACAAAGCTCTCATAACTAACATATGGTTTTCATTAGAACCACAAGATAAATTCAAAGCTTTTTCAAATTCTTCATCAGAAGTAATTGGTAAAATGGAAGAGGCTCTTTGGAAAGACAATGTTTTTTCAATTGAGGAAGATGTGTAATGAACATCAACAAAGTTACGATATAATTGACTAACCAAATCAATATGTTCTTCGAAAGCTTCTTTGATCCAAGATTGAGTGTAAGTTTCAGAAGTTAATCTCTTTTTAATCTTGCTGATTAATTCGGCATTTTTAGTTGAATTGGAAGGAGCTAATAATTCCTTTAATGAATTGAATTCAGGACCCAATCTGTTTAAGAAATGAGTAACAAAGATAACACCACAGTGAGCATAAATAGCTTCTTGAATTGAGAAATCACCAGAAGCAAATTTAGATTGGAACATACCGTTTGGAATACAGTACAATAAGGAAGCTTCTTTAGCAATTTGATAAATGGTAGTTTCAGGAGAAACGGCATCAGAATGTTCAAAATACATAGAAAGAATAGAAGCACCATTTGAAAAGTTTTCGACATACTTTCTCTTTAAAGTAACTTGATAATAGTTAGCTAAAGTTGATAAAGCGGAATTATAACGTGGAGAACTGTTTCTCTTGTAACCAATAATGATTCTTTGCTCACCGGTAGCAGCAATAGCGAAATGCTTAATAACAGGACCTTCAGTATTTTCCAGTTCAGATAAAACTTCAGAATACATAGTCTTAGTATGCTTGGAAGCAATAGTTGAAAAAGTGTTATCAGAGATAGCATCAATTGAGGTATCATTAGCAGCAGTAGATTCTGGGAATTTACATTTGTAAACAAATTGACATTTAACAGCATCACCATTTGGTAGTTTAGATTGGAAGTATTCCATTCTGTAAGCATCTTCACCAATTGGACGATCCAAATATTTATCATCAATTTCATGTTCAAATTGAGTAGAATCACCAGCATCGAAATAAACGGCATGGTCATCGAATTCTCTTCTGTGGTGTAAGAAAGGAATATCAGTGACACCTCTAGCATAAGCATCCAGCTTGGCAGAATATAAGGCCAAAATATGAGAGACAATTGCTTGAACAGATTCGTTAGCGAAATAAGTATCATTAATACCTAATTGTTCATAAAAGTATCTTGTTTCCGATTCAATCAAGTTTTCAGGGATAAAACCAGAAGCATCTAAAGCGTCCATAACATCATTGATTTGTTGTTCTTTACCTGGGAAACTAGTGGAAGAATAACCAGAAGTTGTGAACTCAGATTTAGGGACGTTTTGGAAGGAATTAGCACTGAAGTTGTTGTGTAAAGTCAGTGCATCCATTTTGTGGGATATGACATCAGTCATTTTGAAAGTAAGGTTTGCTTGGAGGATAGTAGTAACTGCGAATGAGGAGTGAGTGTGATTGGAAAGACAAATAGATATTGTATGGGGAGCAAGTGGGAAGTGGGAAGTATTTATACTTGAACAAAAGCAAGAAAATGATCTGTATTAAATAAAGTTATACTATATATGTATATGTGTACACCGTGCACTGATATGTGACACTCAATAGACTAACAATGAGTCACGACAATTGTCACAGCATTTCTCAATTTGTTCCTAACTAATTTCAGTTTAATTGTGACTCTGTTGGTGACAATCCAGCTAGATTTCTGTGTTTGTATACGATTTGTTAGTTAAAAATTAAGTGTTATATTTACATGTGAAGTTAAAATTAAAAGGGAGCAGCGAGCTCAGCGGACGGCTTTTCCTGGTGTGGCGGGTGGCTGGCAGATACCTAGCCTAAAGCCTAAAGCCTAGCGCCGGATAGCAGAGGGGCCCTGTCCTGAATGGGAGGGTATGATCCAGCTTTTTTACCTGTACGCGATCACCAGAAATCTAGTCTATATCTTTCTGTTAGTGGAATGAAATCTCTTGGGACAATTAGCTTTCATTCTCGAGCTCTCTTATCTTCTTATCTACAATCCAATCTACACAGAAACACAAAACTCAAGAATGTGAGCCTAGATAAGAACCAGCTTTTCAGCAGCTTCCAGAGAATTGCTGGCGTGTGGGTGTGAGGTATTTTCCTAATAGCACAGGTGTCTTACTCAGACGGGCGCGCTAAAACCGCCAATTGCCTTTTCTAATTCTGCAAGCCAGTTGAGGCAGAGCCGTTTTTCTTACCCCAGACAGAGGGACCTCCACTAAAGTCACCACAGCTGTGATCCATGTCAATGATCCATGTCAAACTAGCTAATAACTACACACAGGCTATTTCCATGATGTTAGGCGAGTTGAAAAGGACACCTGGCTCAGATCACGCTAATCTCAGGTACCTCCACCTCTAAGTAGGGGGTCTCTGCGGGGAATGGAAAGACTATTTGAAAAGAAATTCACATTTCACGTACAGTCAACTTTCTGGGTTTTTGGTCTGAGAACATACACATCTCGCTTTAATTATATTGCAGAACTTTATCTCGGAGTAGGTGTTCGGGGAGAGGTGAGATCCAACAATTCGAAGCGAGCTACCCTGTTGTGTCTTGGAAAACTACCGATTGCTACCTGCCACATCTAATAAATTAGTCATTCTGACAGTGGTGCCACTCAACTACATATAGGCGTGTAGAGAATATTTCAAAGGTCGGTCTATTAGCTGTTTGAACCCTTTAAAAACTTATATTTCAGTTGGATACTAGCGGGATAGCTTGCGCTGCTATACCCCTGCGAAGCTGCCGCTACGTTGAGAATTGAGAATTCTGGAATCTGGCGCTTAAACTGGAAGTGGGTTTGTCTTATCGGGGCCTCACCAAATTTTTCAGTTTTTATCAATTTTTCGTTTTTTTTTTTCACTTGTTTCAATTAATTTGAAAAATGTTGAGTTCTTCTGCTTTCATTATACGTACATGTGATAATTAAATCATGTGTGAGAATTAGTGATGAGTTAATCTAGAACATCCTTAGTTTGGTTTAGTTAAATAGAGATTGATCGATCAATTAATTGCAACCACAAACAGCCTATAAATCCAATCATTATTTGATAAATACTTAACGAACGTTAACACGCCCCTTTTAATCCTGGACATTACAACACGAGGATGACCAACAATCAATTCACAGTTAATACCACAATTCAATTGATCTCCGGGGCATAGAATATAGCTTATTACCACATAAACCACACAACCACACAAATAATTAAAGCATTTTTCAGGTATATAAGGTTCAGATAGCCTAACTACTCCATGCCCTAAAAATGCGTCAACTGAAACCGTAACAGCAACAACAGTACTCAGTGCAGCAATACAACACAGCAACACAGTTCTTCATTGGCTGCAATATATCATTACCAACCACTACATAAATTACATAGTTTCAAAGCATAGTTAATAATTTACTGTGCAAAAGTTAAAGGAATGAAAGAAAGTACGTGCCATTTAACCACTAGATAAGCTATCTTCAATGATAATAGAATTGAAACTTAAATGTTTCTGAAGCCTCAATGAAATGGTGAAGTGGTTATTGATCAAATTGAACATAAACTCTCATTTCTTCTTGCGTTAGGTAATCTTGTACGTAATACATGCGCCACTTCTTGTTTTCTCGAGTCGCCGTCGCCGTCGCCACCTGCGCCACCTGCGCCCCGGGCGGCCTTGTCCCTTGTTGTCAAAAAGCCTAAAAAGAAAACTCTTAAAGACGTTACCTCTTTGGCACTTAGCTCCTATTTGCTATATTCTTTCTTCAATCATCCGTGTTTCAGGTGCTATAATTGCTACTATCTACACTCTTTCTTACTATCCCCTTCCACTACACGTCTAACACACGTAGAGACGCCCGAAACATATCTCTATCTTCTCAAGTTGAACACGCCAGGACACGCTCCGTTCCAACTTAAAACATCCTCATCCAAAATCTAGATCAAAACACCCTCGTACAGTTTCTCAGGGGCGATTCACTTCTCAAGTTCCAACTGTTTTTTCGTTAACCACACTTCTCCTAACTTAAGTCACATATACACCGTATAATAATACCCTAAATACTACTATGGCTCAATCTGCAAAAATATCTCTTTTCAACCCGTTTGCGATAACGACATTTATCATCTCCTGTGCTGCTTGGATCATAGCTATCGCTTGTTCGATCGCAGCTTCAAGAGAATTAAACTACTTTCCAAAATTCACTTGGTGGGGCATAGTCTTCCAAATATTGCTACTTATAGTTATTGCTATAATTTACACCACAAATACTTTTCATTGCTATCGTTTTTTCATAAGTGCATGTTTAGCAATTGCTTTCGTCTATAATACAAATTCAACAAATAATTTGATTTATCAAGATAAAGCTTCAGCCCGTGCCGCTTGCGTTGGATTTATCTTACTAAGTATCGTCAACTTGTTATGGTTATTTTATTTTGGTTCCGAACCAAATTCGCCAATTATTTCATCTATTGATTCTTTCGGAAATGGTAACGTCCTGCTGGCTTCAAAACAAAGAACGATAAGCAGCCATCGTCGTACTATCGGTTCCGCTCATTACAAAGATGAATCTCAATCTCTGCGTCAAAGTGTGCCTGTTGTTCTTAATCAAAGCAATCCATTTGAACAACAACCATCTCAACCTCAGCCAAATGTTTCTGGCATGACTAGAGAAGAATATAAACAGGCTACTAAAGGAAACAAGGTCATCAACAGAACTACATTGACTGTTGATCCTGAATATCCAATTTTCGTTAAGGGTATGTACGATTATGAGGCAAGTCCTGATGAAAATGAATTGTCTTTTAAGAAAGGTGAAATCTTCAGGGTTAAGGATACTAAAGGTAATTGGTGGCAAGCTAAAAATTCACTTGGGGAAGTTGGTATGTGTCCAAGTAATTATTTAGATGTTATAAATTAAGCAACAACAATTCCACCAAATATGTATGTATAGATGCATTTATATTATCCTCTCTTTCTTTTTGTAGACTTTGCTCTTATTATCTAAGATATATTATCAGTATATGATTACCATTACTCTATTTTCTTTTGTTAAGTTTTGATATATTTATTTTTTTATGACATTTTTGGCTTTTTTTGGTTGCTAAATACAAATTACATTTTTATTTTTTATTTTTTTATTTGTCTTTTGAATTTATGTTTTTTGTTTCTTCAGTTTTCAACTTTCAAGCTAGTTACTACCTGTATTTGTTCCTTCTCTGCCCCTCCCCCCTTCATATTCTTTTCTTTTTACCTTTCTTTTGTCTGTCCTTTTTATATTGAATTTTTTCTGTTTATATTTGTATACTCTTTTGTTTTATCGTATAGGTAATTGCCAATTTCTTAATCTTTTTTTTGTGTGTTTTTTTGGTTTTAATTCAGTTTTCCAAAATTTTACTCCCCATTTGTGGTTTGTAATATGCCAGCTCTAAAAAGATCAATTGTAAAGTTATATATCTCATGGTAAAATTCGATAGTTAATTTCATTTCAGATATTTTACTACTTTTTTTTCAGCTTTTTTCAGGGATATACATGAGCTAGAGTTGTCTATTGCGTATGGGTGAACATGGCGTTTCTGCGAATGGCAGCTCTTAACTGAGGTGCGACTGTTTTCTCAAACAAAAACAAAACACTGTCTAACCTACTCTTTTTCTCTTTTCGAACCCAACAAACCCTAGCAACGCACTAGCTGTCTTTCCTAAGAAGTGTCATAAAGGCACAGAAATATAAGTAGGCCAACAACAACAGACTCAAAGCCACGCAAAATCCAAGTTCTTCCTGCCTACAAACTCACACAAACGCCTAAGAAATAACATACATGAACCACAACGACATTCAATAATATATACCAATTCACACTTCCCATTGCATTATCACTACTCGTTTATATTAATAGAGTAATTTACAATGGCTGAACTGCATAAGAAAATATATAGTTTGTCATCTCCAAGAATACCTTCTGCTTCATTAATGCATCGGACTAATAACACCACCATCAACAACAACAACAACAACAACAACAGATCTATCAAAACATCCTCTTCTTCAAGTTATAAAAATAGAATAAGCAATAGTCCCATAACGCCATCTACTGCAAATTCAATTAATCATTCAAGCGTGCCTCCTACTTCAATGACTACCGCTACAACTTCAAGTAGGTATAATGAATTAGATCTGGCTGACGACGACGATGACCTGGATCCCCCTTTACCTGCTTTAAGTTCATATGCCATGTCTTTATTGCAAAATGATGAATCACAAGTTCCAGTTGTCAATAGATCAAGAAAGAATTCTTCAAGTGCTTATGATAGAATATCAAATACAACGCGTCCTTCATATGCATATCTTAATTATGAAGTTGAAAAGAATTCAGATAGTATATGCTCTAATAAATCCATTGGTCATACTCATCTTTCTAATACTTATAATAATAATAATAACAGTGGGCTCAGCATAACAAGACAAGATTCGGATCTGGCGTTTGAATCACACAGTAATACTAATGCTAGATCTTCACGTCATTCATTTAGATTTATGTCGAAAGTAGGACTAGGTGCTCCAAGGAGATTGACTGAAGATGAAATTACAACGTATCAAGGAAGTGCCACTACTACAACTAATGATGATGGTAAGACTTCCTATTCTACCAACGTTTTTACTAATAATTCAGTTAGAAACACAACTACTATTTCGACTCATAAGTATGATAATCCTACTGCATCAAATTCAAACACTTATAACACCAATAGTGGCACTTCAAATAGTAGGAAGCATCAATTAAATACTACTCCTGTTCATGAACGTGCTAGTGTTGCCGGTACAAATAATAATTATTCTCCATTACATAAACGAAACAATACTAATCCAACTCCATACAAAAGAAAGCCAGCATTAGCCATGAATCAAGCTACTATGGACAGTAAGTCAACATCATCACAGCCTCAAAGAACACCACATCATCATCTGCTCCAACAACAAATACAACGCACTCCAACCCCCAAAAAGAATAATGAATTTGATATGTATGCTACACCAGAACAAGCTAGACGAGCACTAACTCCTTTATCTCATTCTAAGAATAACATTCAATTTGATATATTTGCAGATAGAGATAGTAAGGAAAATATACCGATTATATCGACACAAATATCACATGCATACTCAAAGAAACAACAACATAATGATTTAATGTCTTATGATCAAGAGCATTTTAAATCGATTTTAGCCAAAGAACTGCAAGCGCAGAAGGAACAAATATTGAAAGAGGTTAAACAAGAGCAAGCAGAAGCTATTAAAAAAGAACAAGAAAAAGTTATTGAAAAGGCCGAAAAAGCTGAAAAATCAAATTCAAGTAATACCACAAATACTATATCGATCAACAATCAGGAATACGAATGCCTAGAATTGATAGGCAAAGGTGGATCATCAAAAGTTTACAAAGCTCGTGCGGTTCAAGGCCCAAATAAGAGAACATATGCAGTCAAAATCGTCACATTCGACCAGCATGATGATACTGCCGTTATTGGCTTCAAAGGAGAAATTGGCATTTTAAAAAAACTGAAGAATGTAGACAGAGCAGTCCAACTATTTGACCATTCCTTGAAATCTGGTTTATTGATGGTTGTTCTAGAATGTGGCGAGATTGATCTAGCCCATGTTTTATCGGCCCGTTTGAATCAGCCTTTAGATACATCATTTGTTAGATATCACGTTACGGAAATGATGAAGTGCGTTAAAGCAATTCATGATATGGGTATTGTTCATTCTGATTTAAAGCCTGCCAATTTTTTATTTGTTAAAGGCGTTTTGAAATTAATTGATTTTGGTATATCAAATGCGTTGACTGATCAAACTATGAATATTTACAGAGAATGCCAGATAGGTACACCTAATTATATGGCTCCTGAGACTTTGATTGAAGCTAATCAAACATTACGTTTGACAGCCATCACAGCTAACACTGAAGATGATTTGCATTCAGGGACTTGGAAAGTTGGTAAAGCTGCTGATATCTGGTCATGCGGTTGTATAATTTATCAAATGGTTTACGGTAAGCCTCCATATGCCCAGTATTCAGGCAGTAAGAAAATCCTAGCTATAACCAATCCGAAAATTGAAGTTTCGTATCCTAGAACAAACCCGAAATGTGGCACCAGAATAAATGGGCTGATTATAGATATGATTAAAGGTTGTTTGAATAGGGATGTGAAGAGTAGATGTACTGCTGATGATGTTTTGGTTATGCCGTTTTTGAATCCGAAACTGATGACGCAGAAGTTTATGGATGATTTGGTTAGGAATGCTGTTAAGTATGGTTGTACTCATCCTGAGATTAGTGATAAACGGTTAGACACTCTGGTCAATGATGTTTGGAAAAGAGTTAATGAGTATAGTTGATTATTATTAGAATGGATTATTGTTTTTAATTTTTTGCATCCATTTTACCTTTTTTGTGTTTGTGTTTGGTTTAGGGTAGTCATTCATTTTTTTCTCATTTTTCATTTTATTTTTATTTTAGGCATTTGTTTGTGTTTTTACCTGTTTTTTTATTGTATGTACTATTGTGTTTTTACCTCTATGATCTATCTAGTTTTTTAGTTTTAGATTTTTAGATTTTTTGCTTTGCTTTAATAGAATTACGATTTAGTGATTGAAATTATAAATAGTCGTTAGAATCAGGATTATTAGCATTGTTATGCTGTACATTAAATCTGAGTAACAAAAAAGCATGTTTCATATAAAAGGGTGACAAAAAACTAAGATAAGGTCATATATCGACCCTGGACTACAAGATATACAACAGACATAATAACAAAAAACCTCAAGACAAGGCGAAAAATAATAATAAAAAAGAATGTGAATACAAGCTAAATGTAGGTCACTTAGAAAAAGTGAGAGAGATGAGTAAACCAAATAGCCTGTGTGTAGATAACTTATGCGTGATTAAATATGGCATAGAACTTATCTTGGGCCTAGTTTATCTAATATACTTGGGCCTTGTTCTTCCCATTCCTGTTTCGATATCCACATATGATCTTTGTCAGCCATAATATTAGACAAAACAGCACCACCTATGAACACCATATTTTTTCTTCTTGGTGGATCCTCTATTCTGACTTTAAATTTCTGTAGTCTTTCTGGATTGTTCTTTAAAACTTTGGTAAACCATAATTGCTTTAATTCTCTTTCTAATCTAGATGGTAAACCTGGATACATTGTGGACCCACCTGATAAAACAATTGACTTAAATAAAGTAGATCTAATATCAACATCACATGATTGAATAACATTAAATAACATTTCACCAACACCCGGTTGTTCAATGTCAACTAATGATGGTTGGAATAAACATTCTGGAGCTTCAAATTTTTCAGAGCCAACTTTGATTACTCTACCATCAGGTAGTTCATAACTTTCGACTAATGTTGCAGTCTCGTTTGCTAATTTAGTATCGAAATCGAGATCGTATGAAACATAACATAGTTTTTCCTTTAACTGTCTGACAGTTTCAAAATCCGAACTATTATTAAATGTGTAACCCTTTCTGAATAATAAATCAATTAAATGTCTGGTAACATCTCTACCAGCCACATCCAAACGTTTAATTTGCTGATTTAAAACAGTGGATTCGTAAACTGGAACAATATGTGTAACACCATCACCAGAATCGACAACAACACCAGATGATAAACCTTGGGCATACAAAGCTAAAACAGCCTGAATTGCAACATAGACCCCACCGAATTTATATTTTTCAAACATATACTCACACATTTTCTCCCTGTTTCTTTTGGGATTCATTGGTGCTTCAGTTAACAAAAGTTTTCTATCCGGATTAGAACTTATTTTCATCTTTTCATAAAAGGCATAATCCCAAAGATGTTCCATATCCTCCCAGTTCTTGATAATACCATTTTCCATTGGATAAGAAATTTGTAAAGCGGTTCTAACTTCAGCTGCCTTTTCACCACACATTATATCAGTGATCTCTACATCATCATAGGTTCTTTCTTCAGACCGTAAAATTGGTCTACCAACTATAGATGGAAAGGTATAATCAGGAGCATTCGAATTAGCTGTCCCGATCTTAACAAAACCGGTACCTTGATCAAGGACTGTATTTATTAAAACGATTAAAGGTTAGTTAGTAATTTCATAAATCAGATAACTGTATTTGGATGTTTCCAATCCGATGATGGTACCAAGGGCAGCAGATTTCTATAGAGTGATGAAGTACATACCAATTGGTTGCTCCATTGTAATATATTAGTTGTTATTGGATTATACTATGAATATACCTTTTAGGCTTTGAAAATATGGGATGATACTGGGGTAGGGTAGGTGAAAGACTAATGCGGTGTTCGAACAGAGCTTCAAAGAGATTCAGCGTGGCTGAGATTATACGTCGATCGGCTAGAAAAGTAGGTGCACTGGTGTTAAGATGGTTGCGACTATCTCATTGAGCATTTTATCGTTTGTTTGTATGTACAAGCTATACAAGAATTTGTTTTCTACAATGTCTATTTAACGTAATTGGACACCAAAAGACTTAGCTAAAGTATCCCTGGATTCATCATGAAGTTTGTTAACTTCTTCATTAGTTATGTTTCTATCCATAGATTGATAGTTGACCCTGTAACATTGGGATTTCTTACCAGATTTTGGATGAACAAATTCATCAATTAGTTTAACACTTTCAGCTAAATCACCGGCGGTTTCTCTAACAATTTCCATTAAATCGTTCTCGTGTAATTCAGAAAATCCTTCTTCAGCTTTTGGCAACCAGAATGATATATCCCTGACACTACCTGGATATCTGGAATATGGCTTAAAAGTGCTGATAGTCTTTTCTTTGAATTGGCTTCTGAATCTTTCATCGAAAGTCCAGAACAATCTAATATCAGGAATACCAAATAATAGCATAGCAATTCTATCTAATCCAATACCAAAGGCCCAACCAACAGTGTTTTTAATACCAGAGTTAGTTAAAACTTGTTCACGAACAATACCGCAACCACAACATTCTAACCATTCACCTTTCCACCAGACCTCAATTTCCCAAGATGGTGCTGTCCATGGGAAATAAGCTTCAACCCATCTCACTTTTAATGGTTCGTTCAAGTATTCTTCGGTAGAGCCGGATAACTTGGCAGATTTCTTAGCTTCATTGAAAACTTCATTAACTAACAATTCTAAAGTTCTTTTTAAATGTTGTTGAACTAAGTCTGTTTCTTTATCTGTCATATAGTTTTGTTTCGGATTGGTTTTATCATCAAATGGAGGGGTAGGATCATCAACGATAATATCAACTTTTGGAATTGCTTCGATGTCATGTTGGATCTTCTCTAGCATTTTTGCTTCATTTTCAAAATCATCTCTGGACCAAACTCTAGCTCCTTCCATTTGATGGAAGGCTGGATAATGCGTTCTATCAATTTCATCTCTACGATAAACATCACCGGAAATGAAATAACCTGGGGTAGGACATTCAACGAAACATTGATGTTCATGGGCACTAGTATGGGTTCTTAAAAGATAATCTTTGTTCAAGTAGTAGGTATCGGATTTAGATCTACCTGGATGGTCAACTGGGAAACCTAAGACATCGAAATTCTCATAAACGGAGACAACAGGCTTGAAATCACTGTAGAACGTATAACCCATGTTTTTGAATCTGTTTTCAATTAAATCTCTTAAAATTCCGATTGGATGGTTTGGATCTTTGTGTAAGTTTCTCCCAACCATTTCTAAAATTCTTGGGGTGGCATTTGTCCATTCATCTGATTTCCAAGTCTCATCTTGAACCTTTAATTCTGCTGGTTTGGTGGCTGTATCTTTATAAGTTAGTATATCTAACCAATAACTGGGGTAAATTAAATATTGAAAAGTTCTTGAGAAAACGTACCTTGAGTGGACAACGATCTAAGAGAGTAATTCAACAGGCCTCTCTTCGAGCATGAGAGTATGACTGTGGGAAGTCTTGATGCTATCATTGTAAGATAACGGAAAATTTTCTAGTTGGTCCAGTTAATATTTCTATGGTAAGTAAGTAAACATTGAACCATCCTATCACATCATAATCATCGAGATTTTTAGTGAGCGAGATACACCCGTGCACCGCTAGCCTGAAAATTATTGAAATCTCGAACAACTCCATTTAATTGAAAGAAATCAATCAATAAAATCCAACCCAATATAGACAGGATAGTAACCCCCTAGATTAAGACTAAAGCTACGACTATGTTCAAAGTTACAACAGGAAGACTAGGGTTGGGCTTTAACTTGACTTTCAGACCATCCATACAGTCTGTTATAACATCAACTCAACAACCCGGTGGATTAAAATTCAGCATAGGTAAGAGATTTGGTCACGAATTGGCACCAAGATACAAACAACAAAAGAAGAAACAAAAGGGCAGAGTCACCGTTAGAACTGGTGGCTCAGGAAAAGGTACAACATTACAATTTGGTGAATATGGTATGAGATTAAAAACTGAAGGTTTAAGAATATCCGCTGCTCATTTAAAAGCTGCTGATAATGTTTTGGTTAAATATGTTAAAACTAACAACGGTACTCTATGGAAAAGAATTTGCACCAATATTGCTATTTGTATCAAAGGTAATGAGACCCGTATGGGTAAAGGTAAGGGTGCCTTCGATCACTGGGCTGCTAGAGTTCCAACTGGTAAAGTTGTTTTTGAAGTTGCTGGTATGCACGAGGCTGCTGCTAAAGACTCTTTGAGAAGAGCTTGTGATAAATTACCAGGTGTTTGGGAATTCATTGATAAAAGCACTCCTCCAAGATTAGGTTTGAAGGTTGTTAAACCTTTACCAGACCCAACCAATCAATTAGAAGCCTTGAAGCAAAACCCAACTAAGAAATATGCCAACTATTTGAAATCTCAATTACCTGAATACAAAGCATTCACTGGACGTAAGTCTTAAGCTCCTTGGATATATTATTAATAATTAACTTGTACATATAGACTCGTTATAATATTGTTTTTTTATTTAATAAAAAGTAAATTATACAAAATACATTAAGAAAAGTAATTAAGAGATATCTTTTTCCATGATAACCATAACTCTAGTGATAAAACCTTCTAGATGGAAAATATCTTTATTACCTAAACTCAATCTCTCATCGAATAAAGCAGAAGCGTTAACAACATCTAATTTGACTTGGTTAACGTTCTTAAAAGAACCAGTACTATCAATAAATGCCCATAACTGTAAAGTTAATCTTTTCATAATTAATTTGGCTGGAATAGAATGAGCTATTAATTCATAAAGAATCGTTCTAGTTTGTTGTAATCTGGCGACTGATCTGTCCTTGATTATGGATCTAGCCATATCATCGATAACCAACTGCCAATCGGGTATGATCATTTTTGTGGTTGTTGTAACCTTTTCGTTATTCATGTAAAGAGCTTCAAGCATCATAACACCCATTCTTAGGTTTCGGTCGGCTGCTTGAGCAATATGTTGATAAACTACAAATCTATCAGCTTCACCTTGTGGATAATTTTTTTTGGCTTCTTGTTCTTTTGCTAATATGCTATCAAACACAAGTGAACTAGACTCAATGGTTGGGGCTGGAACCCTGATTGATAAAGTTCTCGATTTAATAGGATCAATAATATTGGAGGTAGAATTACAAATTAAAATTAATCTGATATTAGCTGAGTATTTTTCCATAGTTCTTCTTAAAGCAGCCTGGGCATCTCTAGTCAACAGTTCTGCCTCATTTATAACAACTACTTTGAACCTTTTCTTATTTGGTTGAGCTTGATGAGTATCATCATTTGACACTAGGCTTGTGAAGTCAATACTTTCAACTTGTGCAACTTCTTTTAATAAATCTTGAATAACAATTCTATCATTGATGCCCATATCACTTGGTGTAATTTCAATATGATAAGGTGACGAGATAACATTGAATTCTAGCTTACGATTGGAAGGAGTAACAAATGTTTTAATATCAACCTTCAACTTTTCAACGCTTGAACCATATAATTCTTTTAAAGTGGCTAAAATCCTTGTCTTCTTTCCAGCTCCTGAAGGTCCATAAATTAGTAGATGTGGAAAATCGCCTGAAGATGCTAGAGACTTCAATCTGTTTGAAATCTTTGGATGAAAATCTAGTTGATCAATGCTTCTTGGTCTGTATTTATCTGCCCAAAGCGACATTTTGATATTTGCTCCTATTTAAGTTTTTGAAGGATTTCGTAGACAGTAATGGCGCTGAGAAAGCAAGAAGAAAACACGGTTTCTTGAGTTGAAAAACGCGTCCTTAAAACTGAAATCCCTAAAGCTGCGCCATGTGGCGCAACTGCTTTGCCCCATATATTGAAAGGATTAGTGTGAGCCAGAAATCCTTCTGGAGATAGAACTGTTTCAAAGAACCAAAATTTCAAGAAAATGATAAAAAGCCTACTTGCAATAGCCTGATGCTATTTGGAAAAATACAAAGTGTCCTGGTTGCTGTGGAGAAACCCCTTACGACATATCGTATTTCCAAACAATTATTATTTGTGAAATGCCTGTATTCTTGATATTTCTAAACTTGAAGTTATAGAAGATTAAGAACACGGTTGTAGCTTAAGTACTATTTAGTTTAACAAGTATAAATCTAACGATTGGCAATTTATATAGTTGTATATACTGCTTGTATTTTACGTATCCACCAATTTCAAAATTCGAAGAGTGGCTCCCGGTTTCTGTGCGAGAACATCGCTTAGCAACGGCCACGCAGAACCATTTTTCAGTTCATCAAGCTTTGGATTTGTGGAGGAGGTCAAATTTCTGTGTGGAACAGACTTAGCTCTCGTTTTACAGACGTGTTCTTTTTCCCAGTATTCATCATCTGACCAGTTCCCATAGACTATTACAAAAGAAATGGCCACGATAGACATCAACAATTTGCCAGAAGTTGCTGAAAAATTAGCTCTTTCAAACAGATTTGTTCCAGCAAACTATGATCTAAAACTAAACATCTCCCCTACAAAGCCTAACTTCACAGGTACTCTTGAAATCGATCTAGAAGAAAACCCAAGATCCAGTAGTTCGTTGGGTACTGGTTCAGATGCCAAATTTGAGATTGTTTTAAACTCAGCTGAGTTGATTACAACTTCATCATTTCTTATGTCCGATACCATCAACCAAAAACTGAAAACCAAACTGGACAAGAAGACTCAAACCGTTAAGTTATATTCCAATGAAATAACAGTTAGTGAATTACTAAACTCTGAATCTAAAATCTCTTTGAAAATCAATTACATTGGTGTTGTTCATCAAACCCTGACTTACGATGATTTCACTAAAGGTGTCTTTAAGACCCATTACACCAACCCTGAAACAGGTAAATCTAATTGCCAACTTGTTTCTTCTCATACTCTACCTGCTTTTGCTAAATATATTTTTCCATGTATTGACGATGTGTCAGTCAAAGCTTCAATTAAATTATCTTTAACCACTGATATTAAATATACTTGTGTTTCTGTAGCTGCAATCGAAAAAACTGAAATCCTCGATGATACCAAGAAAGAAGTTATTTTTGAACAAACTCCAAAGATGGCTACTTCTGCATTTGCATTCACCTTTGGTAATTTAGATTATTTAGAAGAAATTGTTGTGTTGAAATCAAACAAGGAATTTCCAATTAGAATTTACACTCAGCAAGGTGAGTCTAAGAGAGGCTATCATGCTTTAAGCATTGCTAAGAAAGCTTTACCAATCATTGAATCCAAGTTTGGTGTTGATTATCCATTACCAAAATTAGATTTGGTTGCTTTACCTTTCTTATCTGATGTTGCAGTTGAAAATTGGTCTTTGATCCAAATTTTGAATGACTATATCTTAACTCCAGCATGGGATGTTACAGCTAAAAGTTTAGAAGAAAAGAAAAAATCTATAGAAACTGTTATTATCCACGAATTAGCTCATATGTATGTTGGTGATTATGTGACTTATGAGAGTTTTGATTACACTTGGTTGAATGAATCTTTTGCCACTTTTATGGCTAATGTCATCTTAGACGAAATCAAGGAAGATATATGGTTACAAAATAGTATAAAGGATATGGTTCAAATGAAAAGAGTTCAAGGTAACAACAATATTCCAGCGATTTTTGTTTCCAATGTTAAAACTGATAGAATCAATGATACATATGCACCACCTGCCTATGAGAAGGGTATTTTCCTTCTAAGAATGCTTGGTAATTTGTTCAACGATACTCCAGGTGATAACTACGATAACTTCTTTAAAGTTGTCGGTGATTTCGTCTCTGCAAATAAGTTTGGTACTTTCAAACCTATTGATTTATGGAACTTTTTGAAGTCCCATAATCTGAACAAGTTCGGTTACGATATTCCAACAATTATGAATGCTTGGATTAGACTTCCTGGGTTCCCGATGTTAAGAATTTCTTCTTCAGCTGAGGGTAAAATTGAAATCACTCAGAATAGATTCTTGGTCTCTGCTGATGACACCCTTGAAAATGTTCCATATCAAGTTCCTTTGTTTATTAAGTTGAAAGATGGTAAGATCGGTAAACAATTATTAACTGATAGAAAGCTTGAAATTAATTCTGACGGCTTCTTATTTGCAAATGCCAACAATACTGTTATTGCTAATACTCAATATTCATTGAGCCTATATGAATCCATTGCTACGAACTTTGATAAGTTGAATCCAATTGAGCAATGCCAAGTTTTCACTAACTTGTCATCTATATTTGGTACACATTATCAAACTGATGATGATATTATTGGATTCTTTAAGATTGTTGAAGGAATTTCAAAGAACGTTAAGATGGTTGATGCCAATGCATTGAATTTGGCTGTTACCATTTTAAATAACATCACTAGAGCAATTTTGACCACTTCTTATAATAGAGATCCAACTATGCACAAACAATTGTCTCAATGGGTAGACAAGTTCTCAACTTCTTTATTAAGTCAGTTTGAATGGAAGAACGTCAACTACTCTACCTTACCAGAAGCTGAAATAAATGCTAGATCAGGTTTGTTGTCATTAGACTTTAAGAATGAAACGGCATCATCCGTCACTAAACAGTTATTCAAGAAGTTTCTGCATGGTCCAAAGAAATCTGTTCCAAAGAGATTATTGGGCCCAGTTTTAACATCTGTGCAGGCTAATGGTGGTATCAAGGAATATAAAGAAATTTTCAAGCTAATTAAGAACCCAGGGTTGATTGTTAACAACGTTATCGAAGATAATGCTACAGCTGAAATTCAAGCTTCTGCAATTGGTTCACTGGGTTGTGTTAGTTTATCAGAGCTAAGACACAAAACATTGAACTATGTTCAGACCAACCTAGATGTTACCATGATTGAGTTAGCCTTAGTTGGGTTTAAATATCAACCTGATACTGCTGAAATGTTATGGAATTGGTTTGCTTTACATTTTAATGCTTTCTATGTTAAGATTTTAAGAGACAAGGATGGTAAATCACCGTTTGCTAAGTTCTTCAAGACATGCTTTGAAATTGTCTCTGAGCTATGTTTAGGTAACGACAAGCTGAAGGTTAAACTTGTCACGTTCTTAAAAGCTAAGAATGTGGAGCAATTAAATGACGAGTACTCTAGAATTCAAGCCTCATATGAAAGTAAGCTGCAATTGAGTAAGGCCAATAAGTCCTTCAAAGAAATCTTTTAAAGATACATTTTGTACATATTAATTTTACTATTACGGTAGATTTGTTTTTCTTGCTCTATATGCATTTTCTTAGATAACAAAAATATACATTAATCAAATAAAAAGTATAATATACAGTAATAAAAACGATAAGAACGAAAATTAAATAAAAATAGATAAAAATAAAAGAATTAGTTGATTTTGATGCTATATAATATGCTATTGTTGTACCATTACCGGGGCACCCTATATGTATTTAGTAAACCTCATTATAAGTTTGTTCTCTGAAGAATGATAATTGATCATGACCATACACTGAACTAACCACCTTCCGGAGCTCTCTCCAACTAGCCATTTGAATATCTTGTGCAGACAGTCTCCCCCTGCCAGTACCAAGTGCTAATGCAGTTCTTCCTGATATGACTCTACGTAAATAAACTTCCATCATTAACCTTGTTAACACGTATTCGTTGTCCCAGATATCTGGTCTTTCTGCTTTAACATACCGTTCCAATGCAGGCCAGCTGTTAAATTCATGGTGAAACAGACTATTTTTTAACTCATTATAAACCTCCGAGTTAGATTCTAAGCTTAGTTCAGCAACCGTGCTCGATCTTTTAATTGAATCATCTGCTGGGTTATTCCTCACAAAATTCTGACCAGCTCGAGTATCTTTGACTGCTTCACCCATTCCCATCAGACCTAACCTCTCACTAGCCTTGGAAGTTTCTCTTGATTCTTCTTCTGGCCAAGGTATCAGAGTTTTATCGTCTGAACGTTGTTTAACATGGGTATAATCATTGTAATTTGTATTTGAATCAGTGAAGGCCAATTTTTTATTATTTTCAGTTGATTCCATTGTAACAACTTTAAATTTGAGTGTAGGATTTCTTTTCATAACTTGATATGGAGGATGAACACTGTATTGGAGAACTTCCTTTGGAACTAACGGTAGGTTGTCACCTGCAAGCAAATCAAACACAGCTTCCAACTCCTCTTTGGTTTTGAAATTGACATCTATTTTATGAGCTTTCTTTTTCTTTGATTTTTGGGGTATTCTATAATATCCAGGAGAATTAACTGATTTCTTTCTTCTAACTCGGAAATGTCCCTTTTCTGATTTCACAGATGCATTTCTGCTTAATACATCGTAAGCTTCAGGAGATTTGTTATGACGCTTTCGAAGACCTAAATCATCATCATGTGGTAATATATTTTGATATCCAGTTGCTAATGTTTCATTGTCTATTATTTGATTTTCATGATAAGTGTAGCCAAAGTAATTGGGGTAATTGTACGGATTGACAAAGTGGTCTTCACTTCTAAAACCTTGAACAGCAGTGGTCATCTTAAGGGAATCAACGTCAGTTGAGCTAAGTGAAGTATTGTGTAATTGGTTTGATTAATATTTAGTGATCAAAGATTTACAGTTAATGATGATAGATGTTTGACTGTATATTGTTCTGACTGGATCAATGTGATCAATGTGCAACAAAATGTAGAAGATGGGAAGATCTGTGTATAAATAAGGAACGTAGCTGGTTGATACGACAGAAAAAAAATGTTGCCCCTAACTGAACTTTCCCATTGTGAGGCATGATTGGGCTGGATCAAGAGATTTACCAGTTGTGGTGGCCAGAAAGGGTGAATTGAAACCATATCAAGGGGCTGGTTTCAAGGTAACTGCCGGATTTGGGTGCGGTACGTCGATTGGTCGATCACTTGCGACGCGACTGTAAGTTAATCGACCTCTTGTCGTTAGGTGGTTTTCAGGTTTTGAGATTAGGTAGAGTTTAGTACATAAACAAGCAAGCAACAGCAGTTCACACAACTGACTGCAATAACTGGAAATAGATCTACCTATCCACAAAGATGTCAATAGACATAAAACAATATACCTCTGCAAT
Organism: Ambrosiozyma philentoma; assembly: GCA_003707675.3. Taxonomy (NCBI): domain Eukaryota; kingdom Fungi; phylum Ascomycota; class Pichiomycetes; order Pichiales; family Pichiaceae; genus Ambrosiozyma; species Ambrosiozyma philentoma. The sequence goes on from PPKZ03000001.1 coordinate 757,704, forward strand.
TGGAGAGGAGCTGGATGAGCTGATGAAGAAAGTTGAGGATCATGATTTCACTTTCAGACCCTTGCTATCATTATCCGAGTTTAAAGATGAGGTTCTAGTAATATTTGAAGATGTATTACAAAAGAAAAATAAATACTTGGTTATTCATGAGATATTCAACTACCTGATTATGGATTCATTGAAAAATTCAAATAAGCTTCTTTGTATACTTGATTACATTGTTTACTTATCAAAGATTGATTCAAGCTTCTCCGATTTACCAAATGAATTACTTGAAAGTATAAGTGACCACCAGGTCTTCCCTAAAATACGCTCATGCTTGGTTAATAGTGAAAGATTTGAATATGAATTTCATTCAAACTTGTTAGAAGTGCACTCCAAAGGGAAATCCAAGGCTCATCAAGGTATTACTTTATCAGAATTGACTCAAACGATTCTATCTAAAAAGTCAAAAGTCAAAAAGCAGTTGGAAAAGAGAAAAGGATTACAAGGGGATTCACTAATTCTCCCTGAAACAAGATCGCTGAGAAAACGAACATTCAAAGCTAAATCATCAACGACTTCAGAAAGACGCAGAAGCTCGGATCTAGACAGATCAGAGTTGGAACCAGATGAACTGATACCTCCTAGTCCCCGCCGAAGAGTTAAAAGGGGAAGTAGAGCATCATTTGTTAAGATGGAACCAAAGATTGAAAATGAGGACTCTCTATTAGATATATGCGAAGAAGAGTATCCAGCAGATAATGAAGGATCACTGGCCAAGAAAAGAACACCAAAGAAAAGAACGCCAAAATCATACGCTAAGGGGAAAAGAAATTTATCAAGAAGGAAGATGTCTGATGCAGCTGAAAACAATTCTGATTTAACTGAAATTTCCATAGCTCCTAGAAAAAGAAGAAGATATGATTTAGCTGCTGTTAGTTCAGCTAATTGCTTCACTGCTCCTGAATCAGATGGGATTGACGTCCCGGATGTCATTGGTGTTACATATCCTACTAAATTTATACCTCCTGAAACTTCCAAAGGAGGAGTTTCTGAATCTGAATCTGAATCTGAATCCGAATCTGATTCTGAATACACTTCAAGTGCTCCTGAAACTTCCAGACTTCCCCCGGTATTTTCTTCAGACTCAGACTCAGATTTGGACTCAGAAGATGGCGAATCCATTAGACGAAAGAAAACAAAGATAATTAAGCAAAAGGCTACAAGGAATAAAGCATCAACGGTCAAAGATACTCCTGAAACACTGAATACTTCCCCTATTTTTAGGTCTAAACCTCCTAAAATTCGAAGATATCCCAAAGGACCATCAAAGCCGGTAAATCCAAAGAAAGATATGGCTCCTTTAGCTGTCAAAGAGAATCTTGATTTCCTATTTGAATTGATAGAAAAAGAATTTATTAGAACCCCAAGGTTGGCAAGAGATGAACGGGTATTACCAAGATTATACAAACCCCCTTTTTACGAAATTTTTACACCGCATAATTCAGAGGAAGATTTAGATTTGGCCTCTAATCTTGATAGATTTTTCTTTGAGTTTAGTGTTCAAATGCTAAAAAAATGCAATGATGATTCAATTGATCCAACTATATTTATACATGAACTTGAATATAACTATATAAGGGAAAACTTGTCAACTTTCAAATTCAAATTACTTCCATCTGTCATCTTTGACCAACGCAAGATGTTAAGTGGAGTGGATGATAATAAGATTGTGTTTGAAAGCAGACCATTAGCTCATACCCAAGTTAATAATTTAAAGCAAGTCACCGTTTTTAATAGTGAAGATGAATATATTCAGCAATTTAAAGGTATCTTTCCCGTGAATCAAGTTCCTAGAAGGATCCAGTTTTTGAACTCAATTATAACTGATGGTAAATCATTATTCTTGTGTAGAGAAATTGATTTAATTAACGAGTGTCTGAAATTACCAAAAGCTATAAAAATGGATTGTTGGGAAGATTGCTTTTCATCTAAATCAAAAAGAGAAGGTGAAATAAACGAAAACGATGATGAGTATCTGGATAAGGAAAATTATCGCAGTATTTATCCAGAAGAACAAGATTATCAAAGAGAAGTAGACGAAAATTCTAAGGAAAAATCAGCTGAAGTTGACGAGCAACAAAATGGCGCCTTTGCTAACGAACATTCTAAGGATACCGGAACGGTCACCAAAGGCTATCCAGAACAAGTAAAAGAAAATGATAGCGATGCTACTGCTGCTGAAAACACACAGAATGCTTATCCAAGATATGTCAGCTTAGGAACAATTTCTGAAGAAGATTCAGAACCCGAACGATCCACAGAAATTAATGCAAGATTGTTAGCTGAAAAGAAGAAGCCTTGCTATATAACGAGAGCAGAAAGACTGCTAACTAGACAAGGAATAATTTTAAGCCCATTTGCATTTACCAAAATACTGTCCATCCAGAATGTATTAAAAATGATAACTAATTTAATCTTTCCAAATTTGAAAATATCATCATTAGCATCAGCCGAGAAAAGAGAATTAAATAAAATACCGAATTCAATCGTATCCGATTTAAGTTCACTGTATTTAAACTTCAGACCGTATTTAATCGAGATATTGTTTAAAAACTTCAACGATTTCTTCAATTTGCCTAACTTTTTCAAAATTGATTCGGTTATGTTCGAACTTGAGTTAAGCAACTTTAAAGGAGCTTTGAGACGTGGTGTTCGTGCTTTGGCTAAGTCGAAACCAGTTCAACCTAAATTAATCACCTATTAAATAAACTTACACTTTTTCTATTCTAATTCAACTATTTGTGTTGTTTTATATTTCTTTCTTGTTGTATTTTTTGGCTTGTATACTATTTTTATAACTTTTTTGTACTTTTTAATTTATATACTCCAGATATATGTGAGATTAGGATATCGTAGATATAATATTAGTTATGGGTAATATAAGGTAAAATGAAGAAAAAAAGGAAAATCGGGAGGGGTAATAGTAATGTAAATACATAATAATAGTCTATAATGAAAGCAATGAGAAATGACAAAGAAAGAAAAATATACAAAATAAAAGTCAAAAAGGACAAGAACAAAAAAATCACAAATGATAATGTAACAATAAAGGAACAAGAACGAATAAGGAAAAAATAATAGGATAAAGAAAATGAAAGAAAAAAAAAAGCAAGAAAAATTATAAAGTAAATCAAAAAAAAAAATACAATGACAAATATTTTTTTAAAAACAAGACAAAAGACAAAAAAAGAAACTCAAATAATTAAAACGACAAACAAATTTCAAAATCAGAAATCTAACTTTGAAAAAAAAAAAACACAAAAGCAATCAACAAGAATCTAACAATACAAGAACTCAATCAAACAAACATCAATTGACTAAAATACTTTCCTTTTCAAGAATACTACTGATTTCACTAACTAGTCTATTGAAACTCTTACCAGAACCTTTCAAATTACTGAAAACAATTTTTGACTTAGCAAGCGAAGCTCCTGTAGCTTTACCATTCTTTTTAACATCCTCAACCTTAACAACTTCACAACCAAACTTACAAGCTTTTAAGCCCAATGCATTCTTCTTGGAAATGGTAGCTGCGATCTTATAACCAAATGGATCGAATCTAGCATTGGTAATACCATGTTGCTTCCAACTTATTAATAATGACTTCAAGGCTTCGTACAAATCAGCTTGTGTTAACATCGTTGTAATGTCTTTAGTTGGAACTTCTTCATGACCAGTAAATAAAGCAATGAAAGCTTGAGTCAACGAAACCTTTCTCTTACCGTTACCGTTTTCATCAGTACCTGGTGCATTAACTTCTTGTTGTTTAGATTTACCTAATGAAAGCTTTCTAAAGAATGAGCCTTTTCTCTTGGTATTGTTGCTATCAGCACTATTCTTGTTTTGATCAACTTCACCTAATGGTTTACGTTGCTTATTAACTGCTAATTGAACATGAGTATCATCATCCTTTGGAATTCTAGCAGAAGCAGGGGCAGATGATTTAGACGATGGGTTATTAAATTTATGACCTTGTAATGGAAGTTTGTGAGCATTAATTTCTGGAGTTGGGATTTGATCAACATCATCAACAGCATATGATTTTCTACTTGATTTTCTGTTGTTCTGATTCTGTTGTGGTCTTGACTGTAATGGCCTTTGCTGTTGTTGTTGTTGTTGTTGTTGTTGTTGTTGTTGTTGCTTTTGTTGTTGCTTTTGTGATTCTTCATCTTCATAAATTTCAAAATTAGATTGTAATGATTTTCTCTTTTGTTCTTCTTTAATAGGTGAACCTGGAATTTCAGGTAACTTGTGGCCACTTGAAGCAGCACCATCAAAATTAGAATCATCCATATCACCATCATCAGCAGACATTAAAGTATCTTTGGATTCTTTATAATTCAAAGTTGGTATGTGATCTAAACCAGTCAGTATAACTGAGTTTGTTTGTTTCTGCTTAGGTGGAGTGTTCTTATTAACGAAGCATAAATCATCATCTGAAATTTGATCTCTTTTAATAGTCGAATTATCTTGAGTTTGAGTAGCAGTTGAGTCTAAAGTAACATCCATATCAACAACATCATCTTCTGTAAACAGCATTGACATTCTAGTACCTTTTGATAAACCAGTTGCATTGGTATTTCTATTTTGGTTCTTCTTATCATTTTGTTCTTTCAGTTGTAAGTCGATATCGTTTAAATAAGCGGATAATCTAGTTGAAGAATGTTTTGTGGAATATAATGATAGGACAGATAATCTATTGTCAGGGAAGTTTTTAGAACGTCTTGTGACTTGAGGAACTTTAACATCGGCAATTGAAGTAGGGGCAGATTTTCTAACCACTGAAGCACCAGATTTGTTTCTCTTTTGTTCTAATCTCTTTAATTTATCGGCACTTGAAGCTGAAGTAGATGAAGTTGGGGAATACACATCCTCATATTTACTTAGGGAATCAACAGATTTTGAGCCATTGCCCCCGACAATAGTATCAGCATCAACATCTTCGTATTCATTACTAACGTCTTTAGACTTAACAGAATCATTTTCGGAACCCAAAACAGTTTCAGTTTCATCAATGTATTTCTCAGGCTTAACAACTTCATATTCGCCAACAGAAGATAACAATTGAGCAGAACCAGCAGACTTACGTTTTTCGTAATCATGATAAACCTTATATCTTGGATCTAACTTGGAAGCAGGCTTTGGTGGAGGGCCAACAGATGGAGGTCTTGAAGACATTGATCTCATTGATAATCTAGAGGACGATAATCTTGATGACATTGATCTTCTCTTAGTGTTTTCTAAATCATTATTGTTTAGAATTCTTGAAATTCTCTCTAATGGGTTTGAAGAGGCCCTCTTATTTGAAACTGTTGTAGTTGGAGTAATCGGAGTGATTGGTGCAGAGGCAGTCTTAGCTGAATTGTAAGACATGGCTGATTGTCTTTTCTGAACTAAAGAATTTCTCTTTGATTTTGAAGGACCCATTGAAGCACGTTTATTACCAGAAGATTCTTCAGCAAACAAAATAGCCTTCATAGTATTCATAGTTTCAGAATTTGGTAATCTAGCAGACTTCTTCTTTGGAGAAACATCATCATTGAATAACATATCACATAAAGTAGCAAAATCAGCAGATGTTCTTCTAACTTTCTTATCCAATTTATCAGATTGGGATTCATCCATATCAGCCAATTTAGCATAAGTTGATAGTAACTTTGAAGTAACTGAATTTCTCATCTTTCTTGAAGTTCTTTTCTTAGTTGGAGACACATGAGCTGAATTTCTTTTAAACACATTTGGAGTATCAGACAATATCATTGAGTTTCTATTAGTCTTATTATCATTTGAGAATAACATTGAGTTTCTATTATTAGATTTAGTTGACATCATTGAAGTTCTCTTTGAATTATTAATTAATGGTTCAGCCTGTAAAGAAGATCTGAAATGTAAAGGAGCTGGTTTTGGTTTAGAAGCAGAAGCAGAAACGGGATTTTGAGATAGAGCTGGAGCATGTAAAGCAGCAACAGTGGCAGCAGCTTTTAATTGTTGTTGATGTTGAATTAAATCATGGACTTCTTGTAGAGAGTTACGTTTAGTTGGAGTTGAAGATTTTGAAGGAGTCAAAGTTTTAACAGATTGGAAAGAAATTCTTTTTCTTGAGGATGAAGCTGAGAAATTTTGAGAAGATCTTTTACTTTTCTTGTTAGTGTTAGTAGAAATGGAGCCTAATGACATATCAGAAGTACTTTTAGTAACAGCAGAAGTGGTTTTGTTTAGAGATTGTCTACTTGACTTCGAACTATGATCATGTCTATATCTTAATAATAAAGAATAGAAAGTCTTTTCAGAATTAGCTTCAGGACCTAATAAAGCATCAACAATGGATTCAACATCTCTACCATGCCAAAGAATAACTAGGTTTTCTAAAATTTGTTCATCAATTTCACTTCTGGATCTAACTGGTCTAGTAGCACAAGTTGGAGAAGGTAAATCATTATAGTCTTGTAATTCCATTTCAGAGAAAGGATACTTTTGAATCAAAGGATGTCTAAAAATATCTCTTGTTTTAATTCTCTTAGTTGGATCAACAGTTAACATTTTACCAATTAAATCAGCAGCTTCAGAAGAAATATCTTCCACTAGTTCATATTGACCTTTTTGGACTTTCAACAATAATTCTCTAATGTTATCATCATCGAAAGGCAATCTACCAGTTAATAAAGCAAACAGTATAACACCACAGGACCAAACATCAGATTCAGCACCGTGATATTGTAAACCAGAGACAATTTCAGGAGCAGCATAATGGGGAGAACCACAAGAAGTTTCTAACAATCTATCATTTGATTCTAAAGCAGCCATACCAAAATCAGCAATTTTAATATTATAATTTTTATCCAATAAAAGATTTTCAGGTTTTAAATCTCTGTGGCAAATACCTAAATTATGACAATAAGAAGCACCCAATATAATTTGTTTAAAAAATTCAATGGCGGTACTCTCAGGTAATGGACCTGATTCAACTAATAAGTCGAATAATTCACCACCTTCAACGTACTCCAAAACTAAATATAAAGCATTATCAGTTTCCCAAACATCGTATAATCTTAAAACGTTTTTATGATTTAATAACTTCATAATGATGATTTCTCTTTCGATACCATAACTCAAACCAGCTGAATCACAATCTCTTTCATCATCATTGTCGTCATCAACGTTTTGATTAGGGTTATTTAATTCACTGTTTAAAAGAGACTTAGAGACGACTTTAACAGCAGCTTTTTGGCCATTATTGATGTTAGTGGCTAACAGAACACGACCTGTGGAACCTTTACCTAAAGTTTTACCAAGTTTCCAAGGGCCTATTTTGATTGGGTTTTTAGAGGACGATTTGTTTGTTGAAGTTGAATGGGCCGAGACATTAGGGTTTGAAATGTTGGCCATTGCATTTGAAGAGACATAGGAGGATGCCATGGACTCTTGTCTTGAATGTTGAGTCATCTGTTGAAAACGTTGTACGCGTTAAAGTTAGTATGATAGTTGTTTGGAAAAAAGGGAACGAGAACTGGAGAGGAGAGAGACATACCTTTTGACAAGTGTTGAGCAAAGAGCAATGAACAAAGAGTGGTGGTCTTGTCTTTAGAGAAAAGAAGGGATGAAGTTAGTTGAAGGGTAAAAAGAATAGGAAAAGAGCAAGGAGTAGTGAGCAGTAATAAAACCAGGAAGAGGAAAAGCAGAGAAAAGGGAACAGGCAGAGACGAAACAGGCCAGCGAGCAACCCAAAGCGGAAGTGTAATTACTAGCAAAGGGGTTTGTTTACACACTGGGCTCAAAGCGCGTCTATGGATCTTTGTCTAGCGCGTCTTTCGCTCAAAGGAGCTTACTTGAGAGAGCGTTTCAACCGCAACCGCCAAACTACCTGGTCAGGAGTTGGCTCAGCCAGGTTCAGACACAGTAAGCTGTCAGTCTGAAACACCAAGAACTAGTCCTTGTAAGTAGGGTGGAGTGAACCAGCACAAACGCAGGTTAGAGTCGACTCGTATGTACCTTAATTTACCTAAAGAGTCTTAATTAGCATCGGCGAGATCTCAGCTCTTCTTCAACAGACGCGTTAGTAAGAGAATTGACTGAAACTGAATCACGCTAAAATCGAAGACACGTCTAGCTGGATCTGAGCCCTGGTTTCTGATCGTCCATCCATTGTCTCTTCCTACAACTGAATTAACCAGCCATTCATTTTTAGCTTGCTTTACACAATTTAATGTAGCTTATCCATCGAGCATAGATGAAGATACATATTAGCTATTGCGCTATACCATAGTCTAGACTTTAACCAAGGGAAGAATTCGAATTAAAAGTAATTGAAATTGTCACATTATAAACCCCTTCTACTCAACTCAACTAGTACTGTCAAATTTAAAAAACACACTTAAAAAACTAAAATACATCATGATACATATACATATATATGAACCCTATTAACCGAAAAAAATAATAAATTTAATTAATTAATAAACACTCAACAAAAAGGATATAGAGAAGAAAAAAACTATTTCTTTAATTGCAAGCACCACCAACCTGTTCTCTATGTGCTTCGATAACATCGCCATCTTCCATTTCTAATGTATCTGGAGTAGCATCATCGGAAACTCTTTCACCTTCATATAAAAATCTTAAACTTTGTGGATCCTTACCTTGTCTTTTACAGAAAGCGTCCTTTAATCTTTTCAAATTGGTTGATCTTTTAATCTTGAAGAAAACTTCAGATGAGCCATCGGCAACTTTTAAATTAATGTGGGATTCCTCTTTAGTATCTGGTTTTTGTTCAGAATCTGACATCTTATATAAGATTGAAAAATCATGTTAGTATATTCTCACTTCACTTACTCATGCTCAAATAACTTCAGAAAAGGATATTACCAATATAATTGAGTTAAATTGGATTGTATGGAATAAGTTCACACTATCACATCAAAAAGCAGTGTATCTCTATGTCCTTGATTGGCCTTCGATTGATTTGCCTTTCACCTATTTCAACAATCTGAGCTTCCAATCCACAGAATCTTAAACATCATTATTCATTAAATCCTCTCCTGTAATGATTAACACTATGACATACCTTGATATATGGTGTTTTGGTTATAGGGAAGGAGCCGTTTTCTCTATATACCCCTGTTAAATCCACTTCTACTTCACCCATAATCGATAGAAGTGAACCAAGCGAGACCTTCCTTCAGAGCTGAGTAATGCACTACCATGACGGTTAGGCAGCCCTGTCCGAACTCTCTATGTAGACCATCTAGCAATTTTACTCTAGTATTTCTATTACGTTGGAAATAACCACTTTATATGATGTCTGGCATATCCGAACAATTGATCCATATCATGATATATTCTTTTGGAAACGCTTCTAATCTTTGAAACTGATATATTACCCTGTTTGATCATTTCAATAATACCCATGTTACCCATTCTACGTTATAATTGAAATGAGAAGCAGACAGATGGTCCCTCCACAACTCATATACCTGCCTTTCAACTATGCTTCAGCTTCATCGTTAATGGCAGCTGGTTGGCCATGAACTGTCTAGCTTCATGTTTATTGTAGACCTTTCTACTATACAATCCTTTGGGAACTCTGGTAAGCTCTATATTACTACTTTTACAGAAAGTTCTTGAATATCTTGTTTTAAGTGCTCCAAGTCTGTATTTAGAATCATTACTGGTCATACTGGCATCATCTAATTCTGTGGTTCTGTAATAAACTGTGATTTTGGATCATTATACAGAATAACTGGAGTAGAAACCTTAGAACTAAACTTTTTCTTCTCCGCATCTTTATTTCTCTTGTTCCTTTTTTAGTTTTTCTGGATCTAATTTCTCACAACATGAATCAAGGTAATTCTTTGATGTTCAAGTTCGAGTTCGAACTCTAACTTGGGCTTTACCAACCTGGATTTACATTAGAAATCAAGACTTGGCTTGACTTGAACTTGATTAAATTTTACAATCGATTTAGTTTTGTATGTAAGTGTACTTTATTTACTTAATATTAGTGCTATTATTATTATTATTATTATTATTATTAACTTAAGATTTTCATATGTAATGGCATTATAGCATAAACCATAGCATTTAATCTACAGCAACAAAGAAAAGGTTCTATTTCATTTAAACATAACAGAAAACTATAAAGGCAACACAGCGGCAGACTCACCATTATCCAACAACTTAAAATCATCAAACTTAGTCAACTCACAATCCTCACTAAAAATAGAATTATAAAACTGCCAATAAATAAAACTAGACACAGTAAACCCGATAAAGGAACCTAACGAAATATCATAAAAATCATGTCTATAATCCTGTGATCTACTCAACGCAATATGTAAACAAAAAGCCAATGGAATCAAGGAAACCAACTTTAATAATCTGAATTTACCATAATTATTAGAAATTATTCCATTGGTAGGTGTAATTTTATCATTTGAGTATAACTTCAACTGACCCATTATAAACAAATTCAAAAAGTTGAACCCACACCAAGCAAATGATGAATGGCCTGAAGGACATGATTTGAACCCATCCAATAAAGTTGATTCTCCATATGGACTAGTACAAACGGATGAATCGTAGACCTTGAATGGTGATTCGGTTATTGTTGTAGCGCCGCAACGTTCTAAGAAATCTGGTCTAAGTTTTCCAATTCTTAATTTTAAAAACTCAGTACAGATGGCATTCAATGATAACGATAAAAAAAATGCTAATGTTGTGATATGAGCTAAGTGAATTAATTTGGATCTATCTTTACTTGTGTTTCTTAATGATTTAATGAAAATTAATAGCATCATGGTCAAATAAGGAAATATAACTGCAAATAAAGCTAATCTAAAATTATTGAATTGCTGGGCTTTAGAAAATGGATAACTGATAGCTGTGTTGGACAGTGTGAAATGTCTTTGGAATGGTTCTGTATGTGTTTCCATGTAAGTGGAGGTTGAGAAAATAGCGATTGCCGTTCCCCATATTAACGCGTATTTTCGGAAGTATGAGTTGTAGTTTTTAAGGGTTTGTATTAGCGTCATTCTAGATATGTTATTTATTTGATGATAGATGAATTGTTGTCTGTTTGAGCATAAGGGTGGGGAATAAACAACTGCTTGAATGGACACGAATTTCGAAGACTGAAAGGCGTCCTCGCTTTACGCTCGACATATTCTTCAGTATTGAATTTTGATCCAATACAAGGTTGCACCTTAACAACTCCCTATTCCCAAATTTTCATGGATTAAGAGTAGTATGTAATGCTAAACCAAAGGCTGAAAAATGCAGGTAGACTTATCAATTAAGAGTATAAGATAAATAAATAAAAGTGAAAACAAAAAATAAACAGAAAAAACAGAAAGGATTAGAAAGACAATAAACCAGTCTAGTTATTACACTAGATCCAAAGGAGCAAGCCAAAAAAGCAACACTATTTTTATTCTTCTTATAAATTATAAGACCTTAGCCCAGAATTTCTCAAATGCATTGGAAGGAGGTTGTTCATCCCAAACTTCATCATCAATAGCTCTTGCATCTGAATCAATATCAATATCATTTAGCTTAATAAACCAAGGTTCCTTTCTATACAAGGTTAACTGGGATCCAATCCACAAACCGAAAAACAAGAATAGTGAAATATAATTAATGAAAAACTCTTCAGCTGAAAAACTAAAGAAAACAGCATAACCTTGAATGAAAGCAATAATAACCAATGCGATGAAACTGAACCAAGCAAATCCGGGCATGAATTTAGCCTTATATGGTAGTGTATCTCTTGAAATACCTCTTGATCTTAAAATATGCATGAATCTAATATGAGAGGCACTGATGAAAATCCATGAGATCAAACCTGCAACAGCAGTAATGTTCAATAACCAATCGAAGACTGTTGTACCGCTGTTTGAGACGTTCAAAAAAGCCAATAATCCAAAGACAGCCGTAGTCAGAACACCAATATATGGAACACCTTGTTTGGTAGTCCATTTGTAGCATGATGGTGCAATGGTTCCAGCCATTGAATATAGAATTCTCGAACCGATATAGACGTTAGAGTTACCAGCAGAAATGATAGTACATAGCATAACGGCATTGAAGATATGGTTCAAAACAGGAGTTCCTGAGTTCTTGATAGAGATTAAAAATGGAGACTTGGAAATAAATTGACTTTCATCAGTTAAGGCAGGATCATTGTATGGAACTAATAAACCACAGAAGAACAAGGAGCCAATGTAAAATAGTAAAATTCTGAAAATAACCTTATTTATTGCGTTTGGGACAGATTTTCTAGGATTAGCTGATTCACCAGCAGTGATACCAGTTAATTCAACACCTTGATAAGTAAAAGCAGCATTAATTAAAGATGATAACCAACCTAAGAATCTATCTGTATTTATGTTAGATGACAAGTCAGCACCAGGACCCCATGGACCAGGATTTCTCCAATATCTGAAACCAACCGGTCCAGTTTTACCAGCACCACAAACCATACAGAATGCATAAATAATAAAACCAATAATAGCTAACACTTTGATCAATGCAATCCAAAATTCAACTTCACCATAATATTCAACAGGAACAAAGTTAGCAGAAGTTAATAAACAAAAAAAGATTATCATCCAAGCCCAATTAGGAACAGCATCAGTCCAATATTCCATAACTTGAGCAACCGCAAACAATTCTATGGCAAATGTAATAGCCCAAGAAAACCAATAACAATAATTAGTAGAAAATCCAATGGATTTAGAGATGTATCTAGTATTGAAAGCACAGAAAGAACCAGCAATTGGTGTGTGTGTTGCCATTTCACCTAAAGATTGAGTCACTGAATAAGCCAAAACACCGAAGAACAAATAAGCAATCAAAGAATTAACTGGACCTGCTTCAGATAATGGAGATGCTAAGTTAATGAAAAGACCAGTACCAATGGTACCACCAAGAGCAATCATGGATATGTGTCTTGGCTTCAATCCTCTCTTAACTTCAGTTTCTTTAACTTCTCCAATAGAGTAATCAGTTTCCTCTTCATTCTGATATTTCTTTTCTTTTTCAAAGTTGGATGAACCCTTTTCCAGGACGTTAACAGGGGATGAACTCATTTTTTGATGAGATTTAGATGATAGCAATGAAGCAGAGCAACTGGTGTTTGTGCAAGAGAGAGGAAAGAATGATATTAGGACAAAGCTGGGAATTGAAGAACGGAAATATGACGCTATATAAACAAAAATCAGGATGGATGCAGCACTTTTCCAAACTTAAAAAAGGATTTGTCTGATGTACAAAAAGCACCACCATAAAAATCGGCTGGAATTGATGTACTGTAGTCACTTACCAAGACCTAGAGTGGGAGCTCGGCAGCGAATAGAAATCGTGTGCGAGGTGCGGTGTGACTGATTAGATAAGAGCTTAGAAAAAATAGTTTACCCCCCTTATAGTTAATTCCTTACTGCACCAGGACCAACTAGGGCCCCGTATATGAGCGGATCGTCTTAAATGGAACCTTTCACCGAATATATGTTTCTCGTACCAAGTAGTTGAACCGTAATGCCTACATGTACCTGTAACTGTCACTGAAATCACGTTAGAACGTCATTACGGATGTTTTCTCGGTAGTAATTTACTGCTCACAACAAGCTAGTGCCAGTGGTCGATAAGCATACTGTTTCTTGAAACATCAAATAGATACAGTTTTGTACATAATTCCTTATAAAAAGATCTATGGCATTTGCATTAAATCTGTACAGCCAGTATGAATCAAAGCCTCTTTTATTCTTCAGAGATCTGGTTGAATTTAGTACTAACTTCAAATTAATATCTAAGAATATAGTATGTTTTATACGTTGCAAATGGTCTAATAGCAACTAGGCTTAACTATAATTTGAAATTTCAAACATAATTTCGGAAAACCGGTCTGCTTTAGGTACTAGTTAGTTGTATCACCTTGCATTTTATTTTTCCCTAACATGTTATGGATAGTCTTACTTACACACAACACACGAGTATGTGCATTTTTGTGTTTTTTATCAACCCATAATACATATAGATCGTTGGATACATACTTAAGATTTCCAATACAATCAAAAAATTTGAAATCTTGATCCTGTTCCAAAACCAAATTAGAGTTTTGCTGCGAAGGTCATATGATAGATTGGGCATATCTTTTTAATTAGAGACGGAAGAAAAGATAATCGTTCAAGGTTTCTCTTAATCTTTCTATTTTCCAGAATATTTTAGGCAGCCACCTACGCGTACACTTAGATAGAAACCAAATATATTCCACATAGCCCAATTAATATGTACAGAGCATTCAAAACTGCGCTTAGTCGAACCCATATGTATTAATCCAAAAATTAAATTAACAACACTTACATGACATTTTTCAATAATAAGCTAATAACTGTGCTACCATACTTGTACATCCACTTATCTTCTTTGAGGTGCACATACAGATTATGCTTATCGGTGAAGGATGTCTATAAATTATAATAACATCACGCGAGAAATTCATGATATCGCTGCCAAGCTGCTCCGTTGCATCAACCGATCTATCTCAGTCGCAAGACCATCCGATCCGAATTATTTGGGAGCTGATCCGACGCTAAGATAATTACTTAAACATCTCCGACATTAATATATAAAGCAGCCTTTCCCCAGATTAATGTAAAACTTACATTTATGACTTTGTGGTTTTAGTATGATCTGCTCTACCAATAATAACTTTCGTAGGCTCAACAATACATATCTACAACACAACTTGACTTCGCAATTCCACAATCCAATCTTATTAAATTAGACATAATACATAAATAATGCTAACTAAAGTACGTATATTCCTTTTTCGAATTTCAAACCAAGAATTTAATGCTGTCTGCCAGCTTAATTTCACTGCTTATATCCTGTTACATTTCTGGTACTCGTTCCAGTTGGTTCAACTACCTAGACTCCTTCAACTTCGGAGAACTTTTTCCAATAACAAATAATGTAAATAAATAAATAACTGACAAAACCAAAAGCAATTAGAGCTCAATTAATAATGAGAACGGAAAATGGAAAACGGAAAATTAAAATAATATAAAACAAAAACAGCTACCATGCAATCAACTATAGAATTACTATACCTTTTTATAAAACAAAAACAAAAGTTGTACTTCTTTTTACCAATTACAACAACTTATCCCAGAATTTTTCAAATCCACTCTTATTTTCATCTTCCTCCCAAACCTCATCATCGACCTGTCTCGAATCTGAATCAATATCAATCGAATCCTTTGGAACGATCCATGGTTCTTTTCTATACAAGGTTAGCTGGGATCCAATCCACAAACCGAAAAACAAGAATAGTGAAATATAATAAATAAAGAAATCTTCAGCTGAAAAACTAAAGAAAACAGAGTAGCCTTGAATGAAAGCAATAATAACCAATGCGATAAAAGTGAACCAAGCAAATCCGGGCATGAATTTAGCCTTATATGGTAGTGTATCTCTTGAAATACCTCTTGATCTTAAAATATGCATGAATCTAATATGAGAGGCACTGATGAAAATCCAGGAGATCAAACCTGCAACAGCAGTAATGTTCAATAACCAGTTGAAAACTGTGGTACCACTATTAGAAACATTTAAGAAAGCTAACAAACCAAAGACAGCCGTGGTCAAAACACCAATATAAGGAACACCTTGTTTGGTAGTCCATTTGAAACACATTGGAGCTGTGTCACCAGCCATAGAATATAGAACTCTTGAACCGATATAGACGTTAGAATTACCAGCGGAAATAATGGTAGCTAGCATAACGGCATTGAAGATATGGTTTAACACAGGAGTACCAGAGTTCTTGATAGAGATTAAAAATGGAGATTTAGCAATAAATGATGAATCATCAGTTAAGGCAGGATCATTGTATGGAACTAATAAACCACAGAAGAACAAGGAGCCAATGTAGAACAAAAGAATTCTCATAATAACTTTGTTAATGGCATTTGGGACGGTTTTTCTAGGATTAGATGATTCACCAGCAGTAACACCAGTTAATTCAACACCTTGATAAGTAAAAGCAGCATTAATTAAAGATGATAACCAACCTAAGAATCTATCTGTATTTATGTTAGATGACAAGTCAGCACCAGGACCCCATGGACCAGGATTTCTCCAATATCTAAAACCAACCGGTCCAGTTTTACCAGCACCACAAACCATACAGAATGCATAAATAATAAAACCAACAATAGCAACAACTTTAATTAATGCAACCCAGAATTGAACTTCACCATAATATTCAACTGGAACAAAATTTGTGGCAGTTAAAATAATGAAGAAGATTATCATCCAAGCCCAATTAGGAACAGCATCAGTCCAGTATTCCAAAACTTGGGCAACTGCAAACAATTCGATGGCAAATGTGATACCCCAAGAAAACCAATAACACCAATTAGTAGAAAACCCAATAGCCTTAGATATATATCTTGAGTTAAAAGCACAGAAAGAACCTGCAATTGGTGTGTGTGTTGCCATTTCACCTAAAGATTGGGTGACCGAATAGGCTAAGACACCAAAGAACAAATAAGCAATTAAAGAATTAACTGGACCAGCAACACTAAGGGGAGTGGACAGATTCACAAGCAAACCAGTACCGATAGTACCACCTAAAGCAATCATAGAAACATGTCTAGGCTTTAAACCTCTTTTAATTTCAGTTTCTTTGACTTCACCTTCTTGCTCTGAATCATTAACTTCGTATTGTTCATATTTTTTCTCTTCGTTACTTGGATCTTTACCCAGTTTATTGGTAGGAGAAGAACTCATATTTATTTAGTTGATGTTAGAGGAAAATTTCGAGAAAGAACCAGTTTCCTGAAAAGAGGAAGGGGGAAAGTATATATAAATGAGGAATGACTCAAATTTCAGAAGGTCGGCAAAACCAAAACAACTCCAACAGAAATTTATATATGCAGCCACCATAATCCATGAGCATATAATATGTAGCGCTAGCTGTACTATGCTCCATATTTCCTAGTAATCGATGTAGCGTGAGCTATAAATTATATATCACGTGTAATTTTACATGTAAGAAATATGTCTACAGAGCTGTATACAACTAGTTTATAGCATTAAATCAGCGGAAGCAGCACCCATGAGTTTAGGAAGCATTTAGCGTACTATAATTGGACGATACGGCGGAATGTGCGCTTTACGGTACCTGAGATAAGATTTTTCTCCCAGCATCTGATATTGCACCAAATTTTAAAGTTTAGTAAACCAGCAAATTGTCTGCATGCATTGAAATTTTCTGAGCCCTAGCCTGGCTCCCACTGCTTTGTACTTTCAGGGCTCCATAATTTCACCTATATGTATGTACGGTGCAGTTTCTATACACACAGTTAAGTTTGAATTTGTATCCAACTCAATCATTCGATTATATGTTCTTATCGGTTTGCATGGGATTTTCTTTTTCTCTATAATTTTGCAACATGCAGTACTAAATAGTGCGCGGTGATAAGAGTTAACACGACCTTTTTAGTTAAATATCTATTAATTTAGGAAAAAACGACTACTTCAAAAGCTGTTTAAAAGTTTTTATATATGATGCTTAAATTTACAACTTTCTACTGGGGTTTATGACCCCTCTAATCCCCTCATAACCTTAGCTAATACCATTGGTTTGCTCTGCAAATGGTTCAAATAAGCTTGAGCTTCAAGTATAATTGTCCAACTAATGAATATACGTTATGGGATCACAGATGTATAGAGTTCAATCACACTGTATATATGATTTTTCAGTAATAATTAAACTATATATATGCATCTATATGGCGTACATGACTAAAAAGCTCAAATTAATAGACACTCGCAAGTTAATTATATCTTGGCCTCGGACGACACTTGGTGAATACAACAAATACTTTGTTATTAAAATTGAAATTAAAGGTTGAAAGTGTATAATTTAACTCCTTCAAATAATTTACAATTTTATATACGTACAGCGTGATTGACATATAAAATGAGTTTACTGGCTCGTTTAAACACGAACAGAGTAATTTAGAACCTTCTAAGCTATGTAACTGATTTCAAGTATACCTTGCAAAAAAACGCTCTACCTTTATCTCTTTTAATGTTCAAGCTATATCTTGCAGAATAGCAAGGATATGATCATTTAAAAATTTGCTAAATCGGAGGTTTGGTATATGCATTGGTGTCAAATATCAAGCCAACTCATACATATGCAATCAACTTCAGACAGTTATGTGTGGCATTTACGCGAAAATTTTATCATACAGAGAAGATATGGGGGAAATATAGCCGAAAACAGCACCGGCATATCACGGCGGTCCACACCGAGATTTTCAAGTTAATCGTTTACGACAGTTAACAGCGAAAGGCACAGCCTGGTGGCAGGAATTTTGTTATCAAAAATTCAGAAACAGTACATATCTTGGTCTTTTATGCTGGGAAGTTGGAACTTCAATAGTCTCCAAACTTACCAAGTCAAGCGGGAAGATAAGGGCTTCCTATCGAGTATATATACTGAATTTGATAATTACTTCGGTTAGTATACCCTACTTAAAAGATGGGAATTTTAAACGGTAACCCATTTCCTGCCGAAGTGTCCCACGGGGATTCGGATCTTATTTCCATTAGAAAGGATATGAAATAGAGAGAAAGTATACCTATACCTAAAAACTACAAGCGACCACTAAATCGGTCATTTCTAATGAAAAATATGGATGCAACGAGATATTTCGCAGCGGTCTACAGGAAATATAGCTCTACGGCTTTTCTGCTGCCATTACGGAGCATGGTTAGGATACTTGGTCGAACCAGTTTTCTTTCCACACAAATAGACTTAATTGGATTAGTGCCTTTACTTTTAGTTGATAAGAAAATTATTACACAGACTAACCTAATGTTTGATTGTAAGTTATTTATTATGCAAGTAAAACAACTAATCCATACCACGCATTTTTGTTAATCCTTTTAGTGAGGAAGCTACTTTTCTTTTAAAAGCTTTCGATTGCAATGAGTTAGTACTTCATACATTTCGCCTATTTTTATATAACCTATAAGCGTAAATTAAATTAAAAAGATTTATATACCAAGAACAAAGAAATAGTGATGAGAAGAAAAATAAAAATGCAACAGCTAGCAAAAGAAATAAAACAAACGAACTTTTAGTAAAATCATAAAATAACAGTAAAATATCCTTCAATCGTTTAAAGGGACCTCTTACGAAAGTAACTATAACAACTTATCCCAGATTTTCTCATATCTGCTAGTAATTGGCTCTTCCCAAACTTCATCATCAACCATTCTTGAGTCAGAATCAATATCAATTTGGTCCATTGGAATTAACCAAGGATCCTTTCTGTATATAGTAAATTGAGAACCCAACCATAGAGCAAAGAACAAGAATAAGGAAATATAGTAAACAAAGAAATCTTCAGCATTAAAGTCAAAGAAAACAGAGTAACCTTGAATGAAAGCAATGATAGTATTAGCAATAAAGCTAAACCAAGCAAAACCAGGCATCCATAAGGCTTTATATGGTAATGTATCTCTTGAAATACCTCTTGATTTTAAAATATGCATAAATCTGATATGAGCAGCACTGATGAAAATCCAGGCAATTAAACCTGCAACAGCAGTAATGTTCAATAACCAGTTGAAAACTGTGGTACCACTATTAGAAACATTTAAGAAAGCTAACAAACCAAAGAGCGCAGTAGTGAAAACACCAACATAAGGAACACCTTGTTTGGTAGTCCATTTGAAACACATTGGAGCTGTATCACCAGCCATAGAATATAAAATTCTTGAACCGATATAGACGTTAGAATTACCAGCGGAAATAATGGTAGCTAGCATAACGGCATTGAAGATATGGTTTAACACAGGAGTACCAGAGTTCTTGATAGAGATTAAAAATGGAGATTTAGCAATAAATGATGAATCATCAGTTAAGGCAGGATCATTGTATGGAACTAATAAACCACAGAAGAACAAGGAGCCAATGTAGAACAAAAGAATTCTCATAATAACTTTATTAATTGCTCTTGGAACCGCTTTTCTAGGATTAGCTGATTCACCAGCAGTGATACCAGTTAATTCAACACCTTGATAAGTAAAAGCAGCACTAATTAAGGATGATAACCAACCACAGAATCTGTCTGTATTAATATTGGAAACTAAACCAGCACCAGGACCCCATGGACCAGGATTTCTCCAATATCTGAAACCAACTGGTCCAGTTTTACCAGCACCACAAACCATACAGAATGCATAAATAATAAAACCAACAATAGCAACAACTTTAATTAATGCAACCCAGAATTGAACTTCACCATAATATTCAACTGGAACAAAATTTGTGGCAGTTAAAATAACGAAGAAGATTAAAATCCAAGCCCAATTTGGAACAGCATCAGTCCAATATTCAATCACCTGAGCAACTGCAAACAATTCAATGGCATATGTAATACCCCATGTGAAGAAATAACACCAATTGGTAGCGAACCCAATGGATTTAGATATATATCTTGAGTTAAAAGCACAGAAAGAACCTGCAATTGGTGTGTGTGTTGCCATTTCACCTAAAGATTGCGTAACAGAATATGCTAAGACACCAAAGAACAGATAGGCAATTAGGGAATTAACAGGTCCCGCCAGAATCAATGGATTGGCAAGATTAATTAATAAACCAGTACCAATGGTACCACCTAAAGCAATCATAGAAATGTGTCTAGGTTTTAAACCTCTCTTAACTTCAGTTTCATGAACAACACCTTCTTCAACGTTTGATTCATAACTAATTTCTTTCGTATTTGGATTTGATTTAATTGTAGTGACTCTACCATCCGTGCTAGAGGAACTTGATCCTGTCAATTCAGTTGAAGCAGCCATCTTGTGATTCAAATACTTTTCTTTTTAATTCTAGAGTAAGATATTTGCTTCTACCTGGAATCAGAATTATAAGAGAGTTGTCTTAGTTTTATATGAAAAATAAATTTTCGTAAAATTAAGGCAGCATGCAGCCAGTCACTACAAATTGAGAGAAAAAAAAAATAAAGGATTGAGGAGTAATTTATATGGTACTACACTGCAGACCATGCCGGAGGAGACCTGATCACCATCATCAAATTTTCAAATTTCTTGTAATTTTCCGAACATACGTTGTAATTACCGCCGCAACCCCCATGCCCTGCGTTTGCATTTTCTAAGTTTTTTTATTTGATGAGGATTTCGTCATGATCAACCAATATCTCCTCTAATCCTTATCAGTCCAGTAGATTGTAGAGGTCATCGTTATCTATACTCCATTTATAGCCTGTGCCATACGAGTTGACGATGTATAGCCTGTCTACATGTAAAGTGTTGTTAAAGGTTTGACTTGAAGTTTAAAGGCAAGAGAGAGAGAGAGATGAGCCAGTGCGGCGGGGGGTGCAGAGCAGAAATCAAAAGCAATTCGAGTCTGCTATGCAGCGAAACGGTCTCGGTTAACTTTAGGGGACCATTGCCCGCTGACTGCCGGGGCGCCGCGCCGAACTAGCTGGCAGAGCCTAAAACATCGCTGGGCAATTGAGCCGCTCGCCGTGGGGCTCGCTGAATTGCCATACAAAAGCTTTATTCAGGTGTAAGGGTTAGTTAATCCTTGTGATCGATGGATGGGTTTCCAGGATTTTGATCCCTTACAAATTGAGATTCATTCGCCTAAAATATATATCATTTGCAATCATGAATTCCTGAATCTTATGGGTTTGTGGAGGTTGTTGACTTCCTTATACGAACTAGAGTAATAATTAAGATTGTTTGTCGATGTTTGCAATATGAATATTATCCTTATAAAATTAGAGGCAATTGATTTAATGGTTTCCCATCCTCGGAGCCAGCTACCATATATGTACTTAAACTCCTATCTTGAATTAAGTTTAAGGCTCTGTCTGAGTTCGGTAATACCGAAACTACATTATGTAGTCACAAGACCAGTCATGAACTTGGATTAAAGCTGGATCGTCGGCCATAAATCATTATACATATGAAGCTTATAATTAATTGATCGAATGATTGTATGTAAGTAAAATCTAGCAGCATATTAAACGGTCACCGATCTAGATTCGATATACATTCATTTAGATTTTCGAGGAGTCTTTAATTTCGGAATTAACCTAAAATATAGTTGATCGATTGATCCCTGTATGATTGCTCTTATACAGCCACATTAGCTATAGCAACACTTCAGTTAATAGACTATATTGACGGAGATGGTAATTACTTAATTAGATACAAGGGGTACTTGACCATGTGTGTTAATCAATCTATCAAGGCGTATCAATATAAAATACAGATCTTCTTTCGGATACTCATATCTAGAGAACTCATAAAGTGAATTAAAGTATTAATTAAAGTCAATTAAAAGTTGAACACTCATATCTAAAATAGGTAAAAATCAAAGATGCAAAAAGGAAAGAAGAAGGATACGACTAAATATATAAGGAAATCAAAAAGATGAAAGAGAGTCGGAAATTAGAAAAATAAAACAAAAAGCGAATAGACGAATGAATGAATGAAGTAAAACAAAAAGTAGAAGAAAAGGTAAGACACTTCGAAAAATCATATGTAGATTGAGAAACAAAGACTCTTAGAAAATGTGATCCCAAATCTTTTCGAATTTACTATCAATTGGATCATCCCAAACTTCAGTATCAACTTTTCTAGCTTCAGAATCAATATCAATATCTTCTAAAGAGATAATAATTGGATCTTTTCTGAAATAAGTCAATTGAGCAATGACCCATAAGACAACAAACGCAATCAGAGAAATGTAGTTAATAAAGAAGTCTTCAGCATTGAAGTCAAAGAAAACAGAGTAACCTTGAATGAATAAGATAATAGTAACGAAGAAAAGAGAGTACCAAGCAAACCATGGCATGAATCTGGCTTTATAAGGTAATGTATCCCTTGAAATGCCTCTAGAGTTCAAAACATCCATAAATCTGATATGAGAAGCAGAAATGAAAATCCATGAAATTAAACCAACAGTAGCACTAATGTTAACTAACCAATTGAAAACAGTTTGACCGTTGTTAGAAACATTTAAGAAAGCTAATAAACCAAACAGCGAACCTAGGACAACACTGACGTATGGAACACCTTGCTTGGTAACCCATCCTAAACATTTTGGACCATGAATACCAGCCATTGAGTATAAGACTCTAGAAGCCAAGTAGACGTTAGAGTTACCTGCTGAAATAATGGTAGCCAACATGACAGCATTGAAAACATGGTTCAAAACCGGAGTACCCGAGTTTTTAATTGAGATTAAGAATGGAGAAGAGGAAATGAAAGAGGAATCATCAGTTAAAGCAGGATCATCATATGGAACTAACATGCCAATGAAGAATAAAGTAGCGATATAGAATAATAGAATTCTAATAATAACCTTATTTATAGCTTTTGGAACTGTTTTTCTTGGATTAGAAGACTCACCGGCAGAAACACCTGTAGTTTCCACACCTTGATAAGTGAAAGCAGCATTGATTAAAGATGAAATCCAACCTAATAATCTATCAGTGTTCTTGTTATCAACTAGACCAGCACCTGGACCCCATGGACCAGGGTTTCTCCAGTATCTGAAACCAACAGGACCAGTTTTACCAGCACCACAAACCATAATAAACGCGTAAATGATGAAACCAACAATAGCAATAACTTTGATTAATGCAACCCAGAATTGAACTTCACCATAATAATGAACTGGGAAGAAGTTGGCAGCAGTTAACAGGAAGTAGAAAATGATCATCCATCCCCAATTTGGAACAGCATCGGTCCAGTACTCAATAACTTGAGCAATTGCAAACAACTCAATTGGGTAAGTAATCATCCAATTGAAAGCATAAGCCCAACTTGTAGCAAACCCAATGGCAGGAGAGATGTACTTACCATTAAAGACACAGAAGGAACCAGCAATTGGAGTATGAGTAGCCATTTCACCTAAAGATTGGGTGACTGAGTAAGCTAAAGTACCAAAAAATAAATAGGCAATCAAAGTATTGACTGGACCAGCAACTGATAATGGAGTAGCTGTACCAACGAATAAACCAGTACCAATAGTACCACCTAAGGCAATCATGGAAACATGTCTTGATTTTAAACCTCTTTGAACTTCAGTTTCATGGACATCGCCAGCTTGGAAGTATTCATTTGTTTGTTGTGTAAGTAATTCATCACTTTTTTTAGCTGTAGTTTCATTTGATAATGAACTCAAGTTTTTCAGATCACCACTTGAATTGGAACTAGATGATTTGAGCTCATCTTTGAATTTTTCGATTAGACCCATGGTTGACTGCCGTATTGCACTGTGGAGATGAAGGTTGTTGAGTAGATTTGCAAAAGAAAAGTGAGGTAGAAAGAGTTTGAGAAAAACCGTTTGAAGTTGGGAAGGATACTACTTTTATATAAAAATGTAATTGTGGATCAAATGTCAAAAGAAGAGATCTGTGTATGTATGGCTAAAATTAATTCTCAGAATGAAAGAAGTGAGGTACTTTAATATCCGCTAAAGACCTCCTTTTGATTATATATCCTCCTTGGATTTGCTTAATTGAGTCATATTCAATTAATTGATTGAAAAAATGTGTAAAATCCTGGAATTTTATGCAAAGGCCGGTTCATCCACACACTCGGAAAATCTGCGTGTAAATATATAGGCATTACGGTTGGAATAATAGCTTTTAGCTCTACATGTCCGGCAAAAATGAATTTTTTCTATGGTGACAAGATTGCGGCTCAAAAATTACCTTTCCCCAAAAAGGCCGCAGTGACGCAGACTTCAATCGTTTCTTTTGCTCATGCAGGGCTTTCTTTTTTCGTTAGAATTTCTTTTTACTCTTGGCCTCGATCGACCTGGGCCGTCCCCAGGATTGACAGTGGCACCGAACAAGAAGTATAGTGGCACAGTATAAGTCTTTCCTCTGAGGCTGGAGGGGCGGAGTGGTCAATTGATTGGATTTTAACCAAGATTGGCTTCAACCTAGAGCACACTCAAACACCCCATTCGATCTTTTAAGAATAAACCTTAAGATGACCTCAAGATTCAGGTTGACGATCTCAGCCCTTAGAAATTATTCAAATAACAAGGCAAATGAAAAACAAGAAGCGATAGAGTGGTTAAACAAACTAACGCCGAATCCTAAAACTCAATTAAAATATTTTGAAATCAATTTTGCAAGATCATCTGGAGCAGGAGGCCAACATGTTAATACTACTGATTCTAAAGCCATCATACGAATAGGCAAGAATGAATGGTATGGATTAAAAGGTCCATTTTTGAATCCTTTGGTGTTCGAGGAAATCATGAAGAATTATAGAGATTTAAATTGTCCCAATCATAAGAAATTTCCATATTTCACACAGAAAGGAGATGTATTGATTTCGAGTGAACGAACACGATATCGAGATAAGAATATAGATGATTGCCTAGATAAGTTTATTAAATCAGTTAAAGAATGTGGGGCATTTAAAAAGGAAGTTGATAAAGAAACAATAGAGAATTGGAATGAGAGAAAGAAGAGAGATAATGAAAAAAGATTGAATTCTAAGAAGTTTCAAAAAGATAAGAAACAATTCAGAAAGAAGGTATCACTAGACTAGCTATTGAAAAATATAAAAATAAACACCCTTGTAAATATCAAAGAAGTACACACATATATAATATCCCGGTTTTTAATATAAATCGCAAAATGTCGTACATGCTCATAAAATATTTATAAATGATTTAGGAGGGAGAAAGCATAAAATTAAAGGAAACTATCAATTCCATAGTTCCATATATCATTTAAAGACATTAGACTTGTGACTGTGCCAACTAAGCCTAAGATGCTATCTTCAATATGAATGATTTTTGAAGCATTTAAAGAAATCAAAAGGTTTAAACCAGATTTTAATAATTGTTTATTTGCATTTAATAAATTAATATTTTCCGTTCTCAATAGTTTTTTCTTTTCGCTTGAATCGAAATTATGTTTATTAATTACTTCTTTTTTCATATTTGCAGTTCTGATTTGTTTAACAGCTGTACAAACGCCAGCGAATAAGGAGAAAGACCATAATTTAGGGCCTATGAGACTAACATCTTTGTAGTTATCGACAGAAACCAGATTCAATTGTTTCAACCAAGATATGAGTTCACAAACTAGATAACCGGTATAACCAGCTTCTCTCATGATATTCAACGCCTTGATTTCGGGTTGGCGTAGTTGATCGCTTACGATGATGGATAAGGATTTCACGTGAGCTAGAATAGTTGAAGATTTGAGAGGTTTTCTTAGGAATCGGATAAGGTACTCGATCTGCTTGAGTAGGTTGTAAGTCGGGATGTCATTCTTGTTCAAAGAGTCAGAGTAACCAATCTTAAGGAGGAATTGGACCAGTCTGAGCAGAGCGTTCTGAAACTGCACGCTATCGAGTTGTCTTATGAGGGTGTCCATGAGTGGGTGGTAAGTGAGAGAGTCGTAGACCATGCTGGCAGAAAGAGAAGAGAAGAGTTGGAGGCAGAAGTGAATTTGGCAGACTAATATAAGAAGGAAGAGTGAATTAAACAACCCTAAATCATCTCAGCTAGCTCATCGATAAGAACCGCTCGGCTCACTCACTATTAACTAAGTCTCTCACATGCGACAGATAATTCGAGTGATCGAAACCTGGAGAAGAACACTCCTTTAGCTGCTTTACCAGTACGTTGACGTATAGCATCAACTTACCCGCCTACCACACTATAATGTCCCAATCTACCACTATCCCGTCCGTCCCGACTCCCTCTGAACACCAGGAGCCACAGCCTGCCGAAGACACTCTTTCCATTGACTACCCTATTGTCTCCATCTTGTACTGTGTCAAATGCAAATGGATGCTTAGAGCTAACTGGTATCAACAAGAACTACTACAGACATTTGCTTCCAAACATGACCCAACATACACCGAGTCTAGCAAGCTAACTTTGAACTCAGTCATATTGAAACCTAGTTTGACTGCTGGTACTTTCAAAATCTATCTAAAAAAATCTAAAGATGAAGATTGGTTATTACTTTGGGATAGGAAGACCAACGGTGGGTTCCCTGATTCCAAAATCATTAAACAAAAAATCAGGGATGTAATCCATCCTCAATTAAAAATGAATCATCTAGATAAGAAAAACAAAAATGATGGTAAATTGATCTCCTCAGGTACTTCTCAATCCTCTGTTTCGGGTCATAGCCATAAAAAGAGAGGTTCAACTGTTTCAGCCCAAGATATTGTTCAAGAATGTTTAGAGTGTAAAACTTGGGAATATTAAAAATTATTGGTTTGTTACATTATATTAAAAATTCATCATTTCATTATTTTTATTTTTATTATTATTATTATTATTATTATTATTATTATTATTATTATCGTTCGTTCGTTCCTATTTATGGCTAATAAAACCCTAGTAATTCATACACATCAATTATAGCATTGTCAACAAAATTGTAATCGCCTCTAGAAGCTCTAGGTAATTCGTCATAAAAACTTAACACATAAGAGAGCACCATAAAACCTAAAAGAAACATTAAAATCAATTTAACCCACCCCAGAACCGTTCTTTTGTGTTTCTTCTTATTCTTGTTTAAATTGTTTGATAGTTTATCAATCAACCCTTCTTGACTATTAATCATTTTTTCCAAATCTATTAATTTAATATTGTTATCATCGTTGCTTTTAAATGTATCTAGTAAGCTCTCATAATTTCCAACTAATTTTTCATTAATCAACAATTCCAAACTCAAGTCTGCTCTTGAACCGTAGGTGTTACTTAGCTTTCTTTTAAGGAGTATATCTTTCAAAGCCGCAATTCTTTCATACTGGTCGTTCAAATTCAGATTCTTGTTGCTTTGATTTATTTTAGTTGTCTCTAATTTAATGCTTTCAGTCGGATCTTGAAACTGTGCTGTATCTTGATTGACAACATCATCAATGCTAAATTGAAACAATTTCTCAAACAAGTCTTTGAACTCATTCTTTGTGATCTTCTCATGCTTGTGATTTATACAGAATTCAACCAAAAAATTCTGGTAATCTTGTGATAGTATTCTTTTGCCCAATTGATTATCGATTTCTTCAACTAAATCGATTGCATCGATCACTTGAATCTCCTTCAAGCCTTTACTAACCGTGTCCCAAGCAATATCTAATGAACTCATACTGAATAAATAAATTAATGAATATATTATAATGCTAAACTAATATACAAAACAGGAGCAAAGAAATAACTGTGAAACATTACCTTAAAACCAGTTAAGGCAACTGCGTAATGTTCACACGCAAACGAATTTCCGAAACGCGTGTGTGCATCAAAACGATCAAAATGATCGGTCAAGCTTCAAGTCCAACTGGGTATGGTATTCAATGAAAGAACTCAAGTTGAGCATTCTGGGAGTGACATACCACTTTCTAATCTTCTGGACTCTTTCAATTGGCGCCTCTTTCTTCTTACAAACAATAATAAACAATTCATTTCCTTTCATCGTCGTTTTCACCCGTTCGTGGTTGGAAATCACTTTAACTGCATAGATATCATCTTTAATATATCCAAAAGAAACAACTCCTAATTTTACCTCCTCACCTAATCCTCCTAATTCTGATAAAAGCTTTTGTGAAACCTGGCTTTTACTTATCCTTACTCCCATTGAAGATTGGAGGGTGTAACGTCCGTCTTCCAATCTATCCATGAAATCTCGATCATGGAATGCAAATAATGGCAGTACTTCTTTATGTAATATTGCTATTTCCTCAATTGGCAATTTGTAATAACAACCTAATACAGATTTAGATAATCTCATATACTTATGCGCAGCATTTTTGTCGTTGAATCGTTGAAGCATACTTTTAACAACGATCAATTCTAATGCGGGGGGTAAAACTGTAGTTTGTTTTGCAATTTGAAATTCATTTAATTCAACATAATCATTAATCACGTTTTGAAAAAAAGTTCTCCCCCCGGGAATTGCACTTGGATCATTAGAGGAATAATATCTAACTTCTTCAATTTGTGTAAATTCATTCAATAACAATTTAACTATATTAGTTAACTGCTTTTCATTCTCATCACAAATCAACAGATCAATGACCTTATCCAACTCATTATATGCTATCAAAGCATTACGTACAATCAGTTCGAATAGTTCAGGAACTCGATTGACAAAAACCATGACTAAGGTTTCTGGATCTTCTGTTGACAATTCAATCATTTTAATAACACTTTGATTCCAATACTTTGGATTTTTCAAATCGATTTTTTTAAAAGGCATGGAGTTTGTATACCAGTTCATTTCACTTAATAGATCCCCATTAGTTGTGAGAAGAGTCATTGCTTTGTGTGAAAACATGTTCGGGTTGGGTAATGGTGTTTTAAATAACGTTTCGTCAAATTTATAAACATGGAGATTTCTATACCTTGTGAGATTTCGTCTCAATTCTGCGTTATGCCCTTTCAATGCATTATGTTGCAATATCCCGGAAGACATGATTGTATACTGTATCTAAGCTATGGATGTTTCCTCATCTCATCCTAAGAGCTTGTAGATTCAGAGACCAAATATTTGACACCCCAGAGGGCCTCCGCGACCGAGAAAACAGAAGGGTTCCTACTACTCGAAAACTAACTCAATTTCATACTTCAGTCTTTTCTTTCTCTTTTGTTTGTTTAGCTCTTCTTCTGACTAGTGTTATGCCATGTGTCGGACCGGCAATTTCAGTAAGAACAATAGATCCAAAGGGAGTGTCACCACTCACGTCAGTTTCGACTAACCTGCCAATAACTTCAACAATAGTCTTGCATTGTCTCTTGTTGAGGGCTATAATCTTTATCTCCCATGCCATTTGAAGTACTGTCACCTACAATGTATTTATCTGCCTTGCCTTTTGCCCAAAACCTGGATTCAGCTGAAACCTCAGTTTATTGGTTTCATTTAAAGCTGCCAATCCTTTGCAGCGTGACGAAGCTTCTTAGGGTTATATCATGCAATCTTCTTCAATCAAGCATTTGACTTTTATTGCGCAGAAAGATTGACCGTTTCATTTTTGATAACGTCTTGGGCATATTATTTTAGTTCACTATCAATTTTTTTGATCTAGTTAGAGCGGACCTTGACTTGAGACTCAGCCTTCAAATGGGTGACCAATTGTGTTAACTTATGTTCTCTAACTGAAGTGATCACAAAATATAGAATTACTGACTCCGTGATTCCTTCAATCAAGGTTCCGAATACTTGAGTACAATGTCTTCCTTCTCTCATAGATTTAACTGGGTAGTTTCCAGAGGTACTGAAGTTGTTGGAAGATTCCAACCGGCTCATCACTACTTCATTCAACTTTCCGAGAATGCCCAAACCCGATAGCCCTTCTTCGAGGCAATCCTTAAAGATGCTCTTGAAATACCTTGGTAAAAGAATTTTCTACATTCAAGCAAGATTCTTAGAATCATATAAACGCTTTTATATTGTTTTAAAGTTTTAGGGATTTAATGGGAACTAACCATATAAAGTACTGCGTAACCCTTAAGTTGCCTACTTCTGCACAGCCGGAAAAGTAGTGGGTTTCCCACGACTACTTCAGCTTAAAAGAGGAAAAAAACTTCAGCTTGTGGGAAAAGAATTTTCTTCTTTCCAATATTTACTCTTTCTGTATTCTATAACGTGTAGTTATGGGTATACAATCAAAATGGTATGTTTTAATACTTCTTCTTTACTTTGATTTATCAATATCATTCAAGGTGTGTAGTTTCGTCTTCTTATTTGCATGATGATTTATATATGCATAGTTCAACTGACTTACTAGAAATGGAGATACAAAATCTAATGAAAATAGTCTTTCACCCCTATCTGACCTGCTTATAAGATGATTACACTAGTATATTGATAATTAAAACTGTCTATTAAATCCTTTAATGTTCATTATACTAACTTCAGAAAACACTATTTTTCTAGTACACAAAATCTATAAAACTTATACAAGTATATGTATTGCTCAATTCAACCTCTCATTGGTTTTAAGGCATACATTCTAATGGGGAATAGTTCTTTAGGAACACCTTTTTGTAAATCTGTGGCTATTAGTTTCCAACCAGCTTCTTTGAATAATCTTCTGAAATTAGCGTCTGATCTAGTTTTGGAAGAATCTTCTTCATCAAATATATCTTCTCCCGATGTTGAGTTGTTTTCTTTTACTACCAATAAACCATCTTCTTGTAAACCTTTTTTACAGTTGTCTAACCATATTAAGAAATCTTTATCTGTTAAATGGCCACAACACCATTGACACCAAATTAAATAATATTTACCTTCGTATTCGGGTTCCCAGTCTTGCATTGAAATTTCGTAAATATCACCAATCTTGTCTCTACAACTTTCCAATTCAATTTTCATTTGAGCCACAAATGGTATAACAGGCTCCAATAGATCGACTTTATCACACACTTTGATTAAGAAATCTTTTGTAACTCTACCAATACCAGCACCAAAATCTAAACCATACTTCAATTTTCCTTTTTCGTTTGAGAATCTTGTTTTCAATTTTCTAATGAAAGTGTTTGAACCCACCACATCAGCCTTTGGAACACTTGTGTTTGGGCCATATCCACCTAGAACACCATCAACTGATGCCTCCACACCAGTCCAGTAATCTATGGCTTTGTTGTAGTCTATATGAGAGTCAACATTCCCTTCAGAAGGTTCCACATTTGTATTGAGAGACTTGACTGGCATCTTTATCTTCAATTTGTAAACCGGCAGGAAGATAACGAGGTGGCTGGGAGACACAATTGGTTGAAATGGTTAGTGATATCGAGCGCATCGTATGGGTTGGCTCGCGCACGCCCTTTTTGCGCTCGTCGTCGATTATCATCAACAGACAACTTCACAACTCACAACTATGCTTTATCAGCCACTGAGCGTTCCTGGTCCTTACCCATCAACCTATATATCTCACATTACATCCATGAGTGGCCGTATGTATCCTGCTTATAGCTTTCATCCACGACAAAAACTGAAACTGAAAACAATCAAAAAACATGGTTACTAACTCTGAAAAATAACTAAACAGTACGTTTATTGGACTTGGTCAAACCTTTTGTCCCACTTTTACCAGAAATCGAATTGCCTTATCAAAAGCAAATCTTTGATGATAAGATTGTTTACACTCTTGCTGCAGCTGGTATCTATGTTGGTTCTTCCATCCCAATAAACTCCATTTTTGCCAACTATGAAACTAAAGTAGCTGATCCATTTTACTGGCTAAGATCCCCATTTGGTTCAACATATGGATCATTTTTGGAGTTTGGTTTATTACCAATAATAACCGCAGGTTTCTTATGGCAGATTCTTGCTGGCTTTAAGTTGATTAAAGTTAATTTTGAATTATCCCGTGATAGAGAGTTATTCCAATCTTTACAAAAATTAACTGCTATTTTCTTAGGTGTTGTTTATGCTGTCTTATTAACTTTGTCTGGTCATTTCAACCCTGTTGATGCCGGCTTAAATAATGATTACCCTGAATTAAACACATTCTGGACTAATTTATTAATCATTTCACAATTAGCAAGTTTCTCTACCATTATCACCTTAATGATTGAAATCTTAGATAAAGGTTACGGTTTTGGCCCTGGTATCCTGGCCCTTATTGCCGCTACCAATGCCACCAATCTGAGTACTGGTATGTTAGGTTTGACTACTTTTTTGAATGGTAAAGGTAAGTGGGAATCAAGTGGAGCTATTGTTAACTTAATTAGAGGTTTCTTCTCGAAGCCTCTAACTACTGCTGTTTTTGATGCCTTCACCAGAGAAAACTTAACCAACTTAACTCAAATCTATTTAACCTTGGCTGTTGTTGCTATTGTTGCCTACTTGTCTAACTGCAGAAATGAACTTCCAATTAAATCATTGAAAGTTAGATCTATGGTTTCTGTTTACCCAATCAAATTATTATATTGTGGCGCTTTACCAATTATTTTCTCTTATGCTATATTATACAACTTGAACATCTTTGCTTTTTCATTAACTAAGATTTTGCCAAACGTTGAAGCTTTGAAATACTTAGCTGTTTATAAATTAGATACTTTAAACTATGATCACTATGATTTAGAATCTGGTTTATTATACTTCTTATCACCATCTTTGAAGTCTGATAACCCGCTGTTCTCTTTAATTAGACCAGTCTCATTCTTAGCTTTTATTGTTTTAACTTCAATCTTGTTTGCTAAGAATTGGTCCAATGTTTCTGGTTCTTCAGGTAAGGACTTAGCTAAACAATTGAAAGAGCAAGAAATTACTTTAGTTGGTCACAGAGATGTTAATATCGCTAAGGAATTAAACAAAATCATTCCAGTTGCTTCTACCACTGGTGCCTTTGCCTTATCTTTCACTGTTGGTTTAGCCGAAGCTACTGGTTTAAGTAAAGGTTTCTCCATTGGTGTAGCTGTTGGTGTCTTATCAGCTTTAGGTATTTTAGAACAAGTTATGACTGAATGGCAACAAAGTGGTGGTGCATCATCTCAATTTGCTCAAGTGTTTAATCCAAACAGCTAAACAACATAGCATACTCCTATTACCACAAAAAGCATTTTACTAAGTGTACTATTGAAAACCTTGTAAGATAAATGAAATGTTTTGAATCAGAATCAATTCAGATCAACTTAACGTTTTATAAACAACTTTCTCTTTAATATATCCATCTCTCATCAGGCAAAAAATTGTGACTCCCCTTTCATATTTAACGATTACTATATCAACTTATTTAAAAAATTTATTTGTCTTTCTTCTTATTGTTTCTATTAGCTTTATAGTTTTAGTATTTTTTTAATCAACTTCATAATAGATAAAAACAAACACGGGAAATCGTAGAGATTCTTTCCAGATTTTAGTCCCGGTCCCTGTGGCTGAGTCATGTCAAAATCCTCGCCTCCCGCGCCGCTCGGCAAAAGACAGGTTTCAAGTATTTATTCGAGATCTGTGTTGACCTGTTCAGAAGAACTGCCCGGAAAGTGCCTTTTCCACTACACAATTATTTCAAGTGGTAAGAAGCAAAAACTCAAAACACCATGGCTTTTGGAAGATCAAGACCACAAGCGAGAACTATGCTTATTAAAAATTCTCCAGACAATGAAACTGCAAAATCGAACCGTGTAGCAGTTAACCCACAAGATTTCCCATCTGATGCTTATGTTTTAATTGATGACAAACAAGTTTTAACTACAAAAGCGGTTAATAACGTTCTACCAGGTACAATTGGTTTGAGTGGTATCCAAAGATTTGGTGGTTCTTGGTCCACCGATCAAAATGTGACGGTTGTTCCATTTGATTTAGTTAATGCTTCAAGAAATGGTGGTGCTTATTTAGGCACCGTTAATTTAGAAATTGATTTCTTCAATAGAAATAGAACTACAAATCATCAATATGACCCCGATGAAATGGCTAAGGCCTTTTTGATGAAGTTACAAAATCTTATTTTACAACCAACTCAATTATTATTGTTCGAATTTAAAGGTGTTTATTTTGAATTAAGAGTTATGTCTACTCAAGTTGTTAAGTTGGATCAAATTGAATTAGATGATGTTCCAACTTTAACTACAGTTACTAATAGAGGTATAGTTGTTAATCACACTGCCGTTAATTTCTTTAAAGGGCAGAATAGTGTTATTAATTTGAAAGCCTCAGCTAATAGACCAAAAGCTGATGCTATCATTAGACCTGATTTCAAATTTGAAGATATGGGTATTGGTGGTTTAGATAAAGAATTCACATCTATTTTCAGAAGAGCTTTTGCTTCAAGAATTTTCCCTCCTGCTCTGATCGAAAAATTAGGTATTCAACATGTTAAAGGTATGCTTTTGTATGGTCCCCCAGGTACTGGTAAAACCTTAATTGCCAGACAAATTGGTAAAATGCTAAATGCCAGGGAACCTAAGATTGTTAATGGTCCTGATATGCTATCTAAATATGTTGGTGAATCTGAGGGTAATATTCGTAAGCTTTTCCAAGAGGCTGAAGATGAATATAAGAAAAAAGGTGAAGAATCTGCATTACATATTATTATCTTTGATGAGTTGGATTCTATATTCAAACAAAGAGGGTCTAAATCTGATGGTACTGGTGTTGCTGACAATTTAGTCAATCAATTATTGGCTAAGATGGATGGTGTGGAACAATTAAATAATATTTTAGTTATTGGTATGACTAACAGAAGAGATTTGATTGATAGTGCTTTGTTGAGACCTGGTAGATTCGAAGTCCAAGTTGAAATTCAATTGCCTGATGAAAAGGGTAGATTACAAATTTTAGAAATTAAAACTAAAAAAATGAGAGATAATGGTGGCTTAAGTTCCGATGTTGATTTACCACAATTAGCTAAATTGACTAAAAATTTTTCTGGTGCTGAAATTGAAGGTTTAATTAAGTCTGCCACTTCTTTTGCTTTAAATAAACATATTAAGATTGGTACTATTGGTTCAATCAAGAGTGATTTTGACAACACTATTTTAGATATGAGTTGTTTTCTTAATGCATTAGAAGAAGTTAAACCAGCATTTGGTGTGCATGAAGAGGATTTACTAGATAAAATGAAAGGTGGTATTTTGAAATATTCAACAAGAATTGATGCCGTTATCGACAGAGTTCAAAGAGATATTGAACAGACTAAATTATCTGAAAGATTCAACTTTTCTTCTTTGTTAATGTACGGTCCGGCTGGTTCAGGTAAGACTGCTTTGGCCACGTTTTTAGCTTTACAATC
Source organism: Ambrosiozyma philentoma (assembly GCA_003707675.3). Classification (NCBI taxonomy): domain Eukaryota; kingdom Fungi; phylum Ascomycota; class Pichiomycetes; order Pichiales; family Pichiaceae; genus Ambrosiozyma; species Ambrosiozyma philentoma. The sequence continues at coordinate 793,521 of PPKZ03000001.1, forward strand.
GAAATTCCCCTTCATTAGAATGATTGCAGCTGATGAACTTATTGGCATGTCTGAGTCAAATAAAGTGAGTCATATAGATAACACGTTTAGAGATGCTTATAAATCACCATTAAACATTTTAATAGTGGATGATATTGAAGCTATTATCGATTATGTTCCAATTGGTCCGAGATTCTCAAGTGTTGTGTTAAGAGCATTGATTACAAGATTAAAGTCAACCCCTCCTGAAGGTAAAAGATTAATTGTGATATCAACAACCTCTAATTATACCTTATTAAAGCATTTAGATATGCTGAACTGTTTCAATGATGAAATTCCAATTAATAGTTTATCTTCTTTATCTGATTTGAATAATGTTATGAAATTGACCAATTTTGGTACTGATGAAGTTAGACAAGTTGTATTAACTAAATTGAAAGAAGTGTTCCAAACTGATAAAATAAATATTTCAATTAAGAAAGTGTTGTATAACATTGATACTTGTAAGTTTGGTAGTGACCCAGTTGAAGACCTGGTTCAATTAATGATTGAGAGTAACCAATTATGAGCATATTACGATCAAATTTACTTTTTTTTTACTTGATACGCATTCTAAATAATTTTGTTGTTTAAATTATAATAAATCCTCTGCTTTTTACGTTCCATCGATTTTAAGTATAACTTCAGTGATTACGATTTAATCATGGTATAATGTAGATCATTAAGACAATGTAGTAGAAACAATAAATTGAACTTTATCAATAATAAAAAAGAAAGACAAGAAATAAAAAAATTAAGAAAAACGTAGAATGAAAAAGTAAAAGAAACAAAAAAAAAAACAAAAAAGTGTAGAAACATAAATAAAAAATCAACAAAAAGAGGAGAAATTAAAAAGTATACAATTTTTACAGCAACATCAAAGCAACTAATCAGCATCCATATCAAAGTCAAGTTCTAGTTCAGCAGCCAGACGTTTAGATTCTTCACCAGCAGCTTTATTTTGTTCTAGTAATTTAGCTTCAACCAACTTTTGGACATCTTCACTAATATCCTTTTCCTTCTTTTTCTCTTCTTCACTCTTTTCTTCCTTAACAGAAACAGGTTCAGCTGGTTTAGCGGCCTCCACCTTAGCTGGAGCAACATGAGCAGGAGTATGAGTAACGGGATGAACAACAGGAGAAACAGGAGCAGATTCCTCCTCCTCTTCCTCTTGATCTTGTTCTTGATCTTCATCATCAGAACCTAACCCTAAAGCAGCAAATCTATTAACGGAAGCTTCTCTTGGTTCAGATTTTTCAACATTAACTTGAGTGGCTGACCGGGAGAATGACCTTAGATTGGTAGAAGAGTTAACAGGAGTGAAATGATCAGCATCATGATGCAAATTAGCAGATGATGATTGATGAGTCATTCTACTTAAAGATGCTTGGGATTGGAATCTCTTCTTGTTGCCAAATGGACCTAATGACTTTTCGGAGGAATTTCTAATAACACCAACCTTAGATAAATCATTTGAAGAAATTCTATCATTGTTACCCCATCTTGAACCTTGTCTTGAAGATCCAGATCTCTTATCATTTCTCAGTTTTCTCGATTGTTGTTCTTCTTGTATTCTCTTTTGTTCAGCTTCTTGATGGATTTCACTGATAGTCTTTGGACCACTTGGTAAAGCGCCAGTCTTAGAATCAATCCATCCATTCTTTCTTAGATCAATTATATCCATAAGTTTAAACTTAAGTCTAGAGGAAATCTTACATGTATCAACAATCTTCTGTAATTTATCAAATTGTGTAGTTAAGAAGACAGCACCTGCTGGTTCACGATCAATAATTGGACCAGTAGTCATTAATAATTGAATAGCGGTTTCTAGGGTATCTTGAGAAGGTGTTTCATCATCTGAGACTGTCTTTAAGATACAATCTCTGATAATACCACCTCTTAATAATTGAATAGCAAAAAGTTCACCAATAAATCTAACCAAACCTAAACCTCTTCTCTTAGCAGCAGCCATTTCATAATATTCATCAGACATCATTTCAGGTTCCAATGGAGAACCATCTTCATTAGTAGGCAACTTATCAATCCAGCCTTTTTCATATTCAGTTTGACATCTTGTTAATAACATTTTACGCACTAATTGAGAAGCATTAACTTCTTTTTGTTCTGGTAATTTAACTTCAGGATCAATATCTTTACACAGCTTTAAGCAGAACTTAGCATACATAGCAGACCAGAATTGTTCATCACAAGCTTTAGCAAAAGTTAACTCTATAACCGTTTTCAATGATCTAGCATCATCTTCCCATTTAGATTGATTAGCCATTTGAATCATTTCATTACTGATATCATCGAATTTTTCTAGAGTCATCTTGTTTAGTAACGATTTAGTCTTAGCTGCAACATCATCATCATCCATAATAACAGTTGTACCATCTGGTGCATATTTAACTTCTTTATCTTTCTTAACTTTAGATTTTGGAATCCATCTGTTAGCTGACACTTCTAATGGTTTAACTTCGACAGGAGGAACAGTTGGTTCTTCATTATTATGACCTCTTCTAGATTCATTAGTTCTTTCTCTTCTTTCACCTCTTGGTCTCTTAGAACCTTGTCTTTGAGATCTTTCACGGCCACCTCTACCATCTTTCTTTCTTGAACCACCTCTAGAGCCAGATCTACCAGAATAATCACCACCACTTCTTAATGTTGAAGTTCTAGACAGACCACCACGTTCTGGACCACGCTCGCCAGGACCAGATCTGTATTGGCCACCTCTGGAGCTACCATAACCACCACGATCTCTATTATCTTTCTTTGGAACATCTGGAATGACAATCTTAGAACCAAATTTAGCAATCCATTCTTCATCAGCTTCAAAGTGACAAACTGATTCGAATTGCAGTAAGAAACGAGGATCATATTTAGTTCTTTTACTTTCTTGCAATTTGGTATCTGGTTTAATAGCAGATTCAGGGTAGTCAAAACTGTAAACATTAGTAATAGGCTCAGCAACTTCCAGTCTTTTAACTAAATCTGATAATGTGAAATGAATTGACTCTTCTTCATGTTCATGTTCATGGTCATGGTCATGTTCATGTTCATGATCATCATGATCTTGTTCTTCAGTAGAAATTGTCTTTTCAGCAGGAGTTGTTTCTTCAGTAGTAGTAGTAGATGGTGTAGCGGACGCAGTAGTGATATCAGTACTAGCTGATTCAGGTTGTGGGACTCTTGCTTCTTCCTTCTTTTTTTCAACAGGAGGAGTAGCAATTTCAGGCTTTTCTTCTTCTTTCACAATTTCTTTAGCTGGTGCAAGAGTGGTAGATGGGATTTCTTCTTTCACAATGTCTTTAACTGAAGCTGTTGCGGCAGGTGAAACTTCTTCTTTCTTGGTTTCAATTGGAGCAGATTTAGATTCTTCAGTTACTTTAACAGGGATGGTCTCTTTTGGAGTTTCTGGCGCAGTTTCAGATGGAGTTGGGGCTTCTTTCACAGGTTCATCTTTCTTGTCGGCTAGCTTGACTGGCTCAGTAACGACTGGTTTGGTCTCAGTAGCAGTAGCATTAGGGAGAGATTTCTCTTCACTCTTCTGTTGTTCTTGCTTCTTTGGATCTTCTTTAGGAGGTTGAACTGTTAAATTTTTAGCCTTCATCTTGGCCAAAAAGGCAGCTTTAAAATCGGCATTTCTCTTCTGTCTATCTTTATCAGTTTCAGTATTTGTTCCAGTTGATGCACTCAAGTCTGCAGCGGATGGAGGTTTGGAAGGTAACTTTTCAGACTTAAGTGGTGATGCTGGAGAAGCAGAAACCGAGGTAGTTGCTGGGGAATTGATTGTAGCTTTTTGTAACACAGGAGTAGTTGTAGAAGACAACTTACCAACACTAGAAGGGGTTTTAGAATGACCTTTATTAAAATTAACTTCCTCACCATCTCTATTTTTGATAACAACTCTTTGATGTTTTTGAGGCGGAGACATACCATATGGTTGAGGTTGAGCCATGACAGCAGGAGGGGCCATTTCTCCAGTTTGAGCATAATATTGAACTGGAATTGCCTGTCCATAAGCTGGATAAAATCCTTGAGGTTGCATATAAGATTGGTTAACAGGAACAGCATTATAATAAGGTTGATAACCTCCTGGATAAGAATAATTTTGATTTTGTTGATGATGATGACCACTGTGGTTATTGTGTCCATAGTTGTTATTATTATTATAGTTTCTACGAGTACTCTTGTGATGGTAGCTGCTGTTATTATTGTTATTATAGTGGGTGTTGGTGCTATTATGATGGGATCCAGCTGAAGAAGGTAGACTGCTTGAGCCACCTGAAGATTGATTTGGTTGAAGGGGTTGAGGAAGGCTATTTGGGTTTGTCCCAGCCGGGGCAGAATTAGGAGGAATATTTGACATAGTGTATTATAACTCTATTGATAGTAATAAGCAAATGTAATTGCAAAATGAATCAATTGTCGACGAGAAAAGGCAATTGAATATAAATTGAAAACTCTGATTCACTGCGTGAATGAACTTCAGGGGTTGATTTGCCGAGAAGTTGTGGGGGGTCAGAGACTTTGGAAATAAGCGTCTATAGTATTGCTGGGAGGTACTATAGTAAGGGTAATCCTTGAAGGATAATGAGGCTTGAGAGGGGGGAGGGAGAGAAGAGCAGAAGTGTAATTGCAGGCAAGGTGGTTTTTTCACTATTCCTTTCACTGATTTTTTCTGAGTGAGCATCAGATTCATTTTCATCCAGTAACAGGAATCAGTTTGGACGTCGCGTCGGTAGGGACGCGTCGATTTCACTTACTATTATCACTTTGGTTAAAAGTTAAACAAACTACAAGGTATCACTTATCAAGGGATTTCTCTTTATCCATTAATCCATCATATATAAAGTAAATTTAACAAAAAAATATGGTGTTCTGCTATAAATATCTCTTAGTACACAAATAATAGAGGAATAAAACCGATGGGAAGTTCCGTTCATTGATTCCTGGGAAACATCATACAATTTCGAGATGTTTCATGCCAACTAGTCAAATATGGAAGAGTGTGTCAATCTATAGTAATGTTCGTGAAGCAAGTCGATATTCGTACTCTAGATCTTACATCTCTTGCACTTCAATGAATAAATCTATTTAAGGTTTCCCAGTTATTCATACGTATATCTAAGCACAAACACACACCCTATTCTCACAGTTATTAATATATGTAGTAAATGAATAACATGTAGAATAATGGCATTAATTTGAAATCTCGGTAATATGCTATATACGTGATTGCAGGCGACAGAATGCAACATAACCACACAGACCACCTATCAATAAGACGAAGCTGTATACCACAAGCATATCCTTCAAAGATTCTCTTTCTAAATTAAAATTTGAGCATATCGCAACGTTAGTATATGAAGTTCTTGGTGCTATCAATAAAACGATGTTGTAGACAGGAGTAGTTGTACTTACGGAAGCAAACAGCAGTCATGGTATCTTTCAATTCATCCTCATCTTGATCGCTACAAATTTCTATGCTCTGTGACAGGCAAAATTCTTGATTGCATGATTTGCAATTGGCTTGATCTTTATCTTTATCTAAAACTTCTTTCAAATAGAATACTTTATAGTTCAAGTTACAATCACATTTGCAGTACTTGTCGAATGCATAACTCGTTGATAGGAGGTTGAAAGTAATTAGGAGAAGTAAGAACAATGATCTTGAAGTAAGTGATTTTAACATGATTTCTGTGGACCGTGCTTTAGTTAAGAAAAACTTATCTACTGTAAGTTGTGTCGTATTCAAGTAAAGTTCTAACTGCCTACTTAACTGTTTCAGCGCAGACCACCCGTGCACCGCGAGAGTTCACCAAATTCGATGCATGTTGATATTTGAAAGTCGATTTGCCACTTGATCAAGAATAACCACTTCTTTGTGATCATTTTTGTGAACACATACTTGTTTCTTAAACTCTCGGTTACTTGTCAATTAACTCTACCATAATAGTTGAGCTATTAATCGATCACTCCATTTTTCATATAATATCTTTTATTCACAATGGCAACAGCATTGACTCACGAAAGTGGTATTAAGCCATTCTTCAAACAAAAAATACAAGATTATGAAATACAAATATCAGCGAAGACACAAAACTTGAGAAGATTAGAAGCTCAAAGAAATGCATTGAATTCGAAGGTTAGATCTTTGAAAGATGAGTTGAAGTTACTGCAAGAACCTGGCTCTTATGTTGGTGAAGTTGTTAAAGTTATGGGTAAAAAAAAAGTGTTAGTTAAAGTTAACCCAGAGGGTAAATACGTTGTTAATGTTGCTAACGATATTGATATTAAAAAGATTACCCCAAGTTTGAGAGTTTGTCTAAGAAGTGATACCTACGAATTACACTCTATTTTGCCTAACAAAATCGATCCTTTAGTTTCTCTTATGATGGTTGAGAAAGTTCCAGATTCCACTTACGATATGGTCGGTGGTTTAGATAAACAAATTAAGGAAATCAAAGAAGTGATTGAATTACCTGTCAAGCATCCAGAATTGTTTGAAAGTTTAGGTATTGCTCAACCAAAAGGTGTTATCTTATATGGCCCTCCTGGTACTGGTAAAACTTTGTTGGCAAGAGCTGTTGCTCATCATACTGATTGTAAATTCATTAGAGTGTCTGGTTCTGAATTAGTTCAAAAGTATATAGGTGAAGGTTCTAGAATGGTTAGAGAGCTATTCGTTATGGCTAGGGAACATGCACCATCAATTATTTTCATGGATGAAATTGATTCTATTGGTTCATCAAGAGTGGAGTCATCCAGTGGTGGTGATTCTGAAGTTCAAAGAACAATGTTAGAATTATTAAATCAATTAGATGGTTTTGAGACATCTAAGGATATCAAAATTATTATGGCTACCAATAGATTGGATATTTTAGATCCTGCTTTATTAAGACCAGGTAGAATAGATAGAAAGATTGAATTCCCTCCTCCAACTTTGGATGCAAGAACGGATATTTTGAAAATTCATTCTAGATCAATGAATTTAACAAGAGGTATCGATTTGATGAAAATTGCCGAAAAGATGAACGGTTGTTCGGGTGCTGAAATTAAGGGTGTTTGTACTGAAGCTGGTATGTACGCCTTAAGAGAAAGAAGAATACATGTTACACAAGAAGATTTTGAATTAGCTGTTGCTAAGGTTATGAATAAAAATGATGAAGGTGCTGTTGCTATTGCTAAATTATTTAAATAGTTTGCTTCCTTTTTTCTATTCCTTCTGTAAATTATTAATAGTAAATTATTAATTGAAAATTAGATTAAAGTAGTAGTAGTAGTAGTAGTAGTAGTAGTAGTAGTAGTAGTAGTAGTAATGATCTATCTAAAGGATCATAAGCAAAACAATAAAAAAATACAGAAGAAGCGGGAGAGACCATTATTCATCACGTTTAACACCATTTTCAGCTAACCAGCTTTTAATTCTATTTAAGTTGCCAGCATCATCTCCACCAACGAATTTCACCTCTCCAACAGCTTTACAGCACCACTCAGATTCATACTCAAAGTCAGGATCACTGATTAAAAAATCCACAATTAATTTCTTCTTTGAAGTTTGATTATCAACACAAAACCAGAAATCGTTAATATCAGAAACACTATTATTCCCTTTTAATAACTCAGTTTTAACATAATTCATTAAATCACTAATACTACTGAATTTCCCACTTGGTATCAAACCAGAAGATTTACAATTAGGATTAGAGCACCAAGAGTTGCCACAGCCTTGAGTTAACTGGATCATATATTTTCTTTCAACTCTTCCCTTTAGTTTACTATAATTCGGATCATAAACCGTTGAATAAAAAGGACCATAACAAAAATCACACATTTCTAAAATATTATTCCTGTTGTTGCTGTTATTATGGTTCGATGGAATACTTCTAATACAATTTTTATTTGAACAAATAACTGGTTTAGGCTTGGATTTTCTTTGTAATTCATGTAATTTAAAATGTGTCTCGAAATCACGTAATCTTACAACTTTACCACATTTGAAACACTCACTAGTCTTAGAGCCACAGTCATATTCATGTGGAGTTATACCACTTATTCTAGATTCAAACGATTCGTGAGTTCCCTTTGGAATGACCAAATGACAGAATTGGCATTCATGCAATGATTGGGGGCATTCTGTAGCCATATGATAACACAAGTCTACCTTTGGTGAACTCGTGTAATTTTGACAAAGAGAGCATGTTTCAGAACCTGAATGATAATAATCTTGATGTAGTTTCAAAGAAGTTTGTGAATCACCGTAAGTTGAGCAACAATGCCAATGTGTGTCCGGGATTTTTTTTAAAAAGATTTTGTTACATCCATGAGGACACTTAATGTTATTTCTACGACAGAAATTTTCATGCATGAATTGCGATGATTTTAATATTTGTGATCCACAATTTGAACAAATGGTATGATCTGAATCGATTGGTTCATCTGTATCTGCGGGGGTATTTAATTCCTCTCTATATTCTGATTCGACCTCTATTTTAACTTCATCGTAATCCTTTCCAATTGGTATCAAGTATAAAGTATCTCTGAAGAATTCATCTTTATTAGTAATATGTATTTTTTTAATTCCTGAATCCAAAGTTGACCAAATAAAATTATCTTCTGAAATATATTCGTTGTTCGATACTATAAAATCAGTATTTCCAGTGATGCCAATATTAACAGAACTTCCTAATTTAACTTTTAGTTTTTGTCCAATTGCAATGCAATATTCTTTACCTATCTGGATATCTTGAAATTTCTCCAAGTGCTTTCTCTTTTCCAATAATTGTTTGGCCATTTTATCATCAAGTGGTTCAACATCTAAATTAATATCAGTATCAATAATGCAAATAGTCTTTCCTGGCGATGTCTTACCAACTATTAGTTTGTAAATTTTACCAGCACTTTCATCTTTAATAGTTAATAAATCACCTTCAGTTAAAGTTGTATAATGGCTAGTTAATTTAGCTTCTAAAAACCACTTCCAATTAGTAACATCTTCGTAAATTTCCATTGGCTTCAACGATAAATCTTCACCTTTAGGTATATTATCTATCAATTCAACTTGTAATGTATTAATTTCAAATTCTGAATCATCTTTTCTGCTGATTCCTAGTTTCTCTAATAATAATCCAGATAATTCAATTTCATTTTCATTTGAAATAAATTCTTTGACTCCAGCAAAACACGATGAACTTAGAGAACTGATTTTAAATATTAAGGGATGTGGCAAACTTTGCAGATCCAATGCTTTTTGTTGATTTACTAGTGATTCTAAAACTGATTGTGGTAGTATCACTTTATCTGAATAAAAAGGTAGATTTGTTTCCTTGTTTGGAACATGAATATAATCCAATTTTTTAGAAATCGATAACGACTGCGTCATATTTCAGAAAAAAATAATATTTATATATACTGATAATGAATACAGAGTTTGTAAAAATACAAAAAAGAGAGAGGTATGATTAATTTGTTACTGATTACTAAATTTGATCGCTTGGTTGATTTTGCCATCAACAAAAAAATTCCATCGCCACCCGGTTCCAAACTCGGAGTTTTCTTCCCTACTCTAAAAGAGCAATTTCAAAATTTTGTTCCAGGACTTTTTGTAAGTCATCCGATATAAAATCACCGAACAGCCTCGACCTCTCATCAGATGTCATCACTACCAATTTCTCTAGTTCTATTTGTTCCAAAATATATTTCACCAACAAAGGATTGATAATTCCACTATTAAACAAAAACTTATGATCGTTTTCATACTCTAAATCATCTTCTAAATCATTAATTTTCAAGTTGTTTGTAATCGACCCATATTTCAAAATTATCTCGTGTAATGATTGCAACATTGAATTTGTTTGATTCTTAGTTTTAATAATTGGAATACCTAAATACTCACAATCATCAATGAATTTCACCAATTTTGGATCATCATCTTGTTCATTGTTATCTAACAAAATAATTAGAATCAAACTTTGAACATTAAACGCAATCTCACTTAAGTTTTGAAAAAATAAAGATTCCCCAGACCGTATATCAATTTGAAAAGCCTGGATTGGTCTTAATGTTATCACGCCACATGTCTCACTTATGAAAAAATCAAAGTTTAAAGTTGATTCATCCATTGAAAACTCATGGATTATTAAACTTTGGTTTAGTTTTTCTTGAATGTTGATTAATTGTAAATATAGACTAGGATATTTTTCTGAAACTTTTGTGTTCATTGCAAATCTTCTGAATGTGTTTGGGTATGTTATTGTCATGTCTTCTATTAATTTATCTATGTTATAAGCAGTTATATTAATACTGTTATCTACTAAAACTGTATCTCTTGTGGATTTATCGTCAACTGTTGTCTCTGGAGTAACCTTGGAAAGCCGCTCTCTTTCAGTTGGCTTCTCTGTAATTGTAGTGATGGCATCGGTATACTTGGTGGAATAATTTAGAGCAGCCAAAAGTGGAAAACCTTTAGTTTCGTTAACATTTAATAATGAATTAGATGGCTTTTGCCGTTTCTTCTTTAATATTATTGAATCTAAGCTAGAAACGGTGCCCGTACGTTTCTTTCTCTTGGTCTTCTCTATTGAAATGGAAGAACCTTGAGAAATGACCTGATTATTAGGTATAGATGAATTTAATTGTGACCCCAATATAGAATTTTCAGGATTGCGTGATTCAGACTGTAATAATGGATGATTTGTTTCTGCAAGATTTTTGGGAACTTTTAAAACAGATATATCATCATCAAATTTGTTAGTTGAATTAATTAATTCTTCAGAATCTTTCAAACTATTTTTCGGGGATAAACTTGTTTCAGGCATGTGGCTATTCCTTTCTCTACTCTCAGAATCAGCATTAGTAGCAGCAGTTACTTGATCTGGAGGCATTTCATAATGAGTAATAGAAATATGAAAGTTCTGGCCACCGACACCTACATTATCATCAGTGTTACTACTACTAGTCACATTAAGAGAAGGTTTAACGAAGGTTTCATTTAACTCATCAACATCATCTATGATATCATCATCATTTGAATCTTCAAATTCATTTTGTTTAATAAATTTCAAAGAGTCGCTTTCTTTATAGATTAAAATACGCATTGGTTTTTCAACTAATTGTAATTCTTCATTCAATGTGTTTTCTGGGGAGAGGCCCTTAAATGGAGACCAAGACATTTTAGTTAATTTTAATTTGGAGTATTCCCATCTGTTATTAATTAATTGAGTTTTGAAATTGTTAAAATAAGAATAGGCATTTTGCAATGATTCTGGGATTCTGGGTATTGAAACTTTGAACTTTAATTCTCTTGAGTCTAACGATTCTTGAAATAATTCCCTTCTAAGTTCTTCATCCACTTGATTTGATAAATTAACATTAGTTCTCCAGCTGAAACTAGATGATTTTATTAAATTTAAAGCTTTACTTCTTGGGGTTGAACAAGCTTTAGGTATAAGAGGTAAATTGACTTCCAAATTTAATGATAATTGATCTTTTGTAATTGCTTTTTCAATAGCTTCTTTATAAAAAGGAATGTTTAATTCTTGGAGATGAGCCAACAACACATCTTCATTCTTTTCAGTTATTATATCTTTAACACTGAATTCATCAATTTTCCAAAGAGGAGGACCCAAATGCCTAGTCGAGCAATCGGCAAGTGGTTCAACTATATCTTGAATTTCAAATTTTTTCCCTTCATCTTTTAACAAGGTTAACGGTTGAGGTGGAGGTACCTCAGAAGACATCGTATATAATGCAGTTTTCATGAATTTTCCAGCTTGTGAATTAATCTTAAGTTTTTCTTTCAAAAGTATAGGCAACTGCTGCTTAACCAAGGCAGAATTAGCGTTATCTGGAAGTTCATTGATACGCCAATTGACATCCAACAGTCTATTTCTAACGTCAATTGATTTATCAAGTGTATCATTCTCACAGTAACTTGAAGGTTCAAGTAGTTCATCAAATCTATAGTCTTGTAGTTCATTAAACTTATCAATGTGATAAGACTCATCGAATTGAATAATTTTTACCTGTTTGATAGCCCGTTGGAACAGCCTGCCTGATTGTTTATCTAGTATCATCCGATCCCTTTTCAATAGCGAGCTTTTAAACTGATCTGCTGTAGTTTGGTGGATACGGGCAACTCTCTGTGGGTCGATAATCCACGGCACAATGCTGTACTCCATGGCTTATAGTAAAAGATTAATAATGATATTAAAGGAGGTGGCCAAAAAAAAGGGAAAAGTAGTACACAGGTAAAACAGAATTGAATACACAGATTGTACAGCATCGCTCGCTACTCGTCTCTGTACAACACGATCTCGCTCTGCTTGAAGTACCGTCTGGAGTCCTCATCAATCAACACCAAGCTCAAGAAGGTTCTGGTGGAGAACTTCTTGTTCACATCCTTGTAAGTAGGCGTCAAATCGAATCCGCCTAGGAATAGTCTGATGGGGATAGTTTCGCCTCTGACTGGAGCACCATCCATGATTTCGAAACGAACTAGGGTCTCATTCTCACTCACTTGGTTAGGAGCTGACCCACAGCTCTCTCTTCTAAGTAATGATAGTTCCATGTGTTTGATCTTCAATCTAACTAACAAGAAGTAAATACGTCCAACGATGACATCTTTCAATGAATATTTGTTTTTGGAATATTCAAACTCAATGTGTAAACAGTTCTCAATACCTATATCCATTTTGACTGTAGGAGGAGCAGCAGAAACTTCTTCAGTGGAATCATTCTTATTTGCAGGAATGGCAGTTTTAGCAACCTGTTGTTGTTGCTGTTCAGTTAATTGATGTTGATACTGAAACACCCATAACTCCTTTTCTCTAATAACATCAGCAGATTTCCTACTAACAGTGACTTTCAAATAGTATCTCAATCTAACATTAATACCTCTATAACTCTCATACTGCTTTTCAACATTTCTAAACTCAAACTGGAAGGTCTCAGGATGTCTTAATTCACCAGGAGACGCTAATTCGGAGGCCATAGATAAGAAATTATCGGCCTGGACACCATCATTATTAGTTTCGATCGTACCAAGTAGTTGAATCTTGATACCCAAATGCTCAACTCGTTTATTATCTCTTGTTCTGATTGTGACTTGGCCTTTCACAGATTCACCATCTTTGTATAATGATAGTTTCTCTTTACGGCCTTTGGCATTCTTCACTTCCACTGTTTCTCTTTGCTCTTCTCCGTCTAGTCTGAGTTCTATGTCTAGGGGTGATTTAAAAATGAATGACATTCTGGTGGTGGTTCCGGTATATCAATTGAGTGTGTGTTTGTGTTGCGTCGGATTAAGGATGGTCATCACCTCCTTAGTCCTTACTATGGATACGTTTAACATATTCTAAAACGATAAACAGAATCTACGGTCACTGGTGTACGGGTGTACTATAAAACGGATATGTGCGGCCAAGTCTGCGGACCAATGAAACAGCGCCAGTGCATTGCTCAGCGGCCAACAATTCAACATTTTTGGCCAATTTCCCCACAAATTTACAAATTTACTAAATGGACAGAAAGGTTATAATAAAAATGTGTATATACTCAGGAGAATTTTATTTTTGGGAAAACAAGAAGAAAAATTAAGAAATAAAGATATAAATAACTGTAATTTTTAATTCTCTAACTAGGATCAGATAAAAAAAATAACTAGAAAATTGTTCAATTTGGTTAAATTGATCAATTGATCTAATTGATCTAATTGATCTATTGATCTATTGACCTAAACATTTTAAAATGTCACCCCAAACAGCCTTTGGAGCTTGAGAAGCATCGACACCAGCCCAGATACCGGCCTTCTTGTAGTAATCGACAATTGGTTCAGTTTGTTTATGGTAGGTAACCAATCTCTTAGTCAAAGCACCAGCATTATCATCAGATCTTTGAACTAATGGTTCACCAGTGATATCATCAGTCATTTCTTTCTTTGGTGGGTTGAATAGTTTGTGGTAAGATCTACCGGAAGCTGGGTGGACCAATCTACCGGTGATTCTAGCAACCAATAACTCATCATCGATCTTTAATTCGACAGCTTTTTGCAATGGGGTTTTGTTTTCAGCCAACATAGAGTCCAACTTTTCAGCTTGAGGAATGGTTCTTGGGAAACCGTCCAAAATGAAACCGTTCTTACAATCGCCGTTGTTTTTCAATTCATCCTTGATCATGTTGACCATGATTTCATCAGAGACTAAACCACCTTGGTCCATGATCTTCTTAGCTTCGATACCCAGAGCAGTCTTTTGGGCAACTTGGGATCTTAACATGTCACCAGTGGCTAAGTGACAAGCACAGTATTTTTCCTTTAAGCTTGGTGCTTGGGTACCTTTACCAGCACCTGGAGGACCAATCAACACCATTCTTAAAGCTGGTGGTAACTCTGGTAAAATACCAGCTTTGACTTCCAATTCGTGGATTCTGGCTTGTAGCTTGTCGACAATTTCCTTTAAGTCTTCGATGGCCATATTAATGTAATGTGAATGTGATGGGTGGGATTAGATATAAGGAAGAAGAGAAAGAGGTGAAACGAAACAGAGAAGAATTAGGATGCCATAAGTCTTGAAGTTTTCCAGAGTCAGTCTCAGTGAGTGCGTACCACCCAGCCGAAATCCAGTGAGCGGACGACCGCGGCGAGAGAGCTTTTGGCTCGCCAATGACGTTGAGCCATATGTAGACGGAGGGGTCGACCTATAGATAGATAAGACTTTACTATTAAAAGGCTGCACTTAGTTGCAATTAAACAAAAAATACATTAACTAAAAGCACAAAAAAAAGTGGATATGGATATATGAATGAAAAATAATCTAGAAGAGTATAATAAAGGTTGGTTGGTTGTATAGTAATAATTTTGGAAGGAGGAATATATCATGCAATCATAAAACAAACGGACAGGCAGTCTTATTCTTAGCAAAGAGGTAAGACCGCTCATCAAAACAAATAGAAAAAAAAGAAACACCAAAAGTTTAAAAAGAACTGAAGATAAGAATAATTAAAAATTCAAATTGGATAAAACGCCTACGAGATCTTCCCATTTCGCAGACTAGTCAAGTCTTCATTCTTTAAATTTTCCTTCTTTAAAGGAGCATGTCGACAATCTTAATCTATTTAAAATTTAACATCCCAGGAATCCAACTTCATTGTACCGTTTTCTTGGAAGTTAATATGCATCTTGAAAGCATCCTTTAAGATATGTGGTTCATGTAAAGTCTTCTTCTTGCTACAGTAGAATAAAGCTCTTTCATAATAGTCATTCAATTGAGCTCTGTAATCTGGATGAGCACAATTGTCAATCATCAACTTAGTTCTTTCCTTTGGAGATAAACCTCTCAAGTCAGCTAAACCGTAATCTGTAACAATAACATCCAAATCATGTTCAGTTTGATCAATATGAGAACAGAATGGAACAACACATGAAATACCGGTTGGATCAGTCTTTGATGGTCTGGCAGCTGGAGTGTGCATGATGGATAGTTTAGCATTTCTTAAGAAATCAGCAGAACCACCCAAACCATTCAACATTCTTGAACCATTAACATTTGTAGAGTTAGCATGACCATAGATATCAACTTCGACTGGAGTATTCATAGCAATAACACCTAATCTTCTGATAAGTTCTGGAGAGTTAGAAACAACTTGGGATCTTAAAATGATCTTTTCTTTATACAAGTCCCAGTTATCGAAAACTGTCTTAAAACCAGCTGGAGACAATCTAATGGAGGTAGAAGTAGCATGCTCCATCATACCATTTTCAAAGAATGGTAAGAAAGAATCTTGCAAAACTTCAGTCCAAACATTTAAGTTCTTAAATGAAGAATCAGCTAAACCTTCGATAATGGCGTTAGCAACATTACCAATACCAGATTGTAATGGATGTAAGTTTTCAGGTAATCTACCAGCTTTAACTTCTTGTTCAAAGAATTCAATCAGATGACTAGCAATTTTTCTAGACATTTCATCAGAGGCAGCTGGAGGTGGAACTTTATCTGGAGTAGTTGATTCAACAATGGCAACAACTCTAGATGGGTCAACTGGGATAGCAGTTAAACCATTTCTTTGAGAAACAGAGGTATATGGATATGGTTGTCTGAAAGGTGGGTTGACTGGCATATCAATATCATGCATACCTTCAAATGATGGAGTAGCTGTGTTAACTTCAATAATGACTTTATCGGCCACGCTCAGCATTTCTGGAGAGGCACCAACTGCTGGACCTGGGACAATTGAACCATCTTCAGTAATAGCAGTTGCTTCGATCAGAACATAATCTAATAAATCATTCTCCTTTTCCTTGGTGTAGAAACCATAAGTCAAATCTTGAGGGAACATGGATAAATGTTTATCAAAGAATTGAGTTCTTGATTCATTGATAGCCTTTGAAATCGGTTTACCAACTTGATGTGGAGCTCTTCTTAATAACATATCATTTGTAGCCCATCTTGATTCTTCAGGACCAGCAGAAGCACCAACAAATAAGTTGAAAGCCAATTTACCTTGTAAGTTGTTTTTCTCAACATGTTCAGCCAAAGCGGTAGGAACAACTTTTGGAGCACCGACACCAGTGAAACCAGACCAACCTAAGTATTGGCCATGTTTAAATAGAGGAACACATTCTTCAGCTGTTTTCAACTTTTGCAAGTAAGGAGCGTATCTAACTCTTTGTTTTAAGATTGCAGACATTTTGTGATGATGGGGGGGTGTGTGGGAAGAGACGAAGGAGATAAGCAAAAATAGACGAGAAGAAAAAGAAGTGACACCCAGAAGGAAAAAAAGATTAAGTTGAAGTGAAAAATGGAAAGGTTGGGTCTTTTGTACTACCGATATCGATGTCAGATCTAGTCACCGCGTGATCGGATACCTCTCAGGCGCCAGCCGCGCCACACGCGCGTTTCCACTCCGATAGGGTGCACAGCAGCTCATAGCTGTCCCACCTGCCAGGGCTGGAGCTCTGTTTGGAGTCTTCACCAGGCCCCCTCCGAGTGTTGTGGTGCTGAATGAGCCCTACTAATGTTGACACCAACACACTGAGGAGAGACGGTTGGATTGTTGACTGTTGATTGTTGGCTCACATGGGGTTGCCAAACTAGATTCACTGCGAAATTTCAACATTTTGTTAGTAGAGGAGGGAATCCCCGACCCTTAATATGGGGTATACTTCAGATTGCTAGATTACTAGACTGCCAGATTCCCTAGATTCACTACAAAAGCTATTTATTCTAGGTATACTTTAGGTTTCAGATACTCCAGTTGAGCGGAAACTCCCCCACACTGGAGTATCCGATATGGTTGAAGCAAGGAGTCCTTTCAATTGTGAAGTGGTAGCTTCGAGTGATCTGAGCTCCCTCAGGCCGGCCAATGAGATGCTCTAGTGGCAGTCTGAACGGTTGCGACTCGTACAGCACGGCCGGAGAGTTTTACCTGGGCCTGGGACCTCAGTCTACTATGGCGCACCGGTAGCCCTGGCCAAGCGGTCCCGTCCCTGGGGTTTTCAGCGGCACCCCGGCCGCTTTTGGAAGTACCTGCTGGGTTGGGTTCGCAAGTGAGATGAGCCCATTGGGATTTGTTCGACTAGCTACTCCACCATCACCAACTCAGATAAATTGGTCTTTGACAACGGAAGATTCTTTCACATGCCATCGAAATGATTTAAATACAGTCTCGTAGTAAACTATTTCGAACTAAAGATCCAAATCTCCAACTCAGCCCATCCCTCATCGAAACCCTCGAATTCGCATTATCAACACATCCAGCTTCCCCTTGGGTCAAAACATTGAACACCACTACTTGGGGGCTCTCCGTCCAGGCCCACGGGAAACAACTCAAACGTATAGGATCGGAAACAGGCTCTAGCAAACTCGTCTCATACCGTGAAATGAAATCGTACATGTTTTGCAGGTCTGTAGCTTTGATAACAATTAGGGTCACGATGACTGGCCGGCACCTGTTGCGAACAACCGAGAATCAGCATGCTTGTTATAAAATAGCGCGTTAATCCTCTTCTTTTCACTTTCACAGCTTGCTACCATTTTACATAATACATGACTGAATTGTAGTGATTAGTCCGTTTCAAGTGTTTGTAAAATGTGCGCTCAAGGTATTATTAGTATCTAAAGGTACATAATGCTGTAAAAAAAAGCTTTTCATAAATTCGTTAAAGTAGTAGGTAAGTAATAGTATCAAAAAATAGTAATAGTAGCAATATCATACAAGCTGGTAAGCTAAGCTATCAGGTAACAATCATTCTAATTTAGAAAACTCAGATTCATATCTTCCTTCTTCCAGGCACTCTTCAATAAAACCAACTTCAACAACACAATGATTTGAGTTCTTACCAGGTTTATTGAAAATCTCGTTTAATTTATCCTCAACTATTTTTTGAAAGTGTTTGTCGGAGTCACTAATCTCTTTTGTATATTCACCAGATCTAGAAATGTATAGTGAGAAATGCTTCATGTTGTAGCTTAAATCTGTGACGAAGCATTTTTCTAGTTCTTGAACGTTAGATAACCTCCATCCAACTAATGTTAATGATTCTAATTGGTTCAAGATAGATATAGTTTCAATTTCGTCAGTGTCTTTATTCTGAATAGGAAATTTTCTTTTGATGTTTAATAAATTTAACCATGGATAATAATATTTGTATCTGTTCTCTTCATAATCTTTATTCAAGATGATCAAACTTAATTTTTTCAAATTTGTATAGAATCTAGTTTGAAACATAAACATTTCATCCTGATCATTATTAATCAAACTTTTAAATCTTTCGGAAACAACAAATGATGAACAATGTTGACTATAGAACAATGACATTGAGGAAGGAGCAGTGAATTGGTCTTGGCTTGTAGTTAGTGAGTTTGGAGTTGGATAAATTGGTGAAAAAATATCACTTAAACTTAATGGATGTTCCCATTTACAATTAATCAATTTCAAATCATCTAGTTCTAATAGTTTCCCATCTTTGGATCTGATTTTCCAATCCGAAAAATCGGATTTATATTTAGGGTAAAATAATTGATCTTTTGAAACTAAGAATCCATTTAATGCCAATTTTTTAATGTTGTGAAATTTTTGTAATTGAGTCAACTCAAATAACGATTGATCGCCAACCTCATCTGCATGAGTGATTAATCTGATGTTTGTGATCTTGTTTGATAAATCCACATCGAACTTATCTTGATATTTTAAACTTCTAGCCGAAGTCAGTACTTCAATAATCAACTCATTCAAGTCGTTACAATCAGATAACATATCTTTCATTGAGATATTCCACTCACCATAATTAGTGGCCTTCTTATCATTGAAATCGCTGAACACTCTAATTGATTTAATTAAATTTTTATGTTTCATAGTCTCATGAAAAATTTTAAATTGGGACCAGGTTAATTTGATCGACTGGAAAACCAAATCGAAAAATTTTATTCTGTGTTTCGATGATAGTTCAGATAAGTTTATAATGTCTTGCCTTGCTAAGTTTCCTTGCTTTATTATAATATCGATGATCTCAGTCGGTAAGTTTATCAAAAAGTCAGGATAACCACTACCATCACCTTGTGTCTTCAACTGTTTTCTTAATGGTTCTTGTATTGATGTGTCTCGTGAGTTAACAGGACGTTTCCCGTATGGCCTGATGTCTATATCACTCATGAGTGTAGTGAGTCTATATTGAAAAAGATAGTGGATAAATTTATAATCTTGGGAAAAAAGCAGAGTTACATTCTGGATCTGTTTAACCTTTTAAAGCTTTGTGTGAGGTCGAGTTCGAGTCATTTGAGTTTGAATTAGGCCAGCTTCGGAGTTACAGGAGGTCGATATCTGCAGTTAAGGTCGATCGGCTCATACTTACATCCGTGCACAGTTTCTGATAAGCACTATTAAGGCTCTCAATATTAGGAGATGTTTAGCTGTACGAGTAAATTGTTTAAAAGGAACTACTATCGAAAAGTGACAAGTCTTCTCCCCCTTGTCTACAGGAAAACAAACACCAATTTGAAATTGGAGTTCATTGGTTATTAATAATCCAGTACTATCTGCTTCTGCTCACTCTCACCTTTTCCCTTTTGCCACCAATTAACTCATCTCTGTCCCACAGCCCATTTGCCTAAGCTATTTCAAGATCAACTTGACTGAAATTCCAGAGTTATTTTGCCTTCACAACTTTTTCCAACATCATCCATCACAATCAAAATGAGCTTGCCATTAATACCCAATACAAACCTTATATCAATGATGTCTTCGATCTACAGGCAACATCAGAATCAACAGACCATGCAAGGTGCCCTTGATAAGAACTTGCCTTCCACATTATCAATATTCAACTCATTAACGGGTGAGAAGGTGATAACGTCTTCTTATAATTTCCATTCAATGGATTCGTTGAAACATTACATTGCCGATTGTTTTGAAATATTACCGGAGAATTTGTTTCTGTTGACTCCATTCGGTATTAAGCTTCGATTCAATATGTTGGTTCATGAAGAAGTCAATGAAATATTCGCCTTTGATAGAAAATTCTTTAATGTTCATCAGTTGTCTTCTTCTAATAGTGCTTCTGTGGATTCGTCCAGTTATCCTAATGAATTATTGAAAGAATTGGATCTTGCAGATGTTATAACCTTGATTAAACCAATGGGATCACCTATCATTTCTGATGAGTTGCCAGATATAGTCGAGAATTTGAATCTGATCGTTTCGAAATCAAAGCATGTTAATTCATCAGATTTGGATATAGGTGGTTTAAGACTACTGTTGAATTCTTTAAGGAGAAATTCGGGCTGGGCTTCTGCATTGTTATCAGACTTCAAGAAAACTATACTTTCAGATGACCAAGTTCAAGAATCTCATGAGTACATTCAAAATATTCTCACTTCTTTAAATGTTTTAATTCAATACGTTGGGTTGGTGTTTAAATCTTTAGAAAAGAAATTTAATGAATTAATCGATCAATTCATTTTGTTGCAGACTAATACTATGGCTGATAAATGGAAAGACGAATTTAAAAAGCTAGAACTAATTTCTTTCACTTATCTAAATAAATCAACTTCTCAAAAGCAAACTCTAAAGTTATCTGAATTAATGTCAGTTGGCGAGCTAGAACAATATTCTGAAGATTCGAAACAATTGAATTCGATAATCACAAAAAAGTTGATGGATCTAAGATCTAAGATTGAATCCAACATCATAGCCAAAAAGCAAGGTTTAGTCAAAGAATATGATCTGTATAAGATCCAATTTATGAAGTCACATAACCCAACAGATAATGAAAAATCAATTGAAGAATGTAAATCAAATTTAAAAAATTTAGAAACAAACGTTAATAAATTGGTTGAGTCGAACAAAGCGTTACCTTCGTTTGACGACTTGATTTCCACAACTAGTTCTAATTCAACTACTTTGTCGGTATCATCTATCAATAATATTAAGTCTCTAATTCAATTGTATGATACACAAGCTCATGATTTAGTTCCAAAGATATCTGATCTGGCTAATAAATTGTATGAGTCCCAATCTGAACGGTTATCATTTAGACGCCAATTACAGGAAAAGTTGGTCACTACAACACTGGTCACCATTACAAAAATCCAATGGAATGTTATGAAAGCTAGTTCTACTTTGGATAGTGATGTTTCCAAAAATTTAAATTCTCTTAAGGAAAGTGAGTTGCAATTATCTGTCGTTACTGATTTACCGTTGGTGTTCGGTGTTTGGTCAATTGCCAATTTGAATAATTTGAAATATGCAATGTCGATGAATAAAATGATTCATAAAACAAATGAAATTTTTGAAATGTTAAAGTTTATTGAGATTAATAATAGAACCAAATGGATGAATAAATTTGTGTTGACTAATGGCGGTGATGAGAAGTTAAGTTTTTTGAAACTAACAGATGATACTAAGTTCAAATTTATTAATGAACATGTCTTGGATTTGAAATTGGTTCCTTCTGATGCTTTAATTGTTCCACGTACAGACGCAAAGAAACCATCGCCTCATGTTCAGCCTCTACAAAACCAGCAACAACAACAGCAACAACAGCAACAACAGCAACAACAGCAATCACCGCATCATCAACATCAGCATTCTACTAATTATCTTACTTCTTTCAACAAACTAATTCAAAACATTAATGCTAATGTTAAAGGAGCATACTCTCCAGACACTCCAGCTCGTGAGCCATCTTTATCACCAACTGCGTTTCATACTTCACCTAACCAACAAGCCACCAACCTGACCGATTTGGAACTGCATACCCCTCAAGAACTTTTCTTCATGGACATTTCAAATAACGTAACAATGAAAGATGTTGCACATTACATCACCGCTTTAAAAACAGCCAAAATAGACATTAACACCGTTCGCCAATTAGAAAACTTCACAAAGGAGTTCAGTTCACTGGCTTCATTATCCCTAACTAAAAACAGCAAGACGATCATTGATGAGGATGGTGATGAAGTTATAATGAAAGGTTCCAACATCGACGAATTAGGTACTTTTGATAGTAATGATTCCAGTTTCATTAAAATATTCAAGAAATTCATTAAATCCTTCGAGATTGATGGCGTTACTATAAACATCTCAATTAATAATGATTCAAATAGTAATTTGGATGGTGCTAATAGTACTAAGGGTAATGAGGTTTTAATCAAGGGTTATGAACGTCGTATTAAAAATTTGGAAAATTTATTGCATCAACAAACATTCAAGCAGTTTAATGATCAGTGGTCTCATCAACCTACCAGACGTTCTGTTCCTCCTGAAGATAATTCTGGTAATGAAGAAACCAATTCTGATGGTAATGGTGTTTCGAATACTGTGCTGTTTAATGAAGATATGGGACTAGGTCGTAAAGCTGTTGATTTACCTCCAAGTCATTTTGGTGAAAGAATAAATAAATTAACTGCTGAAAATGTAAAGTTAACACAGGAAATTGAATTATTAAAAACTAAACCTATGGTTGATCAAATGAATGAATTTGAAGAGAAATTAAAAACTTCAGATTTAGAAATTGAATACTTGAAGAAATCAAACGATGAAAAAGACAAGAAGATTAAAAAATTAGAAGAACAATTAGCATCGTTAAGTAAGACTAATAGTGAAATAACTGATTCGAATAAAGAGTTGCAAAGTTTATGCAAGGAATTAAGAACGATGAATTCGGATTTGTTGGAGAACATGTCCCAAAAAGAAATCGATTTTTCAAGAGAAGCCAAAGCAAACCAAGAAGAAATCAATGAATTGAAATTAAAGGTTGAAGAGATTCAAGAAGATGAAACTAACTTGATTGAACAAAATAAACAATTAGGTGAGCGTGTTATATCTAAAGATTCGTTATTATTACAATGTTTTGAATTACTGCAAAATCTATATTCAAAGTTAAATATATTAAGTGATGAAGTTTTTGATAATTTAACTTGCTATTGTTTGCTACTTGAATCCATTGGTTTATTACTGATTAGAAGTGTTGGTACAGATGGTAAACCTGGTTTGATATCCGTTAAGAGGGTTAAGGGGTTAAGAAACAAAAAGAAGCAGATTAAGCAGCAACAACAACAAACAGTTACTAATGGATCTCCTAATTCTGGTAATAATCAAGCAAGTTCGGGTTCTCCAACTGACCCACAACAAACTCTTGATGATGATATTATGGATCATGCTCTGTTAGAAGTTGTTTCAAGTGAAGTTGTCCCACAAGCTAAAGATCATTTACATTGGATTAATGAAGATAGATTATTTGAAAATTCTAATAATATTGAAGACTCGAAAATTGTTGAAATTAAGGAGAGTGAGATAAAGAAAGATGGTGATGGTGATGAAGAGGAGGAAGAAAAAGGACAGTCTGCATCATTGTGTGAAGAGAGTATAATTGAAAAGAAGATGGATGTTTTAATGCAAGCTTGTAAAGAAATCGATATTAATTCCATGTTCAACGATTTCATGAGTTTCAATCATGTTGATTCACAATTATTGGTTGATAAAGTCTATAGAAGATTTAATGATGTTGAAATGTTAGCTAGAAGATTACAAAAGGATAAAAATCAACAGAAGTTGGAAATTAAATCATTGAATCAAGAATTATTGTCGAGGCTATCAATTAAGAATTTTAAGGTTGGTGATCTTGTTTTATTTTTGAAAACTTTAACCCCTGCATCATCATCAATGCAACAAGATATAAATAACGGTAAATTAAATGGGATGGATGATGATGATATTTTGGATGAGAAACAACCATGGGCAGCATTTAACATTGGTTCTCCAAATTATTATTTGGATAATTTTAGAGTTAATAAAGTTACAAAAAAGAAGAATGAAAATTATATTAAGTTGAGAAATAGAGATTGGTTCGTTGGTAGAATTGTTAATATTGAAACTAGACTTGTTAGCGATGAGAATTTTGAAAGTAATGTTGAAAATCCATTAAAGTTAACAAAAGGCTTAACTTGGCATTTTGTTAAAGCGAAAGAAGAGAAATTTGGTTATGATTTGGTTTAATGCTTTCATAATGAGGTACATCGATATAAGGGGTGTATTTTGTTTTTGATATTATTATGTGAAAGAAAAAGTTTTTGAAAGTGTTTATTATTATTTTTTTTTAATTCTTATGTAGGATTTAATTTGTTTTATTTTGGTGTTCTTTAGTTATTTTTTTGCATTTGTTTTTTAGGTGGTCGTCTTTCACTATCGGCGCATAGTAAGTTACTCTTTTTATTTTCAATCTTATACATAGTTTTACTCCTTTTTTTATTTTAGTTCGGTTTGGAATATACATTTTTTTAAGAAAGACTAAGGATCGACTAATTAAACGAAGATGTGCCACCAAGTTGTTTGACTCCATTTCAATTTATCATTTATTATTAGTTCTTTTAATATACATCTTTTACTGATCACATCTTAGAATATTGGTAATTAATTATATTTAGGCTAACTCGCAATATGGTCATGCCACTACTGGAAGTAGCGGAAACACGTTGCAAACACACGGTGGCTTGATCATACATCCAGCTAGTAGCTAGACTCTGCTCGTACAAGACAGAAAATGCCGGCCCGGCAAATCGCGGTTATATTCGCTTATCGACGTTAATAGTAGGTGTTCCTTCCGTTGATTAGCGCTAAACAATAGGCTACCGGAGTTGCTTCCACAGTTTTCAGCATTTTTCAACCATTTTTTTTCAGTTTAAGGAGGTTTAAGTTATATTGTTACTCTGAAATTCAAAGTTACATTACCTTTGATTCCCCTCTTTAGCCGAAGTTCAGTTTCAAGTGGTATGTGTGTATAAATACCCCTCTGGATTCTGGGTTTTCATTCCTTATGTCTTCAAAACTAAGGTAATTTACAACTCTCTCTTCAAGATAAAACCTTCAAACTTCCTTCAATCCTTACCGATATGGCCCCAGTTAGTGAAATAGATCAAACTCAACAAGAATTCAACTCCTTGATTAATGATTTAAACGAATCAAAAAGTGAAATTACAATTTCAGAATACATTTATTTAAGAATTTTACAATTAGGTATTAAATCAATCTTTGGTGTTCCTGGTGACTTCAATTTATCTTTCTTAGAACATTTATATGATATTGAAGGATTAAATTGGATTGGTTGCTGTAATGAATTGAACGCTTCGTATGCTGCTGATGCTTATGCTAAAGCTTCAAAAATGATGTCTGTTTTAGTTACAACTTATGGTGTCGGTGAACTCAGTGGAATTAATGGTATTGCTGGCTCATATTCCGAATACTCTCCTGTTTTACATATTGTTGGTACTTCTGCTTTAAAGAAGAAGAAAACCCAAAAAGTTGTTAATTTCCATCATTTAATGTCTGCTCCAAACAGTTACACTAAGCCAGATCATTATGTTTATGAAAAGATGGCTAGTTATGTTAGTTGTATTAATGGTTCATTGGAAGACGATGTTGAAGAGGCTTGTGATACAGTTGATAACGTTATTGAAACCGTTTGGAAAAGTTCAAGACCTGGTTATTTGTTTTTACCAAGTGATTTAACTGAAATGAAAGTTCCTGTTGCTAGATTGTTCAATACTCTTGATTTAGAATATGAATCCTCAAAGGATAATGAAGCTGATGATGTTATCAATAAAGTTTTAGATATGCTTTATTCTGCTAAAAATCCAGCTATTCTTGTTGATGCCTTTGTCGGTAAATTTAGATTTGAAAGTCTCTTCCAGAAACTAGTTAAGAAATTAGACAATAATATAAACTTCTATGATACTTTCTTAGGTAAAGGATTAATTCACGAAGATAATGAAAGATACGTAGGCACATATACTGGTCATCTAGGAGATCCATCTGTTTCTAAAGCCATCGAATCAGCTGATTTCATCTTACATTTGGGTATATTTGATAACGAAGTTAACAATGGTCACTTCTCTTTTAACTTAGATGAATTTAATATAGTGGCTCTAGGTCCAGATTACGCCTCCGTTGGTTGTTCAGTCTATAAAAATTTAAATCTTCAAAACTTATTTCCAAAATTAGTTCAAAACTTGGATTCTTCTAAACTGGTTAATGCTCCAAAATACAATATTGATTCACTTGAAACGTTATTAGAAATAAGCGATTATAAATTATCTGAAAATGATTTATTCAACTCCATTCAATCTCATATTCAACCAAATGATATTTTAATTGTTGAAACTTGTTCATTTATTTTTGCATGCCATGACCTGAGATTAAGAGGTGCTAAATTCATAAATCAAATGCACTGGGCTTCTATTGGATATGCATTACCAGCCACTTTAGGTGCTTCACTAGCTTTAAAAGATTTGCAATTGCCAGGTAAAGTCATTTCTATTGAAGGAGATGGTTCAGCTCAAATGTCTTTACAAGAATTATCAACTATTTTGAGATATGATGTTAACCCAGTTCTGATCATTCTAAATAATTCTGGGTATACTATTGAAAGAGTAATTAAGGGACCTCATAGATCTTACAATGATATCAGTGGAAACTGGCAGTGGACACAAATGTTGAAATGTTTTGGAGATTTGACTGGGGAGAGATCTGAATCTTTACAAATATCTACTCGTTCAGACTTGAACAAGTTCATGGGTAGTAAGCAATTGCATTCTTTGGAGAAATTCCAGCTAGTCGAGTTGATGCTACCTAAATTTGACGTTCCTGACAGACTCTTGAAGATGCTTTCTGGTCTGTAACTGTGTAACTGTGTACCCTATAAGCAATTAAGTAATATAACCTTTACGGTGACCAGCCACCGTCACCACTCATTACGTAATCCAAAGTCCGCTTATCTTATCGGCCGTGCGACCAAGTGTTGAACTCGCTTCAGTCACATTTGCCCTCCTAGGGGTCACTTCTTCTTCTTTCTGCTTCACAAGATTACACTGAAATACTAATTTTACTATATACAAACATGGGTGCCAACGCCTCCAAACAACAACCTAGACCTACCTACACTTACCACTCAACAGCCTCCTCCGAAGACGACGAGTTGGTTTCCAAGTTGCAGAACATTCTATCTTTGGACTCCCAAAACCCAACTTCCGGTAGCAGTTCTTCCCCAGATGGTGAGGAATCCGCTTTAGATTCCAATCCAATCTCTGTCAACAACTTGTATAAGTGGGAAGAAGAATTATTGTCAGATCCAAAGAACCAATTGGCTTTGAACTGTTTCACGGGTAATGACATCACCAAGATTATCGCTAACACCAATAAGATGAATTCTAACAATGTTGACTTGTTTAACACCAGTGTTAAGTTTGATGGAGGTCCAATCACTAACCAAAAGTCTTCTGGTAGATGCTGGTTATTTGCTTCTACTAACGTTTTTAAAGAATTTATGAAGGCTAAGTACAACTTAGAATCATTTGAATTCTCTCAAAACTACTTGTTCTTCTATGATAAGTTAGAAAAGTGTAATTGGTTCTTGAACAGAATTTTAGAATGTTATGATGAAGACATTGATTCAAGATTAGTTCAATTCTTATGTGGTCTACCTGAAAATGATGGTGGTCAGTGGGATATGGTCGTTAACTTAGTCACACACTTTGGTTTAGTTCCAAAAACCGTTTACCCAGATTCTGCTTCCTCGATTTCTTCCTCCAGATTAAATTATTTGATTAATGATAAAATGAGGGAATTTGCTTTAATCTTAAGAGGTTTAAAGAAGTCAGAAAAATCGGAAACTGATATTATTGCTGTTAAGGAATCCATGTTAAAAGAAGTTCACAACGTTTTGTCTTTAACTTTAGGTGTTCCACCTAAGCCAGATGATGAAATAACTTGGGAATATAAGGATAAGTTTGGTAACTTCCATCTGATCAAATCTACTCCAAAGAAATTCTACAAGAAGATTCTAGGTTTTGATGCTGAGAGTTATTTCTCCTTAATTAATGATCCAAGAAACACTGAAGGTTTATACACTGTTGATAAATTAGGTAATATTGAAGGTGGTAAGCCGATTGAATATGTTAACACTTCTTCAAATAACTTGAAACAAGCTGCTATTAACATGATCAAAAACAATGAACCTGTTTTCTTTGGTTCAGATGTTGGTAAATTCGAAGATACTTCAATTGGTTTATTAGATGTTGAATCTTGGGATTATAAGTTAGGCTTTGGTACTAACATTAACTTAACTAAGAAGCAAAGATTAATGACTGGCTCATCCCAAATGACTCATGCTATGGTCTTGACTGGTGTTCATATTGTTGATGGTAAACCAGTTAGATGGAAGGTTGAAAATTCATGGGGTGAATACGGTGACCATAAAGGTTATTTCGTTATGAGTGACAAATGGTTTGATGAATTTGTTTTCCAAGTGGTTACTAATGAAACTTATGTTGACGATAAGAAATTAGTTGATTATTGGAAGGGTAAAGAATATAAAGTTTTACCATACTATGATCCAATGGGTGCCTTAGCTTGCTCCTGTCACAAGCATTAATTAAATTGGTTCTCACTTACATTCTAGTTTTTTCTTCCATATTTTTTTGACTGCTCATCTTAAATTTTTTTAGTTCGGATTATTATTATTATTCTTCGTTTTATTTTTCTTACACTGTTTGGTTTTTACATTTACAATAAATTGTTTCTGGGAAACTTATTTTGGAGTCTTTTTTTTGATCATTTTTCTAATTTTGTCATTTTTTTAGTTTACCTTTTTTACTATGGGCGGTATATTACCACTTGCTATATTTTTTAAAGCTAAATACATAACTCTTTATTATATTGTTACATAAATTAAAGGTAAAAACAAAATTAGAATAAATTATATATGCAAGAAAGTTTAAAACTTGATGAAACAGAGACAAAAACAATAAAAATCACAAAAATTAGTATAATTAATTAGTAAAAGAACATTAAGGAGTGACAAAGTACAGTACTAAATGTATGCAAAGATAAGTAAAAGAACTTAAAAAAAGAAAAATGTAAAGCATCGAAAGAATGAGTATGGTAGTTATATAAAAACACCCCAAAAAGATATTAAAAGAAAAAAACAAATAGTAAATTGAACACAAATTTGCAGAAAACAAAAATCTCAAAAAAGCACATCCAGTGTGAAGTTATCGTTTTTTTTTCCAACAACCCAAGGAAAACGCAAAAACAGAAAAAATGCAAAAATGCAAGGCAAAAATAAAGACAATAAAATAAAATAAAAAAGGTACTCAGAATCACTTCCTGAATTTCATCAACATATCTCTTTTCTTGGCCCTGCTTCCACCGGCACCATTAACACCAACAGCAATATCATTCGAAACACCAGTAGAATAATATTCAACGCCACTTCTCCAAATATCTTCACTGATAGAATCAGGCAACTTTTTACCATAAAGACATTGATCAATTAACCATAACCCAATAATAAATTCCAATTTATTTAGATTACCATCATCTTCATCTTCAGAGTTATTTTGTTTCAACAAGACCCATATTTTGGATAATGTTTCATCTTCCAATTTTGATCTTTTCCAAATTTCTCTAACTATTAATCCGTGGACTAATTCACTTGTCGGATCATCTATATTTAAGGTTGGGGTTGTGGGAGAAGTTACTAATGAACTTGCTGTCGATCCACTATAAAATGTACCGTCATCGAACGCACTATCATTATTGTATGAACCGCTGCCACCACCATGATTTGATTTGATATATGTACCTCTATTAGCGGCCCACAAACCTTCGTATCTTCTTCTTTCGTCAGCAGTTAAAACATTTGAACCATTATGATTCTTCCATGGCTTTGATTCATTGAATTCTGTTTTTGATGCTCTTTTCTTTTGTGTATCTTTTCTCATCGTTGATCTGAATTTCAACTGTGATGTTCTGTCATTCATAACTGGACTTGTTATTCCACCTATGGAACCACTAACTTGATGTGTGCTGTTTTTATTCGGCAGTTTTAGCAGTTTCGATAGTTGAGTTGAGGCATGCCTATGGTGATGATGATGATTATGATGATAATGATGATATTGCGATGCCGCTTTGGTTTTATTCATTGTATAATAAGGAACTTGTTCCTCTTGATCTTCGGCTATAGTTGAATTTTCTCTATCACTGTATTCACTGAAAGACAGGTCTCTTTCGGACTGGTCTACTGGTGTTTGCGGAGGCTCTTCTAGCAAATCATCAAATGGAAATTCTCTTGGTTCAGGTATGTTTATGATTTCGGTTGTAGGTAGGGTTGTTATTGGAGTTGGTGGTGGTTTGCGTGACAGTCTCTTTGCAGGGGTTAGATTGTTAGAGTTACTTGAAACTGAAGAACTTCGAAGTGTTTTTACTGATGTAGCTGTCTTATCCGGATCATTATGAACTAAGAAAGTGGTATCTGTCCCAACTATCACAGGTGGAGGCTTCCGTCTGCACAGTGAAGGATTTTTACTACTTATCGTAGTTTGTGTTTCAACTGCTCTCGTAGGAGGTGGATGTGGAGGTGGGTATGGATTTTCAGCAAGTGTTGCTGGCGGAACAGATTCAGTATGGGGTGCAGATGCTTCGTCCACTGATGAAAATGATGAAGTAGATAAGGCTCTTCCAAAATCATCGTAAGTCATAAAAGGAGAAGTCACAGGATAATAAAACTCGTCGTTAGTCTGTGAATATTCTTCATATATATCATTTAAATCTTGTTGTTCATAAGGTTCATAGTGCTCATCTTCAGAAACAGGAGGTAATGAAGAATTAAAACTGAAAGTTGAACTTGAATGGCTTATTCCATTTGGATAAGGTGAAGTTAATAACATTGGACTTGGAGGTGCAAAATCAAGGTCTGGAGACAGGATGTTAGAACCTGAGCTCATCAAAGGACTCAATGGTGGTTGATCAGTTAACAGTCCATGTTGCTGTTCTTTATTGAAATCAGGTGTTGGAGGTATCAAACCGAAATCTGGAATTTTCAAATGCGATTGATGGTGTTGTGTTTGTGTTGGTGGTTGTTGTTGCAGCTGAGATTGTTTCGGGTCTGTATTTATTGCGGTAGGGGCTTGTTGTCGAATTACGGGAGACAACGAAGATGAAGACTTGCCCAGAGAAGATGAGGAGCCGTTGCTTGACGAATATTTTGAAGGACTTTTGGAATACATAATGGGCGGAGGACGATGTATAGGATCTGAGCTGGTTGTTGAAACCATCGAGGAAGGTTTGGATTTGGCCACAGATGCTGCTGCAGCCAAAGCTACCGAAGAACTCGATTTGTTAACGTCATCCCATGTTGTTTTTTTGTTTTTAGGGTTCGAAATACCTAGACCAACCTTAGAGTGGTGCAGAGTTGGACCCGGAGCTGATGTTGGTTCGTGGGCACTGGTAGCGCTATTCCTTTTGACGTCAAAATAGTTATCTGATGGGGCAGATCTTCTAGGAGTACCAGGAACAGAACTGGTCTTTCTATGGCCAAGGGAGGCCATGTTTGAATCAATGGAGATTCTGGGAGCAGGGATATGGGCTCTGGAACTGGAAGTTGAAGCAGAGGGCTGCGGATAGGGAAGTTGTTGTGTCTGTGTTTGTATTTGTTGGTAAACTGAGGACCTGGAAGAGGGACTTTTCACCATGGAAGGTCGTTTCAAGTCACTGGAGCTAGAAGAATACGATCTGTTGTAGCTAGAGGTTCTTGATATGGCACTTGAAGTTGAGGCCCTTATCATTTTGGCCCTTTGCTGTTGCTGCTGTTGCTGTTGTTGCTGAGTTTGCTGTTGCTGTAATTCTGATTTCTTGAACATCAGTGAAGCAGCCAGCTGTGCCATTCCAGCCTTGCCCTGGCCCTGTTCAGCCCCATCCGAGTCTTTAGATTTGGAAGACTGAGCCGACAAGTACGGAGAATGCATATGTGGAGCTGACAGTACACCAAGAGTGTGTGTTTCGAGAAAGTTGCCTTCTGAAGATGAGTTGCTGACCTAAATTTGGGCTTGTTTTGAGTGTGTGTTTTGAACTTCTGATCTCTGAGAGCTTAGCAGGCGGGCTGTGCAGCGAGCAGGGCGCGTTGCAAATTTTCCTAATCATTTTTTCACTTCTGTACAAGCATTCCTTCTTTTCAGAGGTTTTATCGCCACCTGTTCTGCCAAAAGACTTCAGCAACCCACCTAGTTTAGATATATCCAGATAGCTTAAGTTCCAGCATGTCCGCCAACAGCAACAACTCTGAGTACGCCACTGACAAAAAGTCTCTGGCATTCTCTGAACAACATTACTTCTCATCTTATGACCATTTTGGTATCCATGAAGAAATGTTGAAAGATAGAGTTAGAACTCTCTCTTACAGATCTGCCATCATGAAAAACAAAGAATTGTTTAAAGACAAGATTGTCCTGGATGTCGGTTGTGGTACTGGTGTCTTGTCAATGTTTGCTGCTCAAGCTGGTGCTAAACATGTTATTGGTGTTGATATGTCTAACATCATCGAAATGGCTCAAAAAGTTATCGATTTAAATGGTTTTTCAGACAAAATAACTTTGCTTAAGGGTAAGTTAGAGGATGTTGTCTTACCATATGATAAAGTTGATATCATTATCAGTGAATGGATGGGTTACTTCCTATTATATGAATCCATGTTAGATACCGTTTTAGTTGCAAGAGATAGATATTTAAAGGAAGGTGGTTTGATCTTCCCTGATAAGGCCAATATCAAGATTGCCATGATTGAAGATGAGGACTATAAGAATGATAAAATCCACTTCTGGGAAAACCCTCAAGAATTGTATGGTTTTGATTATACTCCATTTGTTAAGGTCGCTATGGCTGAACCATTAGTCGATACTGTTGAGAATAAGGCTGTTGTTACTAGTCATTATGAAGTTATAGAGTTCGATTTAAACACAGTTAAAATTGAGGATTTGGCCTTCCACAGAAAATTCAAATTGAGAGCTACTAAAGATGAATTAGTGCATGCTGTGCTAGCTTGGTTCGATATTGAATTCCCATATGGTCAAAAAAGTAACAAAGTTATCTTTTCCACCGGTCCTCATTCTAAGTACACTCATTGGAAACAAACTGTTTTCTATTTAGATCAGGTTTTAGATGTTAAAAGAGGTGAAACCATTGAAGGTTCTATAGCTTCCAGACCAAACAAATTCAACAATAGAGAATTAGATATTGAATTAGAGTGGGACTTCAAGGCTTCAGGTGAAGATGATTCAAGAGCCAATTCTGGTAAATACAATTACTTCTTACGTTAAAGTCATCTTATATTAATCTTATCGTCATTACTTAACAGCTTTAATTTTTCTTTTTACTTTACTTTACTTTACTCTTTATTTACTTTACATTTCTGTTTGTTATTCACTTATAAACGATTAAATTGTTTGGCTGAACAGATCTGCTCTGATCGTATCATATTTTAAATATGATCCATACCTGATTGGACAGAGGCTAGAACTTCGAACATGTGCTTTGCTTGTATACTATTGTTAACATTAATTACATTGTACCTCGTATAGAATTAATAGATTAAATATAAATTCGGGAATATATAATTACCAAATTCATGTATTAATTGTCCAAGGGTTCTTGAATACAATGGCGGAAGAGACCCTATACCCCTTAAAGTGATTATGGAGCTCAATGATCAAATTGAAAACGTGCTCGACTCTGGAGAGAGAAACACAAAGAGTTCTTATACTCCACGAGTTCAGTTTAATATTCAGCTATAAAAGAACACGCTAATCTCCCTGTTTCGATCATCAAGATTCAATATACATGCTGGTAACGTATAAGATCATCATTAAGCCAATCGATTCAAGGAAATGTTAGCTCCAAAAGCCATCTTACTATCACTGCTTGCCGTTATGGCGTCAGCAACTGCCGCTCCACTTCACTTTGACCCAGTTCTGAAGCCATCGTTGTACGACATCGAAACGCTCTCTACTATTACCAATGATAAGCCAGTTAAGCAGATTCACTCTCACAATGATTACTGGCGTGAAACCCCATTATTGACAGCTTTATCTTATGGCGTTCAATCTGTTGAAGCTGATGTTTGGTTATTTGAAGGTGATGATACTATTTATGTTGGTCACAACTTTGTTAGTTTAACAGGTACAAGAACTTTAAAATCCTTATACATTGATCCATTGTACGACATTTTAGAACTGAAGAACGTTCAACGTGAATTAGATGTTGATTTTGACGATAGATCCAAACCATCTGGTGTCTTTGAAATGGATTCCAGTGCCACATTATATTTTTTCATTGATATGAAGACTGAAGGAGAGACAACTTTTGAACCTGTTTTTAATGCTTTGCAATCATTAAGAGACGAAGGTTATCTAACCTTTTTCAATGAAACTTCTGGTGAACTTCAATATGGTCCAGTTACCGTTATCGGTACTGGTGATACTCCATTAGAAAAAGTTCAAGCTTTATCGAACAGAGATTTCTTCTTTGATGGTTCGTTATTGAACTTAACTGGTGTTACTCCAGGCTTATCACCAATTGCATCTGCCTCAATTAACAAAATTTTAGGCGAAGAAAAACCGACCTTTGCTCAAACTGGATTAAGTGATGAACAAAGTGCCAAGATTAAACTTGTTGTTGATGAAGCTCACGAAAAAGGTTTGCTAACTAGAATCTGGGAGGCACCATTATGGACTAACAAGAAGAAGTTGGCTATTTGGGAGCAATTAATTGATTTGGGTTCTGATTTCTTAAATGCTGATAACTTAGAACAGGCAGCTGGTCTGTAATTAACTTCTTCTGTTTTCTTTTTATATATTTCATGTTCGTTACATTTTTAATTACTTTGATTTTATGATAGTTATTTCTTTTCCTTTATATATATACAATTTAAAAAAGAATATTTGCTTTTTCTTGATTCGTATAAGGCTAAGACTATACTACTCAGATTATTAAATTCAACCAACTGGGAAAAAGCCTCAGGACTCTGAAGTCTCTCGGAGATGTGCGGCTGAAAGTGGTTGCCGGATAAGCCGGTTGCAGAACTTCAATTTCTTGCTTTACAGAGCTCAAAAGGTTCACCAGTGACTTGCTAATTGGAAGTATTTCTAGTTTTGTCTAGTAGTCTTAAGGTATCTGTGACATTGGAATGAACCGTAGCGGAGTTCCAGTCAAAAGGGAAATTGCTGAAGTTAAGAGGGAATAAGAACCATCTAGTGTATAATCAATTGAAACTTTTTGTTGAAGCCGTGATTTTGAAAAGTTGCATGAATTCAATTAAGGCTCTTTTAGGAAAGTGTTTAGCCTTGAGTTTTAAGGTAACGCGTTAGAGATACTTAGTTCAGATTTCAAACAAACGTAACGAAAATCAATGAATATCAATGCAGACTACAAGTTCAATTCCTGGGCCTGTGTAGATGTTACCACCAAAACTTCAACTTTAACAACGAGAGATTGGCAAATTTGTCAGCGGTAACGGCAGGTTTACTGTTAAATGAGTTCTCGTATACGAGGAAGATAGAATATCCTGCCTTTTAATTCCTGCATGGTCTATTAGTGATGTGTAAATCTAATCACAAGTTTTGACAAAGGAGCAGGCGCTAAATATCCGAGTAAAGAAAATATATATCGGCTCGGTTAAGGAGATGACTAATTTAAAGTGCCTTCACATTTTTATTTTCAAACTTTTCGGGTCAGCTACTTTTCATCTAGTTTAAATTATAACTTGTCCTAGTTTTTAAGTTCTAGTGTACCCTTTAACTGATTGAATCTGGCTTATGAAGGCTTGAGCGAGCTTATACCTCTCTCGACCCCGTGCCCAGCTCTACCTCATTCATTAATTTAATTAAAGGGCTCCGTAGAGCCCAGATATGGCCACAAGCCGCACGTCCTCACAACGCGGGCCGGAATTTCCAGGTCGCCGAGCTTATTGGTAATCACCACCTATATGCCTTGGATTCTTTCCGTCAAGTCCCTATATATCCTAACAAGTGCAGCATTATTGATGACTAACTGGATCAGCCACACACATTCACCAGCTTGTAGTTTATAAAGGATGTTTGATAAAGGTATATATAAGCAATGCATATTCTTCTCTCTTGCTAAATTTTGATGGGTCAAGGGCTCTTTGTATAACACTTGCTTCCCACGTTTCCGTCGCACTTCTATTAATTTATTTATCGTGCCTGTCAGATTCCAGACAATTCTGCTACCATACCTAGATATATCAATACTAATTTTAAGATAAACTGCATTAATTCATAGAGATAGAGCCCAGATTTCATACACCTATTCCATTTTGTTCCCTTCGAAATTATTTATTCTGCATCCAATTACATTTCACGTGGCCCCCCATTTTCCTACTTTTGTCATTACAAATCTGATCAGACACAATAATATCATTGTTCCTTTGAACCCCTTTTCCTGTATATATAATAGCTATCAAGGGCGCCAAATCAAATTTATTTAAATTAGACATTTTACACACATAGCTTAGCTTGTAATCAAAGAACTAGAAACAAAATACACATCACTCTAAGAAATGATACTTTCATTTTCACTGATACCGCTGTTACTCTTCACAATAATATCTAAAGCTCTACCCATAACTGATTACCCGTTTGACCAAGTACCGTTTTTGTTAAACACTCATAAGAATTTTTACTCTTCTTTCTTATCCCCACAGAAAAACGATCCTGCTGGATTCAACACAAAAAAGTTAACATTACACAGCATACATTCTCACAATGATTACTGGAGATTGCAACCTTTATTCTCAGCTTTAGAATTAGGAATTCCTTCTGTTGAAGCAGATGTTTGGTCTTTTAAAGATGAATTAGGAGATCCTACAATCTATGTTGGCCATAGGTTATTATTATTGAATGGCCTGAGAACTCTACAATCATTGTACCTTGATCCAATTTACGAGATACTAGATTCAAGAAATCCCATTTCGAATGAAACATCAGAAACATACCAGAACAGTTCTAATTCTCAAGTCGGTATTTTTGAAAACCACCCTGATCATACTTTATACTTATGGATAGATTTTAAAACTGAGGGTGATGTTACTTATGATGCAGTCCACCAAGCTTTGGAACCTTTAAGATCTAGGGGTTGGTTGACTACCTTTGATCAAGAGACACAGACAATGAAGCAAGGATTGGTTACTGTTATAGGTTCTGGTAATGTTCCGTTAAATAGAGTGTTGGCTGAAACCAAAAGAGATTTGTTCTTTGATGGTCCCCTAGGTCATTTAAACGATACCATTACCCCTGACGTTTCCCCTTTTGCTTCAGCTTCAATTAAAAAACTGGTGGGTAACATTGGCTCTTATTGGTCTACTGATGGTTTAAATGAAGACCAGTATGATACGCTTAAACCAATAATTGATGAAGCTCATTCAAGGGGTTTTAAAACTAGACTTTGGGATATCCCAACTGGATTCTACTCTGAGAAACTGACAAATATCTGGGAACAAGTTCTGGGAATGGGTTCTGATTATTTGAATGCAGATGATCTTGAATTGGCTGTTAAGTATGCTTGATACCTTAACTTGTTTTATACTTGTACTTTTATTCCTTTTATGCCTTTTTTCTTCCCATTTCGTTTTTGCTTTTTTACTCATTCACTCGTTAATTCGTTCATTCGTTTACCGCTCTCCTACTCCTTTACTTTCGCTTATTACGGTTTTCATATACATAGTAGATTACACACAGCTCTTTATTTACAACTAATATATACTTAATGATTCTATGATTTAAATCTGTAATAGTTCCGTTATCGGCTGGTGCGGGCTCGGGGTTCTCGTTTATTTTTGTGCGCCGCAAACCTTATCCAAAAGTCCAATTTGATCGGTCGTACAATCTCATTCACTTTTAGGGAATAGCCACAACACAGTCCACCAAATCTATACTTCAAGTACAACCTCAAAAGGTACACACATATAGCTACTATTTGCCACTACCAATCCATATTTGCAACTTCCTGATCTCATTTTGTAGCGGCAGGCTCCAGCCCAAGATTTACCTTTAACAGATTGTTTATATTAGCTTATCTTATCGTCCTCCTCTCATTAAAACGTGCCCTCAAACTTAAATTAACTACAAAAGAGTCCACAAACACACACACACAGCTGTACTTTTTTTGAATCACGAAATACTTTTAGCTTATTATATAGCATAGTCCACAGTAGTTCTTTCCACTCCTAGCTTAGCTGAAACAAGGTCATACACACAAGATAATAAAAAACAGAATTCTATACTAGCTAATAACCTCACGAATCCTGAAGCAACAGCCATGTTAAAGACATTGCTTGCTCCACTTTTGCTGGTATTAAGCTTTTCTCAGGCACTACCGTTATTCCTAGAACAGAATCTCTTAACACAACAACAGATTGATACCACTGATACTAATAGTAAATTCAATAAAAATCCATCTACAATCCATTCAATTCACTCGCATAACGATTACTGGAGAAAAGAACCTCTGTTTACCGCTTTGAATTTAGGTATTCCTTCAGTTGAAGCGGATGTTTGGTCATACAAGAAATTATTAGGAGATGAAACTCTTTATGTTGGTCATAACTTATTAGAACTAAGACCAGATAGAACTTTACAATCTTTATATATAGATCCAATTTATAATATTCTAGATGAAAGAAATAGTTTTACTAATGATGATGAAGAAGATGTCGGTATTTTTAAGGCTCATCCCAAACAGCCATTGTATTTATTAATAGATTTTAAAACTGACGGTGGAGCCACCTACGATGAAGTTTACCAAGCGTTGGAGCCATTAAGATCAAGGGGTTGGCTAACTACTTTTGATCAAGAAACTCAAAACATGAAACAAGGGTTGGTCACAGTTATTGGATCAGGTAACACTCCGTTACATAAAGTTTTAGGTGAGTCTCGAAGAGATTTATTTTTCGATGCTCCATTAGGTCACTTGAATTCAACTTTTACCCCTGAAGTTTCACCTTATGCTTCAGCATCGATGAATTTATTAATTGGATCAGCCGGAGGCCCGTTTTCAACTGATGGGTTAAATCAGTATCATTATAATAAATTGCAAGGTTTGATCAATGATGCCCATTCAAGAGGTTTGAAATCGAGAATTTGGGATACACCGACCTTTCCGAAAGCTCAAATGACTAAAATTTGGTTACAGATTGTTGAAATGGGTTCGGATATCTTGAATGCCGACGATTTAGAATTGGCCGTTCAGTATGCTTGATTTTAACTTCGGTTTTTAGCGTGTATATCTTATGCCTGTCTTTGCTCTAGTTTTGGATTTTCTTCTCAGTTTTGCATCTTTCATTGTCTGTTATTTGTTTTGTTGGTTTTTTGGATTCATGGTTTTGGGGGTTTTGGATTTTAATTTGCTCCCGTTTTTTATTTTACTAGATTGTCTTTGTTTTTGTTTTTGTTTTCCCTAATTATATAGTGTTTCTTTAAAATATTGAGGCTTCCCTTCCCATTTAGTTCACCAAACTCTGGATGAACTGGTTATAATCTCGCATGCTTTACAGAAACCTGTAGGTTATCCAGATTTAAAATTATGTTTTCTTATATCATTAGCATGCCATTTTAATTTACTTGATTGGGAGGTTAATAGATATATAGCCAAGACAAGAGATATAGAATTGAGGGGCTTGGGTGTTTGTAGACGTATGTTCCACCAGCCATATTCCATTCAAAGTATTATTATTTGAATTCAGAACTAAATTATGCTGGCTATAAGATATCAAGTGCTCTCTTATTTATACTAACTGGCACAAACAGACTTAAGTGATAGCATGAGAACTGTAAATAGATCCAGCTTCCGTGTGAACGGTAAAAATAAAATTCAAGGCACCGCCGCAAAGTCGCATGGGGCACTTCAAAAGGGAAGGCTTAGCAGATACTTTATGGAACAAGGACATAAGCTAGCTTCAGGATCTAGATGGGGCTCTATGGAGCCCCATTAATTCAGCTACCAGTTATATAGGCTTATTTGCCATAACTTCTGGTTACTAGAATACTAGTTCATTCCTTTTATTAAATTTTAACTAGCAAGTATGCCTGATTAGAGGTTTGCTTTCACCCATTCTCATCCATTTTCTTCTATCTCATTTGCATGAGTTTTTATATAGGCTAGCTGTAAATGTTTAAACTACTGTACGCAGTTCAAGATATATTTAATAACTAAGCCTCCTTAACTTTAATAATGAACTTACATGAAGGAGTTAATACAATGCACTGTATTGACTTGAATTAGTGACCGCAGTTACAGGATATCATGTTATTCATCATCAGCAAATAGTACTTAAAGGATTCAGCTTCCTTCAACTTCAAGTTAGTAGATAATGACTTTGAGATTGAATTTTGAACCACTTTAAATCAATCAAATATGTTTTCATTCCTGTTTTCACTTTTCCTACTTTCCAACTACTCTAATGGTTATTATTTACAAAACTATTTACCTCCTGAAAAGCATAATGAGGTCTTGCAACAATTTCTTTCTGATCCAGATAGACTTTTTCCTGTTCATTCTCATAATGATTATTTGAGAAAAAACCCTTTATTCACATCATTAAGAGCTGGTGCTACTTCTGTTGAAGCAGATATTTGGTGTCTTGACTCTAGACTAAGCTCTGATCCTTCTCTCTATGTTAGTCATAAAAAACATCATTTAAGAGACGAGAGAAATTTGAAGTACATGTACATCCTTCCAATTTATCAACTGTTAGAGATGAGAAATAAGAAATCAGATGAATTAGTTGGTGTCTTTGGAGCTAACCCTAAACAGACCCTTTATCTCTTGATTGATTTCAAAACAGAAGGTGATGTAACTTATACTTCGGTTTATAACTCACTGGAGGTTTTGAGATCAAAAGGTTGGTTAACTACTTATCATACGGCCACTGATGAAATGAAGTATGGTCCAGTGACTGTTATTGGTACAGGTAACGCTCCATTGGATAGAATTTTGGAAGAAGAAGAGAGAGATATCTTTTTTGATGCTCCCTTAGGCGCTTTGAATGAAACCTTCACCTCAAATGTTTCTCCTTATGCTTCTGGATCGTTGAAAAAATTGCTTGAACCAGTTGGTTCTAAACTTTTAAATGGTAAGTTTAATGAAGACCAGTATGAAATGTTGAGAGATGTGATTGATTATGCCCATGCTAGAGGCTTGAAAACTAGAATCTGGGATACACCTGATTCACCTGACGCCTGGGAACAATTACACTGGATAGGCTCCGATATCATAAACGCCGATAACTTGGAGTCTGCCACTTTGTTTTATCGTATGTACCTTCAGTAAATATATTCTATAATTTTGTGTGAATAGCAACAGATAAAACGTGCTTAACTGCACAGGGGAAATGTCCGAGACAGGTTCCCGCTGTGGTCGATCGAAAGGAAGCTGAGAATCCAGATAAAAACAGCACGCACTGGTTTGATTTTCAACAGGTTATATAGGAGATACATAATTGGAATCAACTGGAAATACAGTAACCAGCACAACAACGACAATAGAACACTAAGAATGGACTACAAAAAAGTAGAGATAACCTATGCCCCCTTTCTCAACTCATTAATAGATGCAAACATCAACCCAGACAATTTGTTCAACCTGAAGAAGTTTTTGCTCATTAACAGCTTCCTGCCTTACGAACTCAATTACAGGATATTCAAGCATGCTTTCTGGAGATTCTATCAATTACAGTTACTTGAATTTGTCCAATATCCTGAGCTCCGACACCTGTTTAACACTTCTTTTAATGAACTTTTGATATCCGATGGAAAGCTCTTCTTTGGTGGATTTAATGAATATGATGTGATTAAATTTGATTCCGCCGAATATGAACTGCTCAGGAGCTATATACTACACGATACTATTTTAATCAAGACTTTGAAAGTGTTTGATTGTGATAAGATCCCGGAAGACGAATGTAGGCTACTATTGAGGAAAGCCAAAACCATTTGGGTGGCTAATGAAGGTCCACTACTGGTTATGAATAAATTGGAACCTGAATGTCTTGTTAAGATTACAGATTTATCAGTTGAAAACGAATATGACTTAGATATGGAATTGTTTGCTTCCCTTCTACCCAGCTTGCAAGAGTTAACCCTGCCGCTATCTGACCATCCTATCACTCAAGAAGTTTGGTCTGCTATGAAGCATTTACGACATAAAGTTCAATTACATTTACTCTTAACTTTTTACACCACCACTGAGGATGTTGGTCTTGGTAGTTCTGCAGCAGAAACATTTACCGGGACGCTTAATCCAGAAATCAATTACGTTCCAGATCTCTTTTTTTTAAAGAAAACGTTCATATTATTCAGTTTAATGGATGTTACTAATTCAGACTTAGGAATGCTAAACAAATTTGTTACAGAGCAGTATGATCCCAAAACTTTTAATAACATATGCTTAATACTGATGCCCGGCGTTAAGCCTTCTGGTGATTTATCATTTATCCCAAAAATGTCCAATTTAGTGACTATTATAATTTCCGGCGATTTTGAATTAAATAATGCTACAGTCGGTAATATCAGCAGATTATTCAAGTTGAGAGAATTGATGCTAGATTCATGCATGGTTTCAGTTGATTGGTTGAATAATAATATCCCTATTAAGTGTCAAGAAATTTCAATCAGATACTCAACTCTGATATGGGACGTGCCTACCTTTTTCGTTCCTAATACTTTGAAAGCAATAACTATTCTTGAGGGTACATTTCAGGACATTGATTTAACTAACTTTGATTTATCCAACTCTTGCGCAACTGTGTTGAAATTCAGACTTCGAGAAGATAAGATTCAAAGAAATCATGTTTGTGGAAAAGAAACAGTTTATTTGATTAGATTGAATACGTTACCTACATTTTTGGCCGAAATTAATTTTTATAAGCTAACTGATTTAATTTTAGAAAAAGATGTGAAATTTCTTAAGAAATATGATGACTTGAGAATTGAGATATATTTGGAGCAAGCTCCTCCAAGAGGTTTGGATTTAAATAATATTAAGTCACTATTACCAATCACTATTTATTTGGTTCCTAAACATGGTGAAACTAAGACAAAACTAGCAGAAATTGAGAAGACTGAGAGTATAGGTGGTCTCCCACGAAGGGTCTTCCACGAAGAGTAATGGAACCCACATAAGAACCAAATTTCTTTTACATTTTTTGGGAATTTTATTTTTACATTTTGCCACTTTATGGACCTTGAATTTTTTTATAAATATTTTTAAATTCAATTACCTCTTTTTTTTTTGGGAGAACTAAATTAGACCATTTATTTTAACAAATACAAAACTATATAAAAAATACACCAAGAAAAGAAAGCGAACAAAACCTAAACAAATTTTAACAGAACTGAAATGGGACTTCCATGGGTAGAAGATTTAAAATAACTTCAAAAATACTGAAATCAGTCATCCTTTAAAGGCATAACATTTTCAATGAAGAAATAGGAGG
The DNA here is from genome assembly GCA_003707675.3 of Ambrosiozyma philentoma. Classification (NCBI taxonomy): domain Eukaryota; kingdom Fungi; phylum Ascomycota; class Pichiomycetes; order Pichiales; family Pichiaceae; genus Ambrosiozyma; species Ambrosiozyma philentoma. Next base: position 837,370 of record PPKZ03000001.1, read on the forward strand.
GATCGCCAGACAAAATCAAGTTACCTTGTTCTTGGTAGTTACAAACAACATAATAACCGTAGTAAGAACCACAATTCTTATAACCACAACCCAAAATAGTTGAACTTTTCCAGACTAGTTGAGTAAAATGACCAGTATCTGCACTATAACCCGGATCACTGTAGTTATAATTCTCAACCTCACTATACCAAGCAGTAACAGCACCAGCAGTTTCAAATGAATAACCATAAGCCAAGTTTTCTCCAGCCCCTGCACCGTTGTATGAGTTACCTGAATGAGTTAGCACACCATTACAAGTGTATTCATCTGCGTAACCTTGAGCAACTGCCGCTAAACCGGAATCCCAAGTTAAATCTGGCGTGTCTTCATGAAGCGATCTTAATTCATTGTGAACGTCTAAATAAACTTGTTCAAAATCGAAACCGGTTGAAGTTGTAGCAGATGAAGAGCTTGAACTTGTTGAAGAAGTGGTTGAAGAAGATGAGGTAGTAGTAAGAGTAGGAGATTGTGTTGAAGAAGTACTGGATGTTGTGCTTGAAGTTGTACTTGAAGTTGTACTTGAAGTGATACTTGAAGTGGTGCTTGAGGTTGTACTTGAAGTGGTACTTGAAGTGGTGCTTGAGGTTGTACTTGAAGTGGTACTTGAAGTGGTGCTTGAGGTTGTACTTGAGGTTGTACTTGAAGTTGAAGAAGTTGTAGCTTCTGAGGAGGATGAAGCAATCTCAGTAGAGCTTGTTGAGGAAGAATTTGTTTCTTCCGAAGAGCTCGAGACTGTGGAGCTAGGTATTTCCAAAACATTCGAAGAACTTATAGCTTCTGATGATGCATCAAGAGAACTGGCTAGCTCGGTGGAAGCAGCTGAAGACGAGGCTGTATATTCCAAAGAACTGGAAGCAGTTGAAGCCGTAGCGGACGTCAGATCTGAGGAAAAGGAGCTTGATGCTTCGGAACTTGCAGGGGTGATTTCAGCAAAACTTGAAGAACCAGAAGATGTGACAGAGAACCCTGCTAACGATGAGCTAGATGATTCTTGCGTAGTGGTATATATAGTTGGAGCGTAGGTAGAGATATCGGATTCATTTGTACCTTCAGTACTTGAGCTATTCAAAGTCTTAGAGATGGATTTAGATGGTGTAGATTTGGAAATAGTTGTTCCAGGAACAGAAATAACTGATGAAGGAATATTAACTGCAGAAGGGGGGTGACCAATAGTGGGATAGATAGAAGAAGTAGCTTTGGCATCCCTTGGCGAGAAGGTCGCAGTAGTTACACCATTTAATCTTGAGGAAGATGAAGCCTTGACTGGATATGTTTCAGCTTCAAGAGATCTAGTTACAACTGAAGAAGGATTATTTGAGTAAACATATTCCCATTCAACGACTGTATGATAATTAACTGAGCATTCTTCTGCTGGACGTGGTAGAACTGCGGCCGAAGTTTGAAAAACTAAAGCAGAAATGGTAACAAGTAAGGTAGATTTTGATAGTTTCATAGATAAAAGAATGACTGAAAAGTAATTTGAATCTACAAGAAAACCAGTTGAGCACTATATATGCTTCTCCCTTTTTATTGGAGAGAAATGGGTCTTCTTTTATAATATTTCGGAATCAGGAAGCCACCGGGGGACACTGATTGAAGTTGGTGTATAGCACAATGTAGTCATCCTGTATGATATACTATAGCTGCCATATAATCACCATGCTAATGACTTGTGCATTATTGTTTTGGTGCTTCACTGGCCATCAATCGAGCCAAGATGGCTGGTTTACATGAGGATAAGATATTAGTATAAAAGTGAACATGGGTGGAGAATCGAGCGGTGAGCGGCTTAGAGGTGGCGCGACTCGGTAAGAGCTCATTAGCACGTATTTTTGGCTTTTAGCTTGGTTTTTTGACTTACATTCTATAATCTAGTTCGTACTAGCTAAATTCGATCTCTACATCTATATATAACTCATAAGTATAACCTTGTCAACTGGTGGAATTTATCATATATCTTTAAAGCTAGGTGAGGGTTGTAATTAGTTGGCTGTCGACTAATTACTTGCATAACCTTCTGTAGTCAGATTACCATCCATTTTGGGAAATCTGATTGATGAGAATACACATATACATGTCAAATTACGATAGGTCATCATGCATATAGAATATTTAATTTCATATACATATATGAAGTATGATATATCGCAGCAAATCACTTAATTTCCCATGAATTAATTGATCAGCTTAAGCATCTTGGGATACACACCAAATTTCATTATGAATATTGACATGTCTATTTACCAGCCATACCCCAATGCGTGAGAAGTAGAATATTTATAAAGTTTAAGTTACAATTCTCTCCATCAATTCAAGAGGAGATAATTACAATGATCAATGATCCTTGTAGGGGAAAGAATGAAATAGTAAACGTTACCGTTAGTTCAGCTCATCTCACGTCATATCACTACGATTTATTCGATCGAATCCGATCTGCATTTGATTTGAACGAAGATCCCATCCTCGAAAGCCAATCAAAAATGGACGGTGGGCGATCGATATTCAATTAACTAATTTCCATTTTGAGCCTTCGCTCGAGCAATTTCATCAACACTTCTCTCCGACATCTCGTTTCGGAGACCTTGGTCCTACAGCTCTTTTCTGAAGTCTGTGTTACTAATAGATGATAAACCTTTTTACCCAATCTCTTGACGATTAGTTGCACAAATTACACAAAATAAATAAATAAATAAATAAATAAAAAGCTGTTGAATTTAATTTAAAGTCAATAGCTGTTTTTCTTTAGGATCATGGGAAGCATGATCAGTATCCCCTGCAGTTGTCTTCTTGTCGAATCCATAGTATGTCTTCGCCCTAACAAATCCACAACTAAAGTTGACAAAATAGCAAGCTACCAAAAATGCAATTAAAAACAGAAAGCTTTTATACCCGATTGGCTCAAGCAACGCATTGAATAAAGAGCCAAGTACATTAGCGCCCAATGAACTATAAGAAACATACGTATACGGATCTCTAGTCATGCAATTTTTCCATTCTGAACACTGATCTCTCAATGCAGGCAAAACTTTCCCAGGCTGACAATTGTTCTCAATATAATCTCTACGACACATTTCAATTCGAAACAGCGCATCGCTAACTTGATTATCTATCTGATAGTCTATATCCTTTCTTATAACTTGAATTACAGAATAGATTATTCTTAATATGTAAAGTGTGGCAAAAGTATTCAGCATAATTTGTAGATATGATGAAATCAAATATGGGGTTTTCCAAATTGGAAGTGATTCTTGTTTCCATGGCGGTGGTAAAATACCCAATTTCATTTTCCGTTTTTCCAATCTTAACATAGCTAATTCGTCTTCATAATCTTCATCAACAAAGTGACGCTGCTGTTGAGGTAACTGTTGAGGCAGGTTAAAGAAATAGTTGTTATTAACTATAATTGGTTGCTGTCTAGCAAAGTTAGAAAGACCATTATGAGAGTATTGCTGTAATCCATATTGGTTGGGAGGATTGTAATGTAGCATGCTTGATTCAGATTCAGGCTCGTCATTTTTAACATGTCTGAATCTCAGATCTGAACATTCGATATTATGAGATACAAGGGGTTTTATTTCAACATTATCTGGAACAGGTTCAAGTGGTTCTTCTTTCTTCTTGAGACTCGATGCAGCTAATCTAGCACCCGCTTTTGATGGGTGTAACAAAAAAGCAGAAACATTTTCAATGGCAGATGTATTGGCCTCATCATCATCATAATCATCCAAATCTATGAGATCCGGTATATCAGGAGTTTGACCCTGCGAGCCAACATGTTGTTCCTGTTTTTGAGGTGGTATCTCTTGATTTTGATTCAGTTGAAGTAGTGGTTGTCTTGAGAATTCTTGAGTAAATGTATCTTCCATGGGCACATCCTGCATTTGAACATCGTCCATATCATCTATGTATTGTTGTGATTGAAAATCATTTGAGTTTGATTCTTCATATGGGGCATCTATCATTGAAACATCATTCAACTCTAGCTCGTCTTCTTCCACAACTCTTCCACTAAGTGTATTCTCGTTCAAAGTGAGTCTGGACATCAAAACTTCTTCCGGACCAGTGTTGTCGTCATGTATTGTTAATTTGTGAAGTAAATTCATAGTTTAAATGTGAATCATTTGAACCTGAAAAATTCCTTGATTTATAGAGTACAAGTTTCCAATTGCTGAAGTGTACACAAAAAGTCGCTTATCACTTCTTCTGCGGAAATTTTTTCTAGATTTTTTTTTCTTTGTATGAAGAGAAATTCACTGATCAAACTCATCATTTTAATCACACAACTACAAATACAAGTATCAAACTATTACGAATGGGTTCTAGAAAGAAAAGACAAGAGAAAAAGAAGGATTTTTTGAAGACCAAATTGAGAGTCGGTAAAACGACTGATAAACCAGGGAATTTCACTGACACTTCATTCAAAGCTAAGACCATTCACTTAAGACAACAAATTCAAATAAATTTAAACAAAGATGAAGAATTCAAGAAACAATTATCTTTATTAAAGCATCACTCTTCAGCTTCTCGTAAGGAAGTGATTGCTCAAATCTCTAATCAAATCAAAGCGTTACCTTCAAACACACAATTTCCATATGATGAATTATTAGCAAAATTAAAGCCAATGATACTTGATCAATCAAGACAAGTTAGAGAGGCAGTCATTGAGTTATTGAAATTAATCACTGAAAAACAACCTTCTATTATAGTGTTACACCAGGGTTCCTTAGTTTTATTCATTTTATCAGCAATGACCCACATTGAACAAGCTATAAGAAATGATAGTTTGAAATTTCTAAATATTTTATTAGAATCAAATTCAGAAGAATTGATCGATTCCATAATACGAGCAAACTGGGCTAAATTATTAAGAAATTTTATGCAATTATTGGATTGGACTATTGATGGAAATAAATTAGGCTCAACTTCTGTTAGTTTTAGTGTGACTACAGGTAACGCATCGCTTTCAAACTCCAAAAATGTTAAGAAATTAAAAGAAAGAAAGTTGAATCAATTACAAACATTAATTAGAATTATAAATTTTGGATGTCCTTTTGAAAGAATTGAACAAACTATGGAAGAAGAACACGAGCAAATTGTAAATCATCAAGTTCAAGTTCACCCCTTAACTTTCTCCTACATGATTCCAAAAAAGACTAATCCATTCGATAGTTTAAAATTATTTAACAGTACAATAAATATAAACCTGAATAATTCAAAGGATAACAATTCAAAGACTAATAACACTGCATTAATTAACGTGGAGGGATTACCATCTGAAGACGTTTCAAATAGAAGCAAGATTTTAATAGAAATTTTCAATGACGGTTTAGTTAAAGGGTTAACGGACTTACAAAATGATGACTCAAGCGAACTAAGAAAACTTGCGGACAAATTGTTGGTTGGCTTAGCCTCAATAAAGGAAGACTACGAGGCCGATCTACAGGCCTAAGAAGTTGAAATAATAAGTTAATGAATTTTTGTGTAACTCTATAAATTAAATATATATATTATCAGTGTTATTGTTTCAGAATAAAGTTGCAGGATCATAGCCATCATCTGATTCATTGTCTTCTATTGTAGTTGTCTCTTTACGAACTTCTATTCCTGGTATTGTTGAAACAGTTTCAACAATACCAGGAGCCTTAGCCGACGTTTCTTCAGGTGCCTCATCAATATCATCATCATCACTTCCCGATGATGCACCAGAAGTGGAGTCTGAATCGCTATCTGAATCTGAATCTGAAGAGCTTGAATTACTCTCTGAATCCGATTCATTTCCAAATTGAACAACTTTAAAACGTTCAAAACTATCGTACAATGAAACGTAAATAATTGGATATTCAATGAATAATTTATCTTTGATTGCAGTCATTAATTGCATATCGGGTGGAATTTCAACTAATCTATCTCGGTGATCTTCTGTTCTTAAATAATAATGAAGCTCGACTTTCAATTTCGCTATCAAGTTTTTATGAAAATTAGGAGGATGTTTAGTAGCGCTATCCGTGGATTCACTGTTTTCATCTGTTTTTGATTTGGTCGTTTGTGTAATGGAGATTTGAGTTTCTTTAACTTCAGTTCTTTTGTTATTGTTTGATTCGGTAGATTGTTCGGAAATTATAGGGGTTGGGCTCAAATCATCTTGATCTTTAACAACATCGGTTTTTCCTAGATTATCTTGTCCTTCATCATGATGTTTTCCCAATTTTTGATCTTCTTTGGAACTTTGATCTTCGGTGATACTTTCACACTTCACAATTTCTTTCAAACTTTTAAATTCATCAGTATCACTATCTTCCAAAAATCTAGTGAATCTTCTAACAGGAACCAAATCATCCAATTTTGCCTCTTCGCTATTTTTAAAACTTGTGAATTTATTAATTGTTGCAAATTGATCGTCGATTAAAACCCAATCTAGGGTCCACATGAATTTTTTCTTTTTTTGATCAAATGTGGACCTATTGCTTTGTCTTCTAGACATCCCATTAGGCAACTGCTTCAGCTTAACGCCTCGTTTAATGAGAATATTAGTATCATCGTTGATTGATCTCCTTTTATTTGGACCGCTATCGCCATTGTTGTTGTTACGTTGTCTCTTGTTATTGCCTGAAGTTAATATTCTGGTCGACTTAACATCTCGTTTACCAACCTCTAGATCTCTATTCAATCTGTTTAAGAAGTTGTAATCTCTTTGAACATCGGCACTCTCCATTTCAACTTTTGGTTTATATTTGGTTTGCTTTAATGTTATGTTTGACTTGCCTGAGCAATCAAATTGTGATTTGTGTCTATTGAAACAATTTAATGAACATGTTTTTCGAAGGCATTGTGGACAGTTGTATTTAGATTCGTTTATATGGCATATTGCACAGTTATTGATTTTTATGACTTCAGTTTCCATATTGCGTGATATCTATTGTATGTGTTTGGCGAAACTGATAAATTATAGAAAAGGGAGATGAAAATCAAGATCAAATTAAATTAAAGTTGACAAAAACAAACAATCAAGAAAAGTAAAAAAAAACTTAAAAACCCATCTGCGGCAAAGAGGCTATAAGATTAATGTCCGAGACTATCCGAGACTATCGGCAAACTCGGAAATAGTGATATGGTCAACTATATATTTTGTTTTGTTTTGACAATTAAAGTGTTGTTAGAATGCTAAACTCAAATATATTCATTCCTGAACCCTTTTAGTTAAGCTAGTTAAGCCAAACCCTTAAGAACTAATGACCATCAAAGCCCTCCAACAAAGTTAAATTTCCAGGCAGTATTTTAGAACAGCGAAGAACACTCTGATTTTAATTAACGCTTTAATGATTCAATTAGCATGTTAACGGTAAACGGCCCTTCGCCTACAGCCAGTGGGTGCAACTCCGTAGAACAGCCAGACGGCTATTCGATTTGGATATGACTCAATTCAATCCATCAAATTTCCCAATTAAAACAGTGCTGTCATCCGCATTGCCAAATTCAGGAACTCTTCATATCTGGGCTCGGCTAGGTAGGTTCTCTTTAGGACTTCCTAGAATCCCAGAAGCATCAAAGGGATACATATATATGTGGAAGAGGCATTCCCCTGACGATGAAGTCACCTAACTGTTTTATTGAAGGAGTGAGAGTGATCTTGCTAGCTAGCTCATCATTCTGTAACCTGTTCGACTCTTCGAGAAATTAAATCAAAATCGGAATCTCAGCTTGCTGCTTTCTGTTTTCTCTGGCTGTATCTAGCCAACTCCTTTCAATTCAACACACTCAGTGCTTCCTATAGTGCGATGAGATGAGGTTACCTGCCCCACTCTCAGAACACAATTTATCAGGCTCTATGCCAGTAGTAGCAGCTCTGACCTGTGTTGACTCGTCATAGTATAAGCGTTCGCACCCTAATCGCGTCTTTTCTTTTTGCGTGGAAGCTTTTGGAAGTTCCAAAGACGGATAAACTTTAGAGAGGCTGGCTGGCCTGAGTGAGTCGAACCTTCGAGTGGGAGTGTCTGTCAAATCACAGCTTATCCTTTTCTGCTTTCTTTTCTGCCCATCCTCTTCTGGCAAACCAACCCTTGTTCCCTTCAAACTCTCCCTTCTGGTGAAAACTAGCAGAATTCAAGAAAGATTAGGAGTCTACTTACCGCAAGCCTACTGCAAACACAAACCCTCAAATCCAACATCCCCAAAAACTCCTATCCCCCCAGATTCAGATGGTTTTATTCTGAAACTACCTTAAGTTCTAACTGCTCAAACTCATTTGCATCCCTCAAATTACTATCACATTTGTTGTATCTCTCACATATTTACAAGAATTAAGTGATATCACTTCAGTTTGTTCTATTTCACCATTTTTCCCAAAAAAAGGTACATAAAAACACATCCAAACTACCTATCAATAAAAACAAACCTAGCTTACTTACTACCTTACACAGACACACTTATTCTATTCTCCTATTAAATATAACTTTGCTTCATGGTTAGAGAAACAAGATTTTATGAGTTATTAAACATATCCTCGGATGCTGATTCTTCGGCAATTAAAAAAGCTTATAAATCAACAGCTTTAAGGTTTCATCCAGATAAAAACAATTCTTCAGATCCCCAAACTAAACATGAATTGACTAAGAAGTTTCAAGAGGTAACAAAGGCCTATGAAACTTTATCAAATCAAGAGAAAAGACATGTTTATGATACTTACGGTGAAAGTGCTTTAGATAACCCTCCACCAGAAACAACACCAACATCAGCTTCGGCTAGCGTGTTCAGAGCAAGTGACCCAAATGATATTATTGCTCAACAATTTCAAAATGCAACCAATCTATTTGATCATATATTTGGTGAAGGTAATATGTTTTTTGGCCGTTTTCGTCAACAGCAGCAACAGCAACAGCAGCAACAACGGAGGGGTCCAGGTAGTTCATTACCAAAGGGTAAGAATATAATGGATACAGTTCAATTATCATTAAAGGAATTCTACACCGGAAAAAGTATTAAACTAAAATTATCAAAGAGAATCATTTGTGTAGCTTGTTCTGGTAAAGGTGGTTCTGAAGCTTATTCTTGTAGTAATTGTTCTGGTACAGGTATTCTATCATCTGAAAGAAGAATAGGCATGAGTTACCAAAGATTCGAAATGTCTTGCGCTAGTTGTAATGGAACTGGAACTTACATCCCAACAGAATCCATTTGTTCAGATTGTCAAGGTCGAAGATTAGTTGATACTAGCACAATCTTAGATGTTGCTATTCCTGCCGGTGTTCAACCTGGCTACCAAATATGTTACCAAAATGCTGCTGATCAAGATACAAATATAATCCCAGGTGATGTGATAATAGTGGTCCAAGAAGATGCTCATAGGAAAAACACTCAGTTCCATAGACGAGGCAATGACATCTTTTCAATTGTTAAAATTCCATTATATAAAGCTCTTTGTGGTGGATTAATTAAATTTAAACATATTAATGATGAAATTATAAATATTTATGTTAATAGAGGTGATCTGTTGCAGCCTATACAAACCAAAGTTGTTAAAGGTCACGGCATGCCAATTCATGATCCTAATAATCCAAATAATCTTTCATACGGTGATTTAATTATTCAATTTGAATCTGAATTCCCACAATTAAATGAAATGTCGGATCAACAACAATCAATGCTACAACAGGCTTTACAGCCTTCTTCTCGTTTATTACAACCTCCTCCTACAGTTCCGCCTGTTTCGATCACATCATCATCACCATCACATCATTCTCATTCTCATTCCCATTCCGCCAAATCGTCAAGTGTGAATTCATCTTCGTTATCAAGTACTGAAGATCTATCCCCAATGAGATCAACTTCAACGGGATTATCAAGTAATTCAAGTATGACTAAATCAACGATAAATAACCTTGATGGCTCTTCAAGTGACTCCATCGATTCAATTGATGATTCTAAAATTGTTTACTTATCTGACTTTGAACAACAACAGCGTGGAGTGCACAATAATCACCACCACCATCATATACCTGGTGGCCACAGACATTTTTCTTATGATGCTACATTGGAACACCAATCAAATAAGAGATTTAGAAGATGAGGATTTTGTTAAGTTTCTGTTTGAATTTGTTTAATTTTTTCTTTCTTTTTTTCTTGTTCTTTTTTGCTGATTTTATTGCTATGCATTTGCATTTGGTCGTCTGGTATTAAGGGTGTATTCAGATTTTGTTAAATTTGGATTTTATTTAAGGTGTTTTGAATTTTTCTTTACGATATACTATTTGGCTTTTTAAATTTTTTTGTTTTTTGTTTTTTGAATTGTTATTTTATTGCTTTCTTTTCTTTTCTTGTTCCTTTTATTGTTTTGTATTTTGTTTGTTTAGTTTTATTTACTTCTTCATTCTTTAGTTTAATGCTTCATTTTTTGTTTAATAAATTTTTTAATTTTAATGCTTGCTTACTTATTTACCTACTTCATTCATTGATTTTTTTTTTTTGGTTTCCGTTTAATTTTGAATTATTTATAACTGGTTAGTTCTTGAGATATCTTATCGTTTTTCATTCTATATTGAACCTTTGAAATGTACGCAACCCCTCCGCCAATCTCTTCTTTTTTGCTTTTTATCAGTCATTATTATTATTTTACAATATTGCTTTTGTTTAATTAATCTTCGTTCTTTTTTTATAAATTATTTTCCAACTCCAGTTTTGAATCTAAACCATTTTTACCTTGCTAGATGTGCAACGGAAGTTACGCGTTTAGATTCAGAATTGAATTTCCCCTTTTGGAATCAGTTAATTAGCGAAGCTCTGTAATGAGAAAATATAATTTGATTAACAACGCTATCAACTTCTATCACTTATCATTTATAGATCGTGAGCTCGGGATGTTCTGAAATTCACTATACTTGGAATTAAACTATGACTCATGAAATAACTAATATCCTCCTATAGTCCACTTTTGTAGAGCACCTTGGTACAGACTTGTCTGGTTAACCTTGTCGAAAATCGCAGACAGATGCACGTAATTTAAAAATTAAGGTGTTTTAAAGGAGCGGAATTTTTTTTTCTTACTATATAACAACATAAGCGAGGCCTATAGCCTTCAAATTGCGATTAACCTTAGTATCAAATCATAACAACTACCTTGTTTTCTCTCGGGATTAAAGCAGGCAACAAGTGTGAGCCAATTGTTTCCTAATTTTTTGAATTGATTATATAAATCATTTTCAAGACATCTTTGGACTCATCAGATTTACCATTGCTTACAGATAATCTAGCCAAATACCATCTTCCTACATCATCATCAAAAATTGAAAAAAGAAGTAAAAACAAGCTATTAAACCAATATTTTGCTCGTCAATTCACCAAAGAAACAAATCAAGCATGGGTACCATAAATGATTGGAGGACCTAATGCTTTGAAAAATTATCTATGCCGGTGTGAGTCTAAAGATGGCAATGAATTGTTCTTCAAATGAGGTTCATTGTTGGTGGTCAACTAGGATTAGAGCAAGAGGAAGAACGAACTTCAAATAATCCTAATCCAGTAAGGGCTATTTCTACTAAAGTTATTAAGGATATGGTCGCTGGTGGAACTTTTATTCCAAAGTTGAAAAGATTTTGAAGTTCTAATGTTTTCACTATTACCATTGATGGTTGAGTTAGTGATAATCTTAATACTTTTTACATAGTTGTTTTAATTACTGAAAACTGGCTTGAACATTTCTTTGTCTGATTTAGTGTTGGTTCAAATGAATTGGAAGGTCTTTCCACGGTTCGAAAATTAGTCCAATTTTAAAAAGAGTATTCTATTTAGACGCTGATCCAAAAAAGCTAAAGTTTTCGCGATCGTTACTGATGGTGGCGATAACATGAAAGATATGGAAAAGATAATTTTGGAATATGTTGATTTCAAAAATGTTGTTCATTCACTTATTCATCGAGTTCGTCAGTAGTTTAGATCTCTGGGGATCAATTGGCTGCTGATGTAATTTTGTTGGCTGAGATTTTTGTTTTATTGACTCGTAGAACGAAACATATTCCGCTCTTGAAGCAAGAAGTAAAAGAGTAGATAGGGCGCATAGAGCTTTGAATGTTATATCAACTAGATTTAATATAATCATTAGAATAATGATTCCAGTTTTGTAAATTAAGAGACCCTTTGGCCAACTTGAGCAACAGCGCTCCCTATTGGTAGAATATTTGATGATGAAGTAGCTTCTATTATAGAACATGCTATTAATTTTTGGTTATCTTTGAGTGATCTTTTGCATTTATTTTCTTCAATTTCTGAATTAGTTAAAAGGACTGAATTTCCAGGCTTTAATTTATCAAGTGATTTCCCGCAATATATTTTGATTGTTAAGGGATTTGGTTCAGCTACTGGACAATCTGATCAAACAAATAGTCCAGTTGAAGTTCTTTCATTCAACCTTACTTTCATTGATTAAGGTATTTGTTAATTAAATTATGTATTTCTATTTTGGTGTTTTTGTTTTGAATCAGTATCTGTATTCCGTCTTCCTGTGTTGAAAAATAATATGAACCAGGAGGTAATTCATAATTACGCGACATGGCAAATGTTGCAGAGCAATATCACGTGCCCGTATTACCCGGCTTCAATAGCCAGATCGCTAAGAAGGCGTATTCTCAAAACAAAAACAAAACCAGTCCTGATGATTTCTCCAAACTTGCCAACTAGTGCCTCCTTCGCTTTTCCTCTTCTGATCCATACACCCATCAATCACACATAGCCACATACAATGGATAAGTTAAAGGATGTATGTATCACCAATAATTGCTTCTTAACATTTTTGCTCCTGTGTTGTCCTCTCGTTTCATTTGTTTTGATGCTCGGAACGACACGTTTCTTGGAGTCGCCTAACTGATTCAAGGTTTAAACATATGTGTTTTTTTATTTGATCTTCTTACTAACTTATTGTATAAAACAAATGTTACTAATATAGAAATTGAACAAGTTAAAGTTAGATGCTGAAGAATGGCAAGAAAAAGCTGATGGTCATCAAGCTAAAATTAAGGAATTAGAGCAAGAAGCCTTAGAAAAGGATAACTCAATTCAAGCCTTAACTAGAAGAAACCAAGTTTTGGAAGAACAATTAGAAAAGACTGAATCTGAGTTAGATGAAAACAAGAAGATTGCTGGTGATTCCCATAATTTGAAAGCTTCTAATGATAATTTCACTAAGAAGAACTCTTTATTAGAAGAAGAATTGGAAGCTTCTGATAAGAACTTGAAAGAAACTACTGCTAAGTTAAGAGAAACGGATATTAAGGCCGAAACTTTGGAAAAGAAGGTTGCTTCTTTAGAAGCTGAAAAGGCTGATTTAGAAACCAAATACGATGAATTGGAAGCTAAATACAAGGCTGCACAAGCTGAATTAGAAGAAATCTCTACTCAATTAGAGGCTTTATAAGCAAGCAGCCTGAATTGTTTAACCTTGTTTCAGCAAGTAAGGCTGCTATTCTTACTCCAACCTCTACTACTGCTAATATTCTGATGGCTTGTCTTTTGGCTTACTATTTGATAAGGAAACTTCCTTTTTGTTTGGTTGTTGAACTTTGTGCATATCTTATGAATTTGTAATTTTTTATTTCTTTCATTCTCCTACTCACTTATAAGTTATGAATTTAATAACTTTTGTTGATTTCCATTTATTTTTTATACCACCCACTTTATAATAATGTTTGCTTAAGAAAGATCGTGGTAATTCAAGTACATAGTATGTAGCATTATTATTTGGTACACGTAGCGGTCTTCTTGAGATTTGTGTCCCTACTCCTTTATAAATTGGTGATGGATTGTTCCAGTGTGTTCCGCCTATCTTTGGTACCTGCTGTTTGATTGTTCGTATGCGGTTCTGTGCACCTGCGATCCTTCGCAGCCTCGAAAAAATCGAAATCTGGATTCTGCAACCGTCAAAGGAGTCTGTATGAATTTGATCTGAACTTAGATAACCAACTTTTGCCTGACCCATTCAGCCTTCCTTTCCGTTAACTGGACCCCAAAGACATCAACATGACGGGAAGGATATCCATCACAAATCCGGATGATGACTACGATTATGACTCTGAATACGCAAACCATCCGCCACCAACTGATTCGGAAGCTGAAGTAGAGTTCGAGACCTTACCAACTTATAATCAATATAACAACACTGGTTCAACTGCTGCAGCAACACACCGCCGGCCCAGTTTAAGTTCACCTTTTAGAGCAAATATTGGTAGAACCTCGAATAGCTTTATCAATGCTTTCTCTAATAATCAATTTTTTCAAAGATCAAATATAGCTCCACCAATGCCTACAGCCGCAATTTCAGTCGTTGGATCAACTAGTAATGGTATAACTCCTATGGTTAGAAATCATTCAAGTTCAATTTCAAGAACTAACTCAAGAACCACGTTGGCTGACGAAGAGCTAAGTATCGAGGATCAAATTATAATGTTTGGTTCCCAGTCTACAGCTACTAATGATTTAAGACAACAGCGAAATCATTTAAAAGAATTGGGTCTTAAAAGACTAAAGCCAAGGGAGCATTTCCTAGTTTCAATGGGTAGAGATATTTCATTGTTAATATTGTGCAAGTATCTCTACATTCTTTGGAAGAGTTGGTATGTTATGTTGAGTGTTGACAGTTCATCTGAATATCGAGGAGATAACCTAACTAGTGTTAAAGCAACAGAATTCTTCTTGGCTGGTGTGTGGTGTATTGTTTCTGCATTTTTAAGCTATTCCATATTAGATGGTTTAATGGCCAGATGGATTGTTATGTATTCCGTTCAAGCTGTTATTGTTAGAGTTATGAGTATGTCTCTTTTTATTGTGGTTTTAGTTGAGTTGTTAAGCTACATGTTTAATAACAAGGAAAACCAATTTTGTTTACCCACTTGGATTGTTATCAGTTGTGTGATGACTTTAATTTACATTATTCAAAGTTTTGTTGTTTCAAATTTAACATTAGATGAACATTTATTAAATAGAAATGGGGAATCTTTAACTTCAAGCGAAGAACATAGTTTAAGTGAACTAGATGGGATACGCATTGAAAGGGCTGAGGCATTAGATTTATCTCCTCATACTTTGTTTAATCTTGATGCTAACATTAATATTAACAGCAATAACAATAATAGTAAAAATAAGAACAAGAAAAAACAAAAAATCGGAAGAACTGTTGACTTGTATAATATTACTGTTTTTGCTGTTGTTCCTATTGGAGTTGCTAGTTTTATAACTATGATTGGGTTAATACGATTACTTTTAATTTTAAGATTAGAAATAGATCTGGAGTTTAACAGAATTATGAAATTCTAAAAGCTTTGTTTTATTGATGTCTTATTTTCTTCTTTTCTATCAGTTTTTTAGGACAGTTTTGCTACGCTTTTAATGATACGATATATTGATATTCTTATTAATGTTCTTAATATTTATGAGCTTTTAGTACCTAAAGTATTAAGCTCATTCGTAGACCTTTTAATCAAAATAATAGAGTGGATTTCACTATTATCATGTCAGCGCGTTTGTAGTAACCATTGGCCAATAATATTTCTTGAATGCGGGTGATAAATAAGTTTGTTACCCGGATTCAATCTCGCTCTCACATCAATCATTTTTCAAAATATGGAAAAATAGACATCCAGCTTCTCCATAAAATCGAGGTTTGAAGACAAATAAATTAACCAAATCGAAATTATAAATATAATTAATACACAATGGTTGTTCACATCTTGGGTAAAGCAATCAGAGGAAAATATAAGATTAACGTATGTATTTTCGATTTATAGCAAAAGCTATAAGCTCAAATCAACTTAAGTGACTTTAAAACCATTCGAACATAGAATACTAACCCCCTCAAATTTACAAAATGGCTTATTACAGTATGGTCTAGCGGCTACATTTTATGGTATTGGTCTAAAACAAGCTACTACTCTTTGTTCAAAGCTAGGGTTTTATCCAGATATGAGAATGCATCAATTATCGGAACAACAGACGATGGCTATTACAAAAGAATTATCGGACATGACGATAGAGTCTAAATTATTATCACAAATTAGAGCTAATATTCAAATGAAGAAAGATACTGGTTCTTATGTCGGTTTAAGACATGCCTTGGGATTGCCTGTTAGAGGACAAAGAACTAAGACTAATGCTAAGACTGCTAGAAAGTTGAATAGATTGGATAGAAAGATGTAGCGCCAAAAGAGAATTTTAAAATTATTTTAATGAGGAACCCAATGATGGGTTTACTTGTATTATAGAGTGATCCATCTAATCATAGGTTGGTTTTTGTCCACATTTTTTCCATATATTTATTGCATTTTCCCCTGTCCTGTACATATAGTTAATACTTTCACTTTTCACTTTTTATAAGCATTTCGTTTATATGTATCAAGTCATCTGTATGACTACGAACGGTGTAAGTTGTCCGCCCACCAGGGTCCAGGCCAAACAATAAACACCCAACAAATTAAACACCGAAAACGCACCCTAGGGTTAATTTCGTTCCAAGTGGCCAGTGGCCCATCATGTCCTGTAGTGTAAATTGGCAATTCTGGGCTCTTTGCAACGTCACCTTTTTTTTCTGAGAGTCGATTAGCTTGTGGCCGTAACTTTCAATTGATTTATATCCTTCATCCTATTATAGTTCATTTGAATAGAATTAGACCGAAACTCTCCTTCTAAGCTACTCGCCTCTTTTTTTACGAACTTTTGATTTTTGATTTCAGATTCTACCGGCCCACGTTAATTCTTTCGCCCAAATGGACTCCACAATACTTACCATATTAGTCACTACGGCTATCATTTTAAGCTGGTTCGTCATTCCAAATACAGCAGAGACAATAGAGGAAATGGGGATTATCCAAAATATATTGAAAAACTTGAAGTTTTATACTAAAAGTTGTGTTGCCTTGAGTTGCTTATTGCTAAGTGCAACTTATGGTGTTTTATGCTCTATGTTATTAGCTTTAATAGGAAAGAGAAATTTGGCTCAATACAGCACTGCTAAATTTTACTATGCTTTATTAAGTTTTGTGATGGGACTTAGAATTAAAATTGATAGACCTGAATTATTGAAAGATTTACCAGCAGTTTTAATCTCTAATCATCAATCGGAAATGGATATTTATTTGCTAGGTAAAATCTTCACTCCAAGATGTAGTGTCACTGCCAAGAAACAATTGAAATATGTGCCGGTCTTAGGCTGGTTTATGTCTGCTGCTGGTGCTTTCTTTTTGGATAGATCTAACAGACAAAAATCAATTGATACTTTAAATAAAGCTTTAGATGATTTAAAGGCTACTAAAGGTGGCCTATTTGTGTTCCCTGAAGGTACTAGATCTTATTCTTCCACTCCAACTCTATTGCCTCTTAAGAAGGGTGCTTTCCATTTGGCAGTTCAAGCTCAAATTCCAATTATTCCAATGGTTTCTTCAAACTATTCGAATATCTACTCTATAAAATTAAAGAATTTCAATACTGGTACTATTAATATTAAGGTTTTAGATCCAATTGAAACCAAAGGGTTGACTAAAGATGATGTTCCAAGACTAGCTGCAGAAGTCCAAAAGAAAATGGAGATGGCTATTATGGAATTAGGTATGAGTGAAGTTAACGGGGAATCTCAGAAGCCGGTTCAATTAACTTCAGATAGTGAAGCTCTTGATAGAACTTTGAATGATCGTCACGCAGTTGAAAGTACTTCTTTATTATCCGATACTAATTAATCATGTACCCCAAACTTATTTATTATCTTAGCTTCCCCAATACAGTTGTGTATTTTTCAAATTTATATATAGTTCTTTTTATTTGTATTGTTTTGTCTTCTAGAAGATTATACAGTTGTATTTGATGCGTTTCTGTTATCTTTTAATTGTTGATTCTGGATGTAAGCAGTATAATCATTATGACTATTGTACAAAGTTTTGAGGCTGTGTTCCAAAAAAATGCGACACACTGGAAAATCAGTTTCTTGTTCAAACTTCAAGCGAGCGATTCAACTTTATGAATGGTTCGACTGCCTGACAGATTAAAATATACCACAATACAGTTATAGAAGGTTGAACATGTTATTTTGGTCAAACAAAAAAGATAATGATGAACCAAAAAAAGAAACAATTACTGAAACGATGCCAAATGATGGAATCAATGAAATTACCAATGTTTTAAATGAAGCACTAACCTCTAAATCGGCATACTCAAAAAATGAATTAGCAAAGGAACATGATGACAAGTCACTTGCAAATATGACATTAAGAGATATAGCAAGTGCTAGAGCTGAAGCTTTGGCATTAGAACATTTTCCTGTATGTATTTAAAAAAGATCGTTTACTACAGAAGCGGTTTTATAATTTTTGAATAGTTATACTAACCTTACCCCCTTTTTTCAATTGATTTAGAAAGAAATGTCTTGTTTAACAGCTATGGATGAGTTAATGGAGTGTATGTCATTAGGTGGTCAGGTTAGAAATTATTATAGATACGGTGATTTCACGATGTGTTCTAAACAATCTGATAAGATGGATTTTTGTTTTAACAATTCATTGAATGCTGGTGAAGTTAAAGAAAGGAATATTCAAGAATTTTATAAGGCTAGACTTATAGAACAGTTGAAAAGAGGTAGTAGTGAAGATATATGGGAAGCTAGAAAATAAATTTGAAAGGTAGCATTGATACTCTTCTCTTTTAACCATTCTTCTAGGTACCTCAGCCCGATTTAGAGATTTTTAAAGCGTATTATCAATATTGGTACTGATAATTTATTTGCTTAGCCTTCTTAGAACTTGTACATAGCGCTACCAAGTGGTATAAATAGGTATTTTTAATTTATGAATTTCTTGTTAAAGAATGATCCAATACGAACAATATTAATTGTGATATCATCCCAATATAAGCAGCTGTAATATATTTTAGAATAAATACTTCCTATTTATTTAATCCAATAAGCATAATATGAAGAAAAAGTCAAAAACAGTTAATAAAGAAAAAGAACGATACTAAGAAAAGAGATACAAGTTGATAGAAGTTGGCCTGTCTATTATAATCAATATGTATTGGATGTTGAAAGGGTAGTTTCACTAGAAAATGCACAGACAACAGACGTGGTAGTATCAGGAGTATCTTCACAAAAAGATGTCCAAGGACCAGATTTACTCTTTTGGTAGCTGTAGCATTCAGTAGTGGTACCTAAAGTGTAAGTATGAGTATCACAAGCTGGGATAATAGGACCGCCAGGTTGAAAAGTGGTTTCATCACGTTTAACTTTAGGACCAGTGAATATGCCACCTGCACATGCTGAAGTTTCAATAGTATCATAGCCAGTTGTACAGATAGTACCCCACTGGTCGTTATATTCACGCATTCGGAAGCTGTAGCACCCAGTGTTTGTAACTGTTTCAGTTTTGGTTGTACAGTATCCCATACCAAAGACAGGTTTCAAAGCAAGAGCTAATGGTAAGATGATAGAATACTTCATGTTGTTCGATTTTAATCTAGTTGTATAGTAGTGGATAATGACTTTCAAGTCGATGCAAAAGGTATTTGTAAGAAGAGTGAGAGGAAAATTGCAACCCTTTATAGTGACCATGGAACTGAGGTAATTTGCTGATCACAATCATAATATACTGGGTTCCACGAAATATAAAGAGATTCTAAATCCAAGCCTTTAAGTGACGTCCCATATAATTAGAAGATTTGCTACAAATAATTGAAGGTGATCTCAGAAATTCAGGTACCTAAAATTAGATTGATTTATGTAATTCACTTGATGACTCAAGGATAACAGTTAAATCTTCTTATGGGATTATTATGTATCCCTAAATCTAGTTCGTCGGATAAAATTCTTGGTAACTTTTGGTCTTGGTATCGAAATTCGGTATAAAAATGCTGTGGTACAATATATACGGAGTAATTCGAAATGCATGGCGTGTGTATTAGCATGATCCTTTGCTCATACGCTGCTATGTTATATTATTCCTGCTTGATAAATCGAGAATTGAAGGGATATGCAGTATAGCTCTTTCTTCGTTTATGGGGTGGGGATGGGGTGAGCTAGAACTGATATGTAAATGGGGGTTGAATTACAGTTCTGAAAGCTGAAATAAGTGAATTCACTTGAAATATGTTTATGCATAATCTGCATTCATTGGCTATACATTGATATGTTATTCCGGGAGGATAAATCAACAATTGAAGGAATGTGGAGTAATCTATATAGCCATCTTTATTTAGAGAACGAACATAAACTGATATGTAATTCTCAAAACATCAATATATATCGACCACTATTTAAAAGGGGGGGGGGGGTCAGGGTGAAATGGGACTTGATGGAACTGAATTGATTGATAATTAGTTGGAAAAACTATGGTTAATTGCTTTCAGTGGAAAGTGCATATCATTAGCTAATATAAAAGATTTGAAAAGGGAAGTCTGGTAGTGTTGTAGTTGGTCCTGCTTGTAAGTTGTAGTTAATGCACCTAAGTTTGGGACAGGAGAGCGCACTCTATAAACTCATCCTTACAAAAACGCCGTCATCGAATGGCTGTGAGTAATATTCTTATCTCCAAACATAAAACCAAGGAGAAATAATATGATATTAACCCGGTCCCAATCCTACTTTGTGAAGGCTTGGCATTCAATATTTCAAGTTGTTCATTGCTTATTAGAACCAGTTCCTAATAATATCAGGGTTCTAAAACTTTTAATTGTAGCTACTGTGGTGAACGGGAACCCGCGTACTCTAATTAAATCCTGGCCGAATCCTGCCGATTATGAAACGATTTTAGTGGAAAGTACAGTATGAGGAGTAAACGTTAGAGTCAAAGATACTATTGCCTCTCCTTTTAAAGTTAGTTTACCCCTTTGTTTCTAGTGGATTAAAAGTATCAGGAAAGTAACAACTCAAATGCCCTAATCTGGAAATTAAAAGGTATGGCCTAATATGGCGCCTAAAGGGTATTTCATAGAACATATTGAAATAGACCAATTAGGCATTTAAGGGGCGAAAGAAAAAGGAGTAAATATAAGGCAAAAGTGATAACTCAGATAAGTAAGTAAAAAAAATAGGCAGGCTCTAACAATAATTATGTAACACAATGCGGGATGGACTGCTGTATTGTCATGTATATCCTAGGGCAATTGATTATATATAGGCAACGTTATTTATATGATTCATATATGTATGTAGAATGCGCATGTGTACCTTGGAATATATGTATACCTTTATATATCCAGCATTGGAAAATGTAGGATAGATTGTAGTCGTAACAGTGCATAACCAACCATTTACACGCAAATGCTTATACGAATATAAAAAATTAAGACTCGCTAGCTCAGCTTAAAACGTACTAAGTGAGTTGCTTTTTAACTTGAAACAGTTGCGGCGATTAAGTCTAGCGCCGCACATCAGCAAGCATTTTTATTTTCAATTTTGCTCCCCATCCCTGTATTGACATGAACCTGTTGAAAAGCAGCTTTGATCCAAGATGTATTCTCAGTAAGTGTTCAACAATGCCACAGCATAATGAAGTTATACATAGGAACAGCATCCTTTTTGGTTTCTCTCTACTGGACAGTCTTGCTTTTGAAGGAGAATAGGTTGCTGGATCAGTTATAGCTGTAGGTAGGCATCCATATATGTACCTCGCCGGCCAATCTCGCACAACACCTCCTTTTTTCGAAACATTTCTGTGACAACTTACATCTCCTGCTTCAACCCTATCCATGACTATTCATGCATGCAGCAACAAAGATATGATCCAGCTGACTCACATTAGATCTAAAGTTTGTTTTAGCTGATTAACCTCAACTAAGTATATTTCCTTTTTAGGCTAAATTGCATTTGTTGCCTTTTAGACTGTCCTTTTTTTTTTTTCATCAAATATTTAACAAAAATGCATTTGTTGCCTTTTAAACTGTCCATTTTTCTTTCATCAATTAATTAACAAAACCGATAGATTCCTCACTTCTAACTTTTACTACTACCACTCTGTTTGCCAACATTGAATAACACATAAAACAAAAACTTTTACAATGCAATCGCCATTCCCTAGAAAAAGACCACAAGCTCCCAAGCTATCATCCCAAATAATCATGAATGAAAATAACTTCAAATTTATTAATTCAAGCACGGTTATTAATCCATATGACCTTGTTTCATCAAGTAAATTTGGTGGGTTCATATCCAATGCTAAACAAGAGCAACGAGCTGATTCATCATCGGTTTCTTCTAAAGGCTCATCTACCTTCTCTTCTCCAAAGATGGATACAGATTCATTTACAAATGTCTCTCCACCCAAGCAACCTGCGGCTATCTTGAACTTTGAAAGAAAAGCAAGAATTTCATACAATGATCATTGCTGTATCTGTGAGTTACAATTAAATAATCTTTTTGGTTCTGAAGAAATAATGAGTTTGAAATGTGGGCATTTTACTCATTACAATTGTTCTGCTTCTTTATCTGCTCAAGATTTGGTGGATTCAAATAGTGTGAATGTTCATTGTCCAATATGTGGTCAATCTAGTGCTTGTAATAATATTCATTTCAAGGAAAAATTACTGAATTCTCTACTTATGGATAATGATGAGTTTTTAGATATCGATCCAGAGGAATTTCTATCGTGCAGTACACCGATTGTCGATGTTCCTCAAGGTATAATAGCTGCTGCTCCACTATCCTTTACCAGATTGAAGTCACCTGCGTTTCCACCCATTACTCCAGTTGATCAAATTGGTATTCAAAATAAAGAGTATTACAAGAAAGAAAACTTTAGAAAAGTATTAAACCATGGTGCTTCGCCAACTGTTGCAGCTCCTAAGAGAATAATGCCATTATTAAAGCAATCACCTATTATTACCACTTTGCCTACAACTCCAACAAAGCGGGGTTTATCTCTTTCAAATATCTCTCAAGACAGGGATTTCAATACTGAAATCCAAGTTACTCCAGAATTTTCCACTTTATTATTACCTAATTCTGATTCTGCCGATTTACCAGATTACCAAGATATTAATTGTGTGTTGAATGTTAAAAGAGCTGAATTCGAACCGTCACCAGATAAGTTAAGTAAAGAAGAACAGTTTAAAATTGAAATCTGTAAAACTAAAATTACAAATGAACTTTTAAGAAATTTCGAAGATAAGATTTTAAATAAGGGTGAATTAGATGTTGCTAATTTGGGAAGTTTGGTGTTGTTTGACTTATTTGAAATTGTTGAAACCAATCATCATATGTATCATGATTGTCAATTATTTTTATTTGAAGATACAATTCTAATACTTGATAGTGCTGGTGAACATATTATAGTTAATCAAGAAGTTTCAGCAAATCAAATTGCTTCCGTTACTGAAGATATTATCAATGGTTCGATTATTATTAATCTTGTAAGCCTAAGGCTGCCTGAAATTATATTATATAATTCCATTGAGATAATTCAGCAGAAATGGCTTAAAGTTCTTTCAAGAATAGTTTCATCTAAATTAAAAATAGCCAATGAAAAGCCAACCAATGATTCGTTGACTACTCTGTCTAACGGTAAAGCTAAAAATGAATCTAAGGTTTCAGGAAGTGTTCCATTAATTCAAATGTCAGCCAATGCATGGGGATTAATTGCAAGCAATGAGTCTATTATCCCAGAAGATGTTTTGAAATTGAATAAATTGGTCTCTAAAGGATTAGGCCTACCATATCAATTTTTAAAGAGACAAATGCCACGCCCGGATAAAATTCCAATAACATTAATTCTGTGTCTTACTTTGAAAATGGATAAAGACTGTGAAATGAATCAGAAAGACTATACACAAAAGATAAAGGACTTAATATCATCTGTTCTTGATCAATTAGAAGAAAATGACTCACTTGGTTTGGTTTTCATGGGAGTGAAAAAAGAAGGTGAATTAGGACATTATTATGGCTGTGCACCACCTTCCTGGGATGGATGGGAAGAAGTCTTAAACATGATTGAATGCTACATTGATGAATGTGAGGAAAGTGAAGAATCTAAATGGATCCAGGATTGGAAATATTTAGAGATTTTAAGTGGTTTTGGATTTGGTGGCAGACAAGATAGCAATAGATTGAAAGAAATTGTTTTCATTCATAACGAATTAATTAATGATGGTACTATTTCAACTAACAAAAGAAGGAAAATCAGTAGTTCAAAAAGCTTCGTTGATACAACTGAGGAAGAAGAAAATTTAGAAAAAAAAAGGATTGGAAAAGAGCAAATCAATGATAAATTAAATTTCCTTTGTAATAAATACGATGCCAATTTCACATCCATACTATTTTCAGATGAGTTTGCTTATCAGCCTAAACAAATTCTGAGTCATTTCGAAACATTCTTCAAAGATAATTTAATCGGAAGCTATAACATTCGTAAGAAGCAAGATTGGGCACTTGATTTTGAACAATTAAACTCCAAACTAGCTGGTCTAGTGAAGAACCTTCATGATACTTCAATCAAGCGTATAACAACAGAATTGAAAATAGCTAAAGGTGTAAAACTTATTGAGGTTGAAAAAGGTGGCCAAATGGTTAGCACAAGTGGTAATTCAATTGCAGTTGATTTTTCCAACGTTAGTGGTGGTTTCGATAAATTAATTATGTTCAAATTAAGAATTGATTTAAATAACATTCCATTAAATTCAATTAGAAAGAGTTGTAAGGTTGATCTCGTTTCTGTGGCTTCTAAAATTACCACTCCATATGGTACTAAGACTTTAAAAGATAATGTTGACATTAGACTCACTCAAAAATTGACTTCACCAAGTACAGCTCCTTTGAATATTGTTGTCTCAAATGCAGAAGAATCACAAACTTTCAGTAAAGGCATTAATTTATCTATTGTTCCAAAACTATCAAGTGTTCGAGATGGCTCCTGTACTAAGAGACAAATTGAAATTATGGTTCTGAATCAATTGAAGAAATCTATTTTAGAGCAAAGTTTTTTCAGTGTTTTAATTAAAGAGAATATCATTAAAGATCTTTCGGTACTTTCAAATAAAATTTGGGAAGAAGTTAAAGCCTGTACCCCGAGTAATCATTCATCACCTTCAAGTGACATTGAGAAATGGTCTGAAGAACTATGTGATGAGCTTGATGATATTAAAGACGGTTATGGATTAAGATACTACCAACAGAGTAACAGCAAGAGTGTTGTTAAATATTTAGAATTGATTTAGTCCTTCAGAGATGGATTTAGTGTTCTTTTTTTGTTTCATTTTTCGTTAGTGTTTTATTAGATTGCCGCCTCATTTTATAATTCTTTTTTAATGCTTTTGCGGTACCTCTTACTTTAAAAATTTCCGTTCCTTCGTTTCATATGTTTTTAGCAAACCTATTACTTTCTATAAAACAATTTGTCTGTATTTGATAACTAATCAATGATATAAAAATTAAAAAGAAAGGGGTCAACTGGGAATTGAACCCAGGGCCTCCTGCACCCAAAGCAGGAATCATACCACTAGACCATTAACCCAATTTCTGCCAAAACTCTTTCACTGATGTCTTTATTTACTTATCTTAACAAAAATCTATAAATTTTGAAAACATTCCTTGTCATTGTTTTAAGTGATTACACAGATAGAAGTCGTTCAACTAAGGTAGTGAAAAGTGCTAATAATGTATATCTGTCTAAAATTTTCAATTGAAAGAAATCTCAAAAAACTCAGAGGAGAAATAAGGCAAAGAATAGAAAATATCTGAGACATGGAAGATATTTGATCCCTTTTATTTCTCTATGGATTATTACTTCCTTGTTTTATACCTCAAGTAAAAATATTATAAACACTGTGAAATGTAATTTCTTCTTTCTTGAAATAAGAGGGTATATGGGCATCAGAAGTGTGTTATTGATGTTAAGTTTAACTCAAGAGAATACTACGTTTTCAGAGACGAAAGGCAAAGAGGAGAGTATACACTTAATTTCAAATTGGATATTGGTTATTAGTTCTTCAATTAAGAAAACTACTAAATTTTAGGCGGAAAATCAGCTATATTTCTTGAAACGTATAAGTATAGTTAGGGAATGGATTTACCTGGGCTTAATCCACTCTCAAATTATTTGGGGGTTGAAAAAATAAGCGCTGAAGTCTTTGAAAAATTTAACCCTGAAATGCATCCATGAATCCCATGATCTCTCCCAACAAATGAGTTGACATGGGGTTGACTTTTCTTTTCATTTGATATATATTGAGATACTTCAAGGATCCGTCTCAATGGGCTGTTTCCTTGGAAACTGAGAAGTATCGACGTGTTCCTATTTGACTTAATGAGCTTAGGGAGGAAGAGGGAAAGAATTTTAATTGCAGGATCGAGGCCTGTACCAATTCTCCGGTAAGGTGTCAGGTGGAGCGGCGGGCAGGCGTTTTCCCTGAGGCGTCTGCTCGGTGTGCTGTCCGGTGCGGCTCGCATTCTGCGGGCCTTTCAATTTTAAAATTTTGATGGGCAGGATGGGAATTGAATGCCCGTTTCCAGATGTGTTTACAGATTCCAGAGAATTGAAAACCCAAATTAGAATTAGGCTGATAAAGTTCTTCTAGGTGGATTCCCAGTCATAGTTCATCACATATAACGGAATCATTGATTAGTTCCAGTTAACTCGCTCTTTGTTGACAAATCTCCTCGCCTGCCTGATTCGGACGGTCTATTTTTATTTCCATATATCTCCATAGTTAGCTGTTCAGTGTCCACTCTTCCCACCTCCACCCGTTTTCTGGTCTTATATGCAATCCTGCCTATCCTTAACTAGCACAGACCTCACAATTATAACAGAACTACAGAATTACAGCTAGATTCAACACATCTTCTCTGCAGACACCCTGCCACAATCACAAATAAAAAAATAATCAACAACACGCCTGTGCCTGTTCTGTGATTTTTAACTAGTTCCTATTTCCTTCTTCATACCTCTCTTTTGCTGATTTTTCATTTTATCTAGCAGAAACACAAATACCCTCTTACCATCTCATCATGAACCTCAAGATATGGCACCTCTCCATGCTTCTGCTTTGCCAACTGCCGGGCACCAGGGCAGATCAACATCCTTTCAACTACGAATCCCTCCAGCAGCCAACATTCGAACAGCCTTTCTACGCTTTGGGAAAGTTTGATGCCATCTCTGAATACGACAGCACAAACGCATACAATCTATCATACATACAGAATGCCTCGACGGGGGCTCTTTATGCTCTCTCGCAGACAAACAACTCAATAGCTGTACTTCAAAATGACCCATTTTCAGGCTCCATGCCTTCTCAAATGCTCGCTTTAAACGAGGATTCTTTCATCGCCATAATAGATGGAAAACCTGAATTATACAACGTTAACAACTTAACCTCGTCAAAACTGAATGGCTGGTCTGATGTTAGTGGTTCTGTGGAATCAGTTTATATAGATTCAGATGACGAAATAATTTATTTTGGAGGTAATTTAAGTTATCAAGACTCGACTTTCGGTGCCATTACTTATGATTACACTTCAGACCAAATTGTTGATCTTCCATTTGGTGGCTTCAATAAAGATAGTCGAGTTAATTCTATTCTTAAATATGAAGACGATTCAATCATTTTTGGTGGTATTTTCTACTCTGTGGGAAATGAATCTCTTTTAAATTATAATTCAACAACTAATTCTACAAATAGTACAAGTAATGACACTTATCAGGATCCAAATCAACTAGTCAGTTTAAAATATGCTGATATATCGTCCGTTAATTCCCAAGATTCAAGTGCTGCAAAGGATATAATTTGCCCTAGTAGTGGGTCATCTTGGGCAATTGGAGAGTCCCAACTTGGCTCTTGGTCTGCTGCATTATCTTTCACAATAGTTCCTTCGAAAATAAGAATATACAATTCTAAAGATTCAAATAATGGTGTTAGTATCTTCAGGGTTATAACTTCTCCTTCTGACAGTATCATGAATTTAACATATATTGATCCTGATTCCTTGAATAGAGCTTACTGTGATGCTTGGTGTACATTACTGACAAATCAAGATTTAACAGAAAGTTTAGATAATAATGGCCTTACATCATATTCAGAACAAAGCGAAAGTAACGAAGGCCAGATTGGGTTTGGTACAACCTATCAAGAATTTGAATTTTACAATAGTGTTGATGTTAGCATTGTCACTGTTCAGATTATGGATTATTACGGAAATTATGCTGAATTATCTGGAATTGAATTATATCAATATGGTATTTCTATTTATGCAAATGAATCATTGAATGAACCAAACTGTGACTCTCAAACAGCCTATTCAACTGTTGACCAGATCGGTGATTCTGTCGATTGGAAATCTTATACTGATCAAGATGGAGTGCATTTGACTACAAATCTGACTTCTTCTGATGTTCAACAAAGTAAAGAACAAGGTTTGAAATTTTCAACTAATATTACTACTAGTGGCAATTATTCAATCCAAGTTAATACTCCTGGATGTTCTTATGATAATACTTGTAATGAAAGAGGTGTTGTTAATGCCACTTTTTACAGTGGTAATGATACAGTTCTGGGTTCTACATTAATTCATGAAACTAATAGTGCCATTAAATATGATATCGTCTATTCAGGTGAAATTTTAATGGATGATGATGATTCAAAACCCTATTTAACTTTAACTTTTAATACTGCATCATCTGATGACTATACAATATTCGTTGCTGATTCAATCTCTGTTAATTTCACAAACGTTGATTATAATAGTACTAGTTCAATTAAGAGTTCAATTCCAATTAATGGTCTTTTTGAATATTCGTTGGCAAATTTTACTGACTCTGATGTTGAGTATCCAATTGGTAATTCCTCAATTAATGTTTTAGGTGCCGAAATGTCTGATAATGCAACTATCACAGGCTTATTTTTACAAGATGATACTTTATACATTGCCGGTGATTTCAATTCAACCTACGGTGAAAATTTCATCGGCTTAGATATTTCCGGTTTTAATGATACCTCCAATGAAATTTCCGTTGAAGGCCAAGTTTCAGTTGATGGTGTCGATGGTAGCATCGATAAAGTTTTTTCAGTTGATAATACAACATTGTTATTATATGGTGATACAACTAACTCAGAAAATGATACCGAATTAAAAGGTTTAAGTATTTATAATGGCACTTTTCATCAATTAGGAGAATTTAATTCAACTTTGGAAGCGTTCTCAACTTTTGTTTATAATCATACTCAATATTGGGCATTTAAATTTGATGATTCAACTTTCGCTGAAATCTATGATACTTCCGAAGATGAATTCATTAGTGAAACAAACACTTTCAGATTTAACGTTTCAAGTGCTGTCGAAGTTAATGATATCATTTATGGTTACGGTCAAATTATCTCTTTGGATAGATCTGCAAATAATATGTATGTTATTAGTAACAGTACTTTCAACCACACTTCATCATCATCTTCCTCTTCAAATAGTTCAAGTACCAACCAAAAGAGCTTAATAAGACAACTAACTTCTATTTATTCCCATACTGAAATTAAAGCTATCACTCAATCAAGTCAGAACGTTATTAATTCAGGCTTATTCTTAAATGACACCTTTGTTGTTCTTGGTGGATCATTTGGAGTCAATGATTCATCTAACGCTAATGTTGCGATCTTGAACAATGGATCTGCAAGTCCTGTTGATTCTGCAATTGAATTTAATAGCGATTCGGAAGTTAACTTATTGTATAATTACTCTGATTCTTTAGTCGTTGCTTTCTCTGGTTCTGGTACCGCTGACAATACAGATTTAAAAGATATGTTTATTTACAATATGACAAATGGTACTTTGACTACATTACCGGAGGAATTTGATGATGGTGTTATTAAAGCTTTTGAATTTGATCCTGAATATCAAGATTTATTGATCGGCGGTAATTTTACTTCCAATACTTGTGATAAATTATGTCTGTATAGTTTCAATAATGATTCCTTAAGGGATTCAGGTGTTGATGTATCTGGTGACATTACTCATTTGAAGTATTATAAAAGATACGAAGTTTTAATGAGTGGTGATTTTGATGATGATGAGAAGTTTATTATTTATAATACTCAAAATCGTTCTATATCTACAAATAGTTCATTAGCCTCTCCACCTGGAGTAGTTAAGAAATTCATGTTTGCGGATAATACAACGAATGATAAGGATTTAAATGATATGATTATTTCAATGGGTGATGATTTTATTGGTTATTCAAATGGCAGTGATTATACAAGACTCGATTCAGATATCAGCTCTTCTGATCGAAAGTTTACTGATTTTGTATTACTTGATACTAATTCTACTAGTTTCTTTGGTGAGAAGGTTTTATTGCTAGCTGGTAAATTTAATTTACCTCAATATGGTTCGGTTTCGTCTGCTACTTATAATGGTTCAGCGTGGACTCCATTAACGATTATATCTTTTGAATTATCATCAAATAATGGTGTTCTAAACAGTATATTACCATTAAGCGCATCTTCAAGTTACGGCGGTGAATTCAATGGCGAAGGTCAAAACCCCGGTTCACCAAGAATTCCTAGCCCAAGTAAACAAGAAGGTGAACATTATTTCAGTAATGGCCAAATTGTCGGTTTCAGTTTATTAATGGCTATTGCTACCACCTTGCTATTAGCTGCTTTATGTGCATTAATTTGGTGGTTCACTGATAGAAATACCAGGATTGGTCCTTTGGAAGAAAGAGTCGGCGAAGAAAAAATGATGTCTGCTCTTCCTCCTAGTAAGTTAATTAATCAAATGGATTTAGCTAAGATGCAAGCTCAATAATCCCAATAATAACTTTCATAATTTAATAATCGTCCCCATTGAAACATTCGTTTTAAAAATATATTTATTCATGTCATGTTTTTCTTTCCTTCTTTTAGTTCATTTTAATAGTTATTGGTTGTATTATCTTTTATGTTTTAATTGGCTATACTTAATTGTTTTAAGAAAAGCTTTGGTTTTTTTTGTTTCATTTTTCATTGTTTGAACATCGTTTTCATTGCTTGTTTGACTTTTCACAGTTTTTTGAATTTACATTTTGTTTGAATATTTCATTTTTTATTGTTCATTTTTATTGTTTCTTCTCTTATATATTATGTTCGCTTTTTCTTGTTTCTTCTTGCTCCGCTTGTGGATTTTTATTTAAACGTTTCTTTTATGCTTTTTATTTACTTCTTTTTCGTTAAACTCTTTTTTCTTTCCATATATATAGGACTTTAAAACATTTTCACATGCTTAATTTTTGATTCTATTCTTTTCAAAAACAGAAAACACTGTACTAAACTTAAAAGTTGATCTTTTTTAGTTTAGTTTTACTCTTACCATAGCTCTCTTTCTTTATTGTTAGCAATTTATTTTTAGATATTTTAATTTATTTTTGATGGTATTTTAAACACCCTCAAAAGTAGTAAGTAGAAAAGAACACGGAAAGTGTGGTGGAGAATTTGTATGGAATGTAGTCTAAAGACTCAAACTATCTTAGAGCCATGTCAACTAATGAATAGGTAAGAATGGACCAAGCCGCGTGAACGCCGTAAAGACACAATATTACATCTGTGCACCACATCTATTAATATTTGGATTTCAGATATAAGCACACGTATAACACAGATCCATGCCTTTTATCACCAAATACAACCTTATCTAGATTTTTCATCACGATTACCGGTGCATATATATATACACTCACGTTGACCACTCCATTATGGCTCTTGATTTGGATACATTTTTTCCGGGTATACAGTCTTCTTATAACTCAAAAGTTCTAGATCTTATGGAGCCAGATTTAAGAGGTCCATCATCATTCATATCAAAACAGTTGATAACACAGAGTTACTCTCCTAAGATTTCAATTATATCAACTAGCAATGCTGATAACATTGCTGCTATATATGGATATTCCAATTTTTTGAATTTGCTTTCCTATTTTGAAAACCCACAATTTGATAATGATCAAGGTACCAGTCCATTATCAGTTGGGATGCCCTATAGAATTACTGTTCGTTTCACTAAGCCTATCAGTTTACAATTAAAAGAACAGGAATCACAAAGTATAGATATTAATTCTTCAACTCTTGTTGGAAAATCGATTAATCTGAAATCACCTTTTTCAGAATTATACGACGCAACAGAATTCAATGACAGTGTGGTCACTTACATAGACTCAATCGATGAAGCGATCAAAAATACACAGTTTTTAGAAAAGATGACGTGTTCCCAAAATCTTAAAACGTCTGTACTAGAGAGTGAAGATCAGATGGAATCCACAATTCTTCAAAACTCTATTTATTTAAAACTGTTAACTAAGATTGTTTCATCACCTATTCTTTCTCCGTTTGAAACTTTTAATCATCCTATAATACAGCTATTTGTGGTCGCCGCCTCAGATGATATTACACTAATAGTTACCGAGATTACCAATTGGAGGAAACATAAACTACCCAAGTGGATTGATTTTGATAGCATATTACCAGTTGTTTTAATTGTTACAGATAGAGATGACCAAGAAAATATTCAGAGAGGCTTAAAAATTCAGGAACACTTGAAAATTAATTTATCTGTTAAGAGTGCTATAATGTCTTTAAATACTAAACCTGAGGAGGGCAAAGATACTGTAACTGTAAATCCATCTGCATTTTCGTTAGCTTATAGACCCGCTAACTCACTGGATACAGATACTCCAATCAAAATGGATAAAGGCGTCTTTGATACAATTCATGCACAACTACTGGAATTAAATACAAGTATCTTGATCCCACATATGGAAAGAAAGATTAAATTGTGGAATGAAGAAGTTGTTGCTCCTAGAAAAAGTTTAACTGGTAGACTGTTCGGAGGTAAAAAATGGGGTTCATCATCATCGCAAAAGAAATCATTTTTCTCCTTTGGAAGTAGTAACTCAACTCCTGATTTAACGCAAACCCCCTCATTCAATAGTGTAGAAGGCTTTTACTATGGTGATTCCAGTGAAATGATAATCAGAAGATTAGGTGATTGGTGTTTTATGCTACGTGATTACAAAACTTCCTATACCACTTATGAACTACTGAAAAAAGATTTTTTAAATGATAAAGCCTATAGCTATCTTTCTTCGATCCAGGAATTTATGATAATTTCATTATTAGTGGGAGCAAGTAATAAGCTAAACCCTCTGGATAACACCACACCCACAACTTCTGGTGGAATTACTACAAAGATAGTTAGTGATGTTATCACACCTTTATTTGAGTCATCTTTTTACTCGTACTTGTCTCGTTGTAATATGAAGACATATACTGTGAGATTGACCTTGGTTCTAGCTGAACTTTACTTACTTTTGGGCCAGTCCGCTGCTTTTGCTAAACTTCCTTCTAATGCTTTGAAGCCAGAAGCTTATTATGCTGAGTCCATGAAACTGTTTGAAAAACTAATCAACTCTAAGCTATTGGAAAATACCTCTAATGCAAAACTAATGGAGCGTATTTCATACATTTACTTCTATCACGATAAACCTTTGAAACCAGACACAAAAGAGAATAGATCACCAGATATTCAATATGAAGCGTATTATGAAGAAGAAAATCCAATGAAGATAACCAAACCTAATATGGCTACACTTGGACTATCAAAGAAAAGAAAGTCTGCTCTTTGGTTATTGCTGGCCTCTAAAGAACTGGAGCCCGAAGTAAGACCAGTTCAAGCTAAGGTATTGTTGTATTGCATCGAAAAGGAACTATTTAATGGTGAAGGGATTGACAGCAGTAAGAACCAGGGACAGACTTGGCTCTACCGAGATAACGGTATTTTGCACAACTTGAAGGACAAGTTGTATGGATAGCTAGGCCAATTGTATATGTTTGTACTTGACTAGATTAATTTAATTGACTAATCCTAAGCCCAATGGGGTAATATGCCCCAGTGAAAAATAATCGCGTGCTCGCTGTTCGCTGTTGGGAATCGCCGACGACCTGATTCAAAGTGAACAGCTAATTGAACGAACTGGACCCTTTAACTCCTGGATACAGTTTTCTCCACAACAATCCACTTGCAAACTACTCATATCCACCATGGCTAAAATCTTCAGTGCCAAAGTTAAGAGCGTCTTATCATCAGACACCTTAATCTTAACTCCTTTGAACGGATCAAATCAAGAAAGAATCTTTTCACTGGCTCATCTACAAGCTCCAAGGGTTTCATCAAATGAAAAATATGCCTTCGAAGCCAGAGAATTGCTAAGAACTTTATTAGTTGGCAAAAAAATCAACTTCTGGGTTTTGTACAAGAATAACAGTGACAGAGATTTCGGTGACGTTTCATCTCCAGTTTTTTCATCTTTGGTTGAGTACATATTATCTAAAGGTGCTGCCAAATTAAGAGACAACGTCAATGTCTTCGACGATGAAGAATTAATGAAATTAAAGGACATTGAAACTAAAGCTAGAAACGAAGAAGTTGGTTTATGGAGTTCTAATATTAACTCAATTGAACTGGCTCAGCAACTATCTGAAAGAGAAATTGAAAAGTCCAAGTCACAACCAATTCAAGCTATTGTTGAAAAAGTTATTTCTGGTGATAGAATCATCTTAAGATTCTTATTGAGCAAAACTAGACAAGCTGTTATTCCAGTTTTACTTGCAGGTGTCAGATCGCCAAGAACCGCTTCTGATGACCAACCAGGTGAACCATTTGCCAATGAATCCAAGAACTTTATAGAATCAAGATTATTAGCTAAAGATGTTCAAGTTTCAATTATTGGTGAATCTTCATCCGGTGTCTTGGTTGGTAAAGTTTTGCATCCAGCGGGTAATATTTCTGAAAAAATATTGCAAGAAGGTTTGGCTGAAGTTGCTGATTGGCAGTCGTCCATCCTTGGTGCTTCTAGCATGTCTATTTTACGTAAAGCTGAAAAATCTGCTAAACTGTCTGGCAAAAATAAATGGAAGGATCAAGGCTCTTCCAATAGTGCTAAAGCTTCAGTTTCTGCAGGTGATTCGACTATTGAGGTTGGTAAAACTTTATCTGCCGTTGTTTCAAGAATTATATCTTCTGATACTTTGGTGTTAACCTTGAAGAATGGTTCTGAAATCACTGTTCAATTAGCTTCCTTAAGAGCCCCAAGACAATCTGACCCTTCATTATCTGCTTTTGTTCCTGCTGCCAGAGAATTTGTTAGATCTAAGTTAATTGGTAAGCAAATTAAGTTCACTATTGAAAGTATTAGACCAAAGACTGATATGTATGATGAAAGAATTATGGCCACGGTTAGATCTAATGATGGCAAGAACTTCTCTGAACTTGTTGTTGCAAATGGCTATGCTTCAGTCATCAGACACAAGAAAGGTGACGATATTCCAGAATATTGGGATCTCCTAGTTGAATCCGAAAACCAAGCTATTAAGGTTAAGAAGGGTATTCATGGTAAGGCCCCAGAACACGAAAGAATTGTTGATGCTTCTGAAAATGCAACAAGAGCCAAGCCATACCTATTTTCTTTCCAAAATAGAAATAAGATTTCAGGTATTGTTGAACATGTTATTGCTCCAAATAGATTTAAAATCTCTATTCCAAGAGAATCTTTGAGATTAACTTTAGTTCTTGGCGGTTTAGCTAACACTGGCCATAGGGACGATCCTTTATCTAAAACCGCTTTGGATTTTGTAAGCAAGAAGGTTTACCAAAGGGAAGTTAACTTTGATATTTATGGCACAGATAAGACTGGTGGTTTCATTGGTAATTTATACCTTCATGGTGCTCATGTGCCTTTCCAAACCATCTTATTATCTAATGGTTTTGCTGAATGTCATGAAAGATCAGTTTCCCAGACTAAATTTGGTTCTCAGCTGTTAGAGGCTGAAAGTGAGGCCAAAGGTAAGAGAATTGGTGTTTGGACTGGTTATGATCCATCAAAGGATGATTCAGAGGAGGATTTAGTTAAACAAGTTGAAAATCTGAAGATTGATAAGAAGTACTATGATGTTAAAGTTTCTGAAGTTTCACAAGAAGGTTTAGTTTCATTCCAATATCTGAATGATGAACAGAAGAAACTTCATGGATTCATGCAAAAATTCCATGCTGCCTCTTCTACTTTCAAGCCTTTACCAAAGGCACCAAAGGTCGGCGAATTTGTTGCCGCCAAGTTCTCAGATAATGGTAAATATTACAGAGCCAAAGTTCTAGCTATCGATAGAGCTACCAATAAATACAAAGTTCAACACATTGATTATGGTACTCTTGAGTTCGTTTCTTCATTTGAATTACGTACACTACCTTCTGAATTTCAATTATCAGTTTTAAAGCCACAAGCACACACTGTTCAATTATCATTAATTAGCTTACCTGCACCAACCCAGTATAATCAAGAGGCTATTTACTTATTAGAAGATTTAGTTTTGGATAAGCAACTTGTTGCTTGTGAAACTTTTAAGAACCCTGCATCTGGTATTGAAATGGATGTTGAATTCTATGATCCTGCTACAATTTCTAAAGATCCAACTTGGACCATTAACAAAGAATTGGTTAAAAGTGGTTTTGCTGTCGTTAAGAAGAAGAAATTAGCTGCTTTTGAGATTTTGTTGAAGGATGAACAAAAAGCTTTGTTAGCCATAGAAGAAGAGGCAAAGAGAACCCATACTGGTTGTTGGGAATTTGGTGATATTGAAGGTGATGATGAAATTGCATAAAAAAATAAAATATGAATCTTTCGTTTACGTTTTCTCTATAAAGTTTTTTGAACAATAAGCATTTGCACTGTAAAAAAATAACACATTTCTACGAGTTTGAAAACGGAGATTTTTAATAGTAACACGAATCCAAAGTAAATTAATTCAATCACAGTTAAATCTCAAAAATAACCGTGACTGAGAGATATTAGTGGTTATCGAAAAATTATGTGTATTCAGAAAGTGCATTTCAACACTCAAGAAAACACATTACAATTTTGAAAACAAAACTGGAAAACTATTTTTTAAAAAGTGAACAAAAACTATGAGTTGTATATCTATATACTGAAAAATATGTACAAGTAGAGACATCATGATCACATTACTTATTTTTTGGAGTGCTTCTTCTTGTTCTTCTTCTTTGAAGAACCATTGTTACCTTCAATAAATTTAAGGATATCATCAACACTCTTTTCAGCAATTTCTGGATCTGGAGAAACAGAATTCTTCTTGTTAGCAACTTGTTGTTGTTGAGAAGCTATCTTTCTGGCTTCTTTAGCACTCTTAGCTTGAGCTTCTTTCTTATATTTTTCTTGCTGTTTAGAGATAACCAGGTAATTACTAATTTGAGTAGAATATTGTTCTAAGGTCTCAGTCATCTTATCATCTAAACCTAAAGTTTCTCTGAAGACTTCAAAAGCCTTATTGAATTCTTCGCCTGCAGCCTTCAAGTTCTCACCAGCTAACAAACATTGACCTAATTGATATCTGTAAAGGGCGGAGTTTTGAGAGCGCTCACCGTAAGCTTTATCACTCAATTCTAAGCACTTAGCTAAAACAGCACCAGCTGGTGTGATCATTTGCAATCTTTGTAATAACATAGAGATAGAATATAAAGTTGTAATAATACTTGGGTGTAAACCTTCAGAAGCAACAGACCAATGGTTTAGAATTCTCTTATAAACCTTCAAGGCATTCACATAATTACCACCAACAAGTTCAGCGTTAGCCACTCTAGTTAAGGCCATGAGGGTATCAGCAGAATCGATACCAGTAGTTCTTTCCAAAATTTGAAGCGATTTCCTAACTAATAAACTACCTTCATAAGTGATACCTAAGTCGCAAAACATACGGCCCATTTGACCATAGAATTTAGCAGTTGCTGTATGAAAAGGACCATAGACTTGTTCGTAGACAGCAACGGTTTCGTTCATTAAGGTAATACCTTCATCACCCTTGTTGGCCTGTAGGTTTGATCTGGCTAGTTCCCAGATTTCTTCAACGGTGACTGAACCGAAAACAGAATCCTTAACAACGGGAACAATAGCGATAATATCTTCTGGAACAAAAGTGGTAGTCTGGATTTCAGTTGGAACCTCTTCAACAACCTTCTTAGCTTTCTTCTTGGACTTCTTATCTTGTGAATTAGCTTCAGCAGCATGTAAAGCTTCAGTCTGGGACTTAATTTGTTCTTCTAGCTCTTCAGCAGTGAAAGCATATTTCTTATCTTTCCATTGGATTCCAACTTTAACAGCAATTTCTTTAAATAAAGGTAATGGGTTAATGAATTCAAACCAATTTCCAGGTAAAGTGAATCTGTATCTGATAAAAACTTCATGAGCAATGGCAGATAAAACACCAACAGCAGTGGTTTCCAGAATAGATAAATCAACAGTTCCATAAGCTTCTTTTAATAATGGATCTAATTTATGTTCATGTGGGAACTTGTTGGCAGTAGAAGCTAATAAAGAGTTGTGAACATGAGCAATAACGTAAGGAGCTAATTCAACTGGTAAGTGAGCCAGAATATTTCTTAAAAAGTGTTTAGTACCTCTGGCAACCATTTCTTGAACAGAAACACTATATAAAGCTTCTAAGTTTTGACTAACCGGAACTAAATCTAATTTGCTTTCCTTTTTTTCTTCTTCTTCCTTCTTTTCTTCTGCGACTTCAGCAGTTTTACCAGCTTCAGCAGATTCAGCAGCTTCCTTGGCTTTCTTTGCAGCTTCTTCAGCTTCTTCAGCTCTCTTAGCTTCAACTTCGACGTTAGAGGCAGCAATCTTTACCTTATCATCAGCAACCTTCTTTAAGTACTCAGAATTTCTTTCCAAAGCTAATGAAGCAATCTTACCCAAATAACGAAGGTTAATACCTTGCTTATGTAACATTGATGATAAATGAGCACCATCAAAAGCACTGAATAACTCACTAGTTCCTAATTCATCAACAAATTCAGTGACCAAAACTTCGGAAATAAATTTAGAAACTTCTCTAACTTTATCTTGGTCGTCTTTTAATTCTTTGGCTAACTCAGGAGTTGGTGCTGGCGATAATGAGAAAGCATCTGGGTTCAAAGAGAAAACAGATGGATCGATTCTAATAGATGGTTGTTCTTCATTTTCTCCTGTTTCACCCTTAGCAGCCTTTGCGGCCTTTTCTTTTTCAATTTTTTCAGTTTCAGAATTAACTAAAACAGAAACTTGTCTTCTCCACCATTCTTCCACACCTTCATTTCTAATAGAGGCTTCTCTGTGAGGGTATGAGTCTTCTTTTTCAGAATCATAATACTGATCAATGAATTCAATATCTAATGGAGTAGTTCTATATAATTCAATAATATAGTCTCTTGTATCACTACCTCTCATACCTTTAGTTTCCATGGAGGTAACAACATCAACAATCTTTGAGCCGTCTTTATTCCAGACCTTATGTTCCTTGATATGGAAAGCCTCACCAATGCTCTTGAACTTTTTAATGAATTCTGGATCAGCAGATATATCTGCACCTTCTTCAGAACTACCATAAAGAATAGTATTAGCAGTCTTCTTTGAAACTTCTGTAGTTTCAGAGGATTCAGAAGCTTTTTCGGAATCTTCAACATCTTCAGCTGGAAGTGGTTCATTGAATAGACCAGGAACTGGCGTTTGACATAAAATTCTTCTACCAGCGTAATCAACAATAGTAGTTAACAAGTGTGAAACACCCTTGGTATCTAATCTATTTAAAATTCTAACACCATTGATATCTTTGGAAGCAGCAATTCTAGCAGCTTCATCACCACCAGTCTCTGTGAAGTTACCTGAGGCATCGACAGAATACGAGTAAAAGATACCGTTCCTTAAGAAAATATGTTGAGATGGCTCTTCCGTTGGATTCATTGGAGTTAATTCACCTCTAACAATAGCTAAGGCACCCTTAACTGCACTAACAGTGAAATCAAAAGTAGTCTTAGTTAACAGTCTTTCTCTTAAAACTTTTTCCTGTAATGTTGGCTTACCAATTTCTCTTAATCCTTGGAATTCATCGTTGTAGTCCTTATGTAAGTCCGCACCTTCTAAACCACCATATAAGTAGTTCTCTTGAGATCTACCTAAATCCGGATATGAATCTTTTTCTTCTTTGACTAACCATGGATTAGCCAAGAATCCAACAGATGGAATGGAATAAAGTTCAGGAGCAATACTGGCTAATAATTCACCATTCTTTTCAGATTGCTCGACAAACTTTGAGGATAAAGACTGTAATAAAGATAACAAAGAATGAGATTTGGATAATTTAGTAGTCTTACCATTGGCAGAAGCAACGGTCTTTAAAGTGCCATCAAATCTAGTGATAGAAGATTTGTTAACAAAGAAGCCACTAACATGGGCAGTGATATGGAAGGTTTCACCTTCCAAAGTTTGGCATTGTAAATAGAATAAATCACCTTTCAATTTTCTTTGAATAGTTGGTGGGGACCAAGATGAGATATGTAAGGATCTTAAAGCTGGGGAAGGTCTAGCAGTTGGCTTACCTGCAAATTCTGAGATATTTTGATTTTGTTCTAAGATTTCTTCGACAACATCTAAAATACTTTGTTTGTCTTCTTCAGATAGTTCAATTTTCGATTCTTTAGCTTCCCCTTCCTCAGTAGTTTCTTCTGATTGTTCCTTTGCTGGTTCTGGAGCTTTAACATCAGACAATTTTAAGTCTTCATAAATGGAGGCACCTGGAGAAACCCCGCTGACATCATACAAAGAGTCGTAAAAAGAAGCAGGTTCTAAAGCGGAAAGCTTTCTAACAATATTTAAGTGGTCCCTGG
The DNA here is from genome assembly GCA_003707675.3 of Ambrosiozyma philentoma. Taxonomy (NCBI): domain Eukaryota; kingdom Fungi; phylum Ascomycota; class Pichiomycetes; order Pichiales; family Pichiaceae; genus Ambrosiozyma; species Ambrosiozyma philentoma. The sequence goes on from PPKZ03000001.1 coordinate 878,078, forward strand.
CCGTCTTTTCATTATATGCGGCATAGTTTAAAGACAAGTAGACTTCGGTCTTACCTTCTTCAACCAAGTCACCAATGGCAATTTCATCAGATAATGCTTCACCTTTGAATTGCAAGTTAAATGCAGTGTATTGTTGAGATTCAGAAACTGAACGTAAGGTAACCTTAATGTCAGAAACGGTTTCTGGGGAAGTAACTGGAAATGCCAACTTACCTGGTTCTTCAGGTAGAGCTATAATTAGCTTAATAAATTCCTCTAGAGTATGAAATTGGAATGGTTAGTATTTCAACTGAAGGGGTGTGTGGAACAACATGGGGTAAAGCTTGACGACATACTTTCAACAGGCTGTTCTTGCTGAGCAGATTCTTCGGACATCTTTCTGACAACAACGGCAATGGGCGTTAGTGGAAGAGTGTGGAGAACTTGGAACAGGTGAAGTGGAACAGAGGACGACAACCTGATCAACGGTTTGCCCTGAAAGTTTCCCCAGAAATCCGTCAGCGCTCGACGACTGAAAAATTTTGTGCCTCTGTGGTTGGTGACCGTGGTCGGACAGCGGTACAAGCTGGGGCCGTCAACACAAATACAAGGAAATACATGTATATTCAGGATATTCAGAAAAATCTTTAATAAAGTATACATAGCTAGTTTATACAGTATCTTTTGCAGCCACAGGGAACGGAGAACAGGCCATATTCTGCATTCAACGGGGTTAGAGTCTTATAGTCTCATCTAATCAACTTTAATTTGTCCGTAAATGTTTAAGACAAAGTACATGGAACCCAAGAAACCAATGGCGCCACATAGTAAACCAATACCACATGAGATCACTAATGAATAGCCTAGGTATAATGCAATTGAGGTAAATCCACCGAGCTTAAATTTCGATAAGAAGATGGCATGAACAAAAATGTATGCAGCAATACCACCACCTAAGAAGAATGATTTCCATTGCCATTTGTAGTTTTCATTACACAAAGTGTAGTAGATTAATAACAAAGTAACTAACAAAGTGGTGATTAACATCAAGATGAAACAGAAGAATAAGAAACCAAACATGTAGTAGATTTTATTGAACCATAATGAGTTGTAGATAAAATACATTTCAATAGCAATTGATCCAAACGGGAAGATACCAGCAATCAATGATAAGTATCTAGTCTTTAAGTACCATGGTTGAGTAGGTATTTGTCTAGGAATCTGGTTAACTTTAACAGGCAATTCAACTTGCTGTCTCTTAAAACCTAACAATGAACCAATACATGATAATGGAACACTAACAACAAACCAAATCAAGACGATAGCAAACATGGTACCAATTGGGACAGCACCTGATGAGTTAACGTAAATCAAGAAGAAATTGAAGAAGATGAACAGACAAAATAAAGAACCTGGGACTAATACTGGTGATAAAAGCATGTTAGTCTTCCAATCTTCACCCTTAAAGAACTTGTAAATATAAGCAGAAACGAAAGAACCAAATGTGCCAAAAATAGCATACAGAATGAACATAACTGTAGATAAAGAACCTCTATTCGATGGGGACAACAACCCTAGCAAAGCAAAACCAGTAGTGGTAATAGCCATGAATAATAATTGAACACCAGAACCGACCAAAACTGATAAGAGCATTGGGTTAGTTGGAGGTCTAAAAACATCACCATAAACCAATTTCCAACCTAAATCATCAATAACATCATCGTCTAAGTTGATTTCATTGTATTTTTGAATATCATTTCTTAATGTTTTAACTAAAACATGAGACATGATAATGGATAAGAAGATAACAATTAAAGAAAAGTTAATTAATGAGAACCATTGAATCTTTGGATCATAAACATGCAAGTATTTATCCCATCTCGTTGCCCAAACAGTTGGTGACTCAATGAAAACAACAGAGTAAGTGAAAGTAACACTGGTATCTTTTTGTTGATCTAAGGTGACTGGCTTGGATTCACTGTCAGTTGCTTCACAGCTTGGTTCTTCAACATTCTCGTAGGCAATGGATTTTGGTTCGACAGTAACACCAACAACTCTGAAGTTATCTTCGGCCCTCTGATGGTACTCAACAAAAATGTCAAAATGGTTGTATAAATGTGGATTATTTTCCTCGTCAACAGTACCCAAACTGAAACCAGAACTGTAAAAACTTGTTTTTGTTTTCATATCGGTGATATTCCTAGCCACAGGCAAACCATCAATTAACCAGTTGAACATGAAACCAGCTCTAATATTTCTGTTGACAAAGACAGCATCAGTTTTAGAGTACGAAGTTGTACATAGTATGTTACACGTGCTATCTTTTCTCATTTTAAGTTCAAAAGGAGAGTTGAAGATTCTATCACCAAAGATGATTGAACCTAATGATTCTGATTGTTTTTCTAAGTTTTCAGGTTGACAGAAATGGAATCTTGGGAAATAGTAGTCATATGAGTATAAGTATGTCTTTGAATCGGTGTCTTCTTTTCTTAAGGAAGGAGTAATGTGATTAACATATAATGGGACTACTTCACCATCAGTATATGAGGTTGGTGCAACACCTGGTAGATAAAAAGCAGAAGCGCAGGAAATCCAAAACGCCAACAAAGATAATATTAACATCATATTGGATATTATATAATTGACCCTATTTGAGGAGAATAGTACAGTTGAACGGTGTGTGAAATAGTGTATTTATGGTAGCTTACTGATACGTATCCAGTTCCATCTTCAGGTTATTTGATTTGCTTGTTAATTTGTTTTGGTGTACTGAAAATCGGTGCCGCACGACAACCGACAACTGGAAAAGACTATCGGCGCGTCGGAAGTTTGATTGGGTAAATCAAACCGATGCTGTTAGTCATCAAGTTTTCTAACCTCACAAGAATTATTCGTTAACCACTATTAAGCCCACAAATGGCCAATGTCAGAAGATCAGAATGTCGAAGTAGTAACAGAAGAACTTGAAAGTTTAGTTGCCATCTTTCCAGAGTCTGAAATAGACTTCACATCCAAAACTGGTAGTATTTCATTGCCCGTGAAACTATCGCAACCACTTTCAATATCTACTTCTGATAATTCACATCATATTAAAGTCACTGATTTACCTCCAATTACATTAAGTTTTAACATTCCCAATGATTATCCTTATGATTCACCTCCAGATATTGTTTTATGCACTAACGAACATTGGCTAACTCCTGATCATTTGGAAGAGATCAAGAAAGAATTAATCAATCTTTGGAATCAATTTCATGATGCTGTTCTATATTCAATGATTGACTACTTAATAACAGAGTCTCCGAACTTATTTGGTATTATTGATAGGAGTGAAAGTTTAAAGATCTCTAACCCCGAGTTACTTCTTACATTAGACAATTTTAACAAGAGACAGCAACGTGAAGAGTTTGATTCCCAGTTTTTCACTTGTGAGATATGTCAAATGGAAGTTTCCGGGAATAAGATCATTAAGTTTGAAGAATGTGAACATTATTTTTGCAGTCAATGCTTGGATGATTACTTCACATCAGTTATAACTAGAGGAGAAGTTGATAATGTCCATTGCCCATCATACGAATGCACTAAAACCTTTATCAAATCAAATGAAGCAAAGACTTCAATTGCTGAGTCATATGCAGCAAACCTTCATTCGCAAGATTTCGAAAAGTTCGAAAAAGATTTTTTTAAGTTTCCGATTTCCGTTGAAATATTACAAACGTGTTTAACTGACAAAACATTAATTGATCGATACAGAACTCTCTTTAACAAGCAACAATTTTCAAGATATAGAAACTTTTTACCAAATAGGGTAGCTGAATGTCCAAGAGAGCACTGCTTAGCCATGTTTTTAAGAGATTACGACAAAGAAAACTTAGCCATTTGTCCAAACTGCAATTTTGCCTTTTGCATAGGATGCCTACATTCTTGGCATGGGAACTTGAACAGTTGTAGAAGCATTGCATTTTCACAGATCCCCAAGGGAGATCTTGACCTATGGATAGAAAGTGACCCAGATTCTCAAGTTAAAAAGAACCTGGGTTTTAAATATGGTTGCCATAGAATAGAATTGGCTGCTAATGATTATACTGCAGATAAGATATTTGAGGAAATGTTGTTATCTGGAGATTCTGATATAACAAGATGTCCAAGCTGTGAGACACCAATTCAGAGATCAGACGGTTGTAATAAGATGACTTGTTCCAAATGTAGAACTTTTTTTTGCAATTTATGTGGAGATCTGTTGAGCAAAGAAGATCCATATAAGCATTTTAATGATGTTTTCAATCCATGTTACGGTAAGTTATTTGACGGTATGATTCAAGAGGAAGAAACTTGATTGAACTTGTGCTATTATTAAAACCTCCATTTAGAAATATTTACAGTCTTTTTTTAACTTCTCTTAATTTCTTTGAATTTTTAGTATCCCAAGAGTATATATTCGCCATTAATGTAGAAAAAATAAATAATATAAAAGTTGAAAGAAAAAACATATAAAACTATTTAGTACCCTATTTTTATTGCCCACTTCTGATAACTTTTCTTGTCAGTCTACGTCTTCTATATTCACCACTCAAATCGTAAACCCAAAAATTGTCACCAAAATAAACTTCGTTTAAAAGATTTAGTTCATTACACCAACCTTCTGTATCTCTATCAACTATCCATTGCGATTCATTGAAAAATCTCCATTGTTTACTAGGAGCTTGAACGGATCCCAAATTTGCAGAACCTTTAGGTTTCTTTCTTTGCCTTCTTCTCGATGAACTTGTTGTAAACGCTGATACTGAGTACATGAACGGGATGTACAACATTGGATTGGAATAATCTTGTCTTTGTATCTCGTAAATTTGAACAGTTTTATAAATAACGTTCTCATCAATAATAACGTGATCTTTTTCAATAGACAGTGGTCTATCTTCAGTTTTTGCATCACTTCTTCTACCACTCATAATAGCACTTGATAAAGTGTAACCTGACAAATTTTCAAAGAGAGATTGTCTTTTAGGATGTTTAACTAACAAAAATATCCACATAGATAGAATAAAAGTCGCTCTCCAAGGAATGAAAGGGCCTAAAGCTAAAACCACAATAACTATCATAATCAGACTGAAGAATAGCCGAGTTGTTTTCTTTTCATCTTTAAAACTACAAGCATCATTAACTGCGACTTGTAATTGATCAATTATAGCAACCAAATATGTAGTTAAATTTTGTAAATCTCTCATATTAATCAACATTTTCAATTTACCCATTAGGCCTTTTGACTTCTCATCTTCTTCATCATCATTTTTTTTATCATTTGGATCATCAAGCAAAGTACCAGTTAATAAAGGCCTCAAAATTAAATTGGTTTTATCATCATCGGAAAAAGCATGCATCATCATAGCTGTCTCATCTGCTTCTGTATCCGTTGGATTATCAGTTATAATGGATTGATCGTCATCATCCAAATCATCAAGCAGGTCATTATATTTACTGGCACGGAAGCTATCCAAATCTTTTTCATTTTTTTCCCATTTTGAATCACTATTCAAAAACCCAATGACTGAAGCATCACCTCTTGGTCTAGTAGGAGCCAATTGTATGTTATGTCCGGGCTTCTCTAATGGATGCTTCATTAAATAGTTTGGAATGATCACATTTGCCAATAAACAAATAATAGGATATATCAAGAAAAGATACGGATGAGAACAACCCCAGGTGTACAAGATCAAGAAAGTCAAAGTCAACGAGGGCGAATCCCAAGAAATAACACTGATGATATAATACTGGCTAACAAAAATAACGTCCATTTGGGTACTCAACTTTCTGAAATTGGAGACTAATCGACGAATAGATAATCCCGGAGTCTGAACTCTATGCTTATCATAGATCATTGACTTTAACTCATCATGGTCACCAGTGTTCGAAACTCTTCTAGACAGCCTATCCATCAACTTATCCAGGAAATGGACTTTTGCATCCAATGGAATTTCACCATCTCCACCGCTATGTTTGAGAATATAGTCGTAATCAGACTCTGTCAGTTTCTCAATACCAACAGCAGATATCCCAGACACCAATGCTGCTAATGTTGACCTTTTGCTTGATTCTGTAGCTATCTTTTTCTTGTCTCGGTTGGCTAAGTATGACGAAGAGGCGTCATGAACCCCTCCCATCGCTTTAAGGGCAATCTTTCTAGTTGTTGATAGTTTTCCACTGTCTGACATAAGTGTGATATGGTCGTGTTCAGTATTCGTATTTTGCCTAGGTTGTAAAGACTAACTGGGTATCGTGTCTGATAGAAATCAAATAACCTCGGACTCGGTCGGAATTTAAAGGTGCCCAAATATCAAATTTCTCTGGGCGCTCACGTAACATTACAGATATACTGTGGAAAATGAAAATGACTATAGAATTAAACATATACGTATTATAATAGTCTATGGGTGGCTCATGTAAAGACTAAGAAGTTGAAAAAATGCAAAGAGGATCTCTAAGTTAAAATATGCTAATGAAATAATGAAAAGAAGAAAAACTAAAGTAAACCAGTAGTTAAGAAAACAGAAAAAAGAAGACAAAGAAGCAAAGAAGACCTAACGCAAATAGTAAATAGTAAAACAAACAAAAAATTAAACTTAAACATATAAATAAAACAAATAAAAATGATAAATCACTTTAACGCACAAGGAAACTGAAAAACACTAAATTTTTAAAAAATCACTATGCAACAATTTCTCACAATCAAATCTATTATCTCTATTCCATGCAAAACAACCATTCAAGAAATTAATAAATAGATTAAACTCGTGGATCACCTTAGGATCATGAGAATTCAAATACCTTAATAAGAAATGTTTTAAATTTTTCGAACATGGTTTAAATCTTAATGTAGGCTTATGAGAAATCAAATACTTCATATTAATAGCTCCTTCTGAATTGAAACCTTTCCATAACAACGTTGAATAATTTATAGAAACCTTCTTTTGAGCAGATGCATTGTTGGCAGCAGAGATACTGGCAGCAGCAGCGGTCTGCATATGATATATTGGACCTTCTTCTAATAATTGATGTCTTAAATTAACAATATATGAACGAGAAGGAACACCAAAAAACCCTAAGAAATCGTTAAACAATTCAAATTCATCCTTCACTTGAAATAAGGGCAATCCCATGAACAATTCTGTGATGATTGTACCAAATGACCAAATATCAATTTTTGTGTCGTATCTTGCACCCAGACACACTTCTGGTGCTCTATAAAATCTGGATTGTAAATATGAAAAAGATAATTCATTGGTAATACAAGATGAACCGAAATCGATTATTTTGATTTGAAACCTTAATTCTGTGGAGTTGAATGATAACATTAAATTCTCAGGTTTTAAATCACAGTGAATTATACCAGAATCATGCATGAATCTTAAACCGAATAAAATTTCCTTACTTAAATCTCTGATTAGTGGCAATGCGATTCCTTTATAATTTGTTGACTCAATTAATTGGAATAAATTCACAGATAACAATTCAGTAACTATGCACATGTGAGATCTGAAATGAAAGTGTTCATAATAATTCATTATATTTGCACATCTATTTTCGGAAGTATTTAATCTTTTAATGAATTTAACTTCGTTGACAGCTTGTAAGGACAGTTCCATTTTATTTCGTATAATTTTCAGAGCTTTAATATTACCATATTTATAATCCTTAACAGCTAACACAGAGCCAAAGGAACCTTTACCTAAAATAGTCAAGATTTCAAATCTATAATTAATGTGATCTCCAACTAAACATTTATAATCACCATTTAAATCATCAAACCCAAAATTATCCTTGAAATTTTTAATATCCAATTTCAACTTATAGTCTCGGTTTAAACCAGTTATGTAAATTTCATTTTTTTTCATAATTTCCCCCCTTTCATAAATGTTCAAATTACCATATAGTGTTGGATTCTTACAACTTAGATCGGAATAATTCTCAAACGGTTGTGCAGGTAGAAATTTATAGTTTAATGAATCCATGTAACCTTTAAATAAACTACCATATTTACTAGATAGTAAAACTTTATAGATTTCTTTATGGGTAGATATTTTATTGTATTGTTGAAAGCCTGATAATCTATTATAAACAGGGGAAATTTGGGGTGGAGTTGGAGTTGATGTAGGGGTGGGAGCTGGAGTTGGTAATGAGTATGAAGCTGAATGTCTATGTGATCTTGGAGTTGGAACTAGAGTTGTAGCTGGAGCCAGAGCAGGGGTTGAGTATAAGCTTGAATTTGAACTTGGAGCTTTAGGAAATTGTTGAATAGGCCTATGCATTGACGGTTTTTGATGATGTAGGGGTCTTATTTGAGGAGGTGGCATTTGCTGAATTTGCTGCTCTTGAGCAGATTGTTGATGCAAAGGATGTATAATATGGTTCTGAAGTTGTTGAGATTGATGGGGAGATACAAGTTGATCAGTCATTGATCTTCTATGGATGGATTTCAAATTTGCAATTGATTTTGAACTTGAGATAGAGTTAGAACTGGAATGATTTATAAGTTCCATTCGTTTCTCCTTAACACGTTGAATATGAAGACTAGCAGTTGTATTTCTTGGAGTTGTTATAGCCTGGTTCGAAGAGAAATCCATGGACCTCGTTCTAAGTTTCTTCAATTCCGGTTTGATTGTTCTACTTCTCGTTCTGATAGTAGATGTTTGGGGTGCATTTGTTTGATTGGTAGAAGCATTAGAAGGCTTTGAGTTTTCTTTATTGGCGACAGAGACGGATGTTTGCTGTTTGACTCTTCTTGATGTTGAAAGCTTAGGCATATGAGGTATTGTTACAGAACTCAATTTTCTAGTAGATTGGCTAGTAGCAGTAAGCCTTGGGCGAAATTTAGGGGCATCGAACTTGTGACTAGAAGCCATTGCAGAATTAGGTTGACTCCTTGAAGCCGTGGTGTTGGAAGAACCTATTGTTCCAGCAGTAGCTGGTCTTACTCTTTGCCGTATTTTTGGCACCTCTAGATGGGTAGATTTGGTGGATGGTCTCTGGAGCATGATGGGCAGTTTTGAAGAGGAAGGTTTGTGCAAGATGCGTTTCTGATCAGTCAGACTGTTGATGGAAGGAGATCTGGTTGGTATTTTGGAGGCAAACTGCTGCTGGGAGTTCAAGTTAAGGGACTTCAAACGTGTGTTGATGGGAGTGCTGTTGAAAGAGTGTTCCAAATAGGCAGAGATGGTGGTGTCATCCTCTGAAATGGAGTCCTCTCTCTCCCGCTTGGAGCCTATGGCAATATGGGAGAGGCCGTTGGTTATAGAGGATAGCTCCTTATCTAGTTCCATGGTGGCCTGGTCGGTAGTGGAACCGGGAAGGGAGGTGGAACAGGGAAAAGAGGTGAACTCACTAATATAAAAACGTAAACACCCTGCGCTAACGAGAAGTTGATTTCTCCATCCAGTAATCACCAGAATCCCTCTGGCTTCAGGACTACAACTCTTCTATTACAGCTACCACCATGGACAAGACTAATCCCAACTGTTACTCCACCCAAGCCAACCTTCTCTTATGCCAGATCCTCTACGATGCTATCAAACACAACCAGCCGACCTTCAAGACGGGGGCCATTGTTGCCACTTTCAGAACACACAAGCTTATCAACGACCCCCAGTTCAGGCTTTCTGAACACCAGCTAGTGCAGTGGCTCTCCAACATGCTGATATCCAATGGCCTATTCTCAGAACAAGAAAGTGGCCATAAGAAAACCCACTTGGAAGACTTCACCGACGATGGCATGCTCATAGCCAAGTTGGCCAACCTTTACTACCAGAAACGGGTGGACGAGCTAGAGACTAGCATCTCCTCCAACAGGGAAAGCTTCCTTTCTCAACTAGACCAGTTGAAGAGCTTCTTGTAGTGTGTATACTTGTGTAACTGTCTGTGTACTAGTACTTGTACAATATAACTAAACCATTAACTGACCACTAACAAAATCATAACTGCGTATTTCGATTTTGATCCATAAAATTTTATAGTGGACTTACACCTAGCCAGCTACTTATCCATAATCTCCACTTACTCCTACTCTCTCCCCCTTAACACCCTCTACACTGTCTCTATATCCCATGAGCAAAAACCAGAAACCCCCAATGGCCAGGAAGAAGTTGTCTGAGATGACCGATGCTGAGAAGTTCCAGTATCTGCTATCTTCAAAGAACTTTATGTCTGACCTAACTTCAAGTTTCATCAAAGAGAAAAATACGTCTACGACAGCAACGACTACCACCACGCCTACTGCCACCACAACGGTCAGTAACGGCCATAATGATTTTACTCCTTTTCCTTCAGATGATCAACTAACAATCCAGAAAAAAATAGAATTGTACGACAGAACGTTGAGAGAGACTTTATTGGCTATTAAAAATGGTAATTTAAAACAAGAACAAGAAATCTTACAAGAGAAATTATTAGAACAAGAAAAGGAAAGACAAATATTAAAGCAAAAGATAATTAATCAGAAAAGACAGCATCAGCTGTTGCAGTCCTATCATAAATTCTTGCAAAATCCAAATGAATTTTTAAAAAGTAATAAAGATTTATTAAATTTTAAATTAAAAGGCAACCCCAACCCCAACTCCAACTCCAATAACAAAAAAATATTGAAGAAAAACGATAATGGCACTGAGATTGAATTAGAATTGAATTTAAACGATTTACACAATCCAGCAGCAAGCACTCCGGATGATTTTGAAGAAGAAGAAGAGGAAGAATACGACGAGGAAGAATTAACACAACTTATTTCCTCAGGTCAATTCAAATTATCAGAAGACGAACAAAAAACGGCTGATCAGTACATAGAAGACATGGTTAAATTTATACATCAGAATAAAAAGTTTGATAACTTCTTAGATGAGGTAACCAAATTAGATCAGATAGACAAACAGAAAAGAGCAAATAAGAAAATTCAAGTCACTGGTGATATCGAACTGGGTAATGGCAGACCCCCTCAATCTTGTGAATTCACTTTTGAATACGGTAAAGACGGTGAATTGCTAAATGCTGGCCCTGATGATGTATTAAAGAAAAGAATTAATAATCAAATCGTCAAAGCTTTGGAATCTTTCAAGCTGGATAATGCAGTTGAAGAAGATATAGCCAATGCTATTGCAAAATCTTTAGAAAGTAATAATGGTTTGTTTCAGTCGATGGGTTATCAAGATGTGGCACATCAAGTATCTTCTTCGGCAAGTTCTCAACAACGTAATATAACACATAACGATCAACATCAACATGATGATGATTATGATTATGAGGAGGAGGATCAAGATGAAGATGAGCAAGATGATGGACATAACATAACTGAAGCAGCGTATAGTGGGGAACAGTCTACAGGATTACGAAATGGTGCTGGTGTTAACAATCAACAAGGTTCTTCGTCTACTTCAAATAAGAAAATTAACAAAAAGAAAAGATCCTCTAGACATCATAAACACTCTCACGACTCAACATCATTAGGTAGCATGAATTCAATGAAAACTAAAAGAGGTGACCCGACCTCGAAATGGACTTGTTTATTATGTGAGTATGAAAATGTATTTGGTGATCAACCTATCTATTTGATCGAATGGTATGATTCTAAAGTCAGAGAACAGGAAAGAAGAGAAAACCTACACAGAGAACAATTAATGAATAGAAACAAAAATAGAAGAAATAATAATAACATGAACATGAACATGAACATGAACATGAACATGAACATGAATGTGAATATGAATATGAATAATATGAGAAATTTGAGCAATAGTACCATTAATAGTAATACCACTAATGTTTCTCAACCTTCCCAACAACAACAACAACAACAACAACAACAACAACAACAACAACAGGATCAATAATTTCGTCAAGAGTTGTAAGTTTTTTTGTTTATTGGACCTAGTTATATTGTTCACTTTTTGTTTCCCTCTTTATTTATCTTCCATTATACATATTTCTCTTTTTATAGTATTTTTTTCAAAAAAAATTAACATGAACCTTTTATTTATAGAGTTTCATCAACCCATTTCAAAAATTATTAAATGTATTAAAAACTCTAGAACGAAAAATGCAAAGATAACACTACTCTACCATCTCTATTTACTCACCCATTTTCACGGCATTCGATCCCCTTTATCTTTGAATTTCAAACTCTGCAAAATCAATTCATCTGCAGCCTCAGAATCAAGCAACTCTAATTGATCCTCAGGAAAAATCTTCGGAAACAATCTGGCAAACAACATAATTCCAATCAAAACTCCAGGAAACCCAATGGCACCCCTAGTACAAGTAATCCCAAACTCTGCAGCAAAGGCAATTAACTCAAAGCATACATACCAGACATGCCATTTTCTCTCAACTATATAGTAGTTCTTTGGGAACGATGTCAACTGTAATGATTGTGGATCGGTACACAAAAATCGAAGTCTTTGAACTGTAGGAAAGCCGTTTAATGTCGTTATTGACATAATCCAAAACAACCCAGCTAAAACCGCTTGTGGAATCGTTCCCAACACAGTTAGAAACGGTCCAGACATCATTAATAGTGTTATTAATCCTTGTGCAGTGTTGGTGACTCGTTGCTCTACAACACTTGTAATTTCATTATCACCAGTCTCATAATCATGTTTGTAAACGCATAAGGATTTTGTATGGAATGGGGCCTGTGGGATCAATCCATTGGGAGCCGGAATTCCTAACAGACCAGATACTCCTGTAGTTAAACCTAGTAATAAAAAATCAAAATGGAAACAAGATGGTTTTTTAAGAGGAAATTCCGAAGACTGGCAGATCAATGATGATATATTATGATCGAAGTAAAACAACGCAGTTAATAGAATACCAAATGGTAATGCAAGAAATACATTTCCTACTGTCATACCTTCCCAGAATCTAATAAACCAATTATGGGGTCTGTCTGGTGAGGTTGGGACAAAGGCGGATGTAGTTGGCAATTTAGCAAATTCAACATCATTCAACCGTCCCCCGAAATGAATAAACCCAGTAAAAAAAATGACACATAATGGAGTACCATAATCTCTAACAAACGTTCTGATATTAGGTTTCAAATAATGGGACTGAGTGCCGAAAAAATTAGCAGCACATCCAAAAAGACACATAACTAAAGCAACAACAATGGAAGCAAACCCACTTGTATCTCCTTTTAAATTAAACTGATTAGTTAAGATCTGAATTCCTTTCTGAATATATACTATATTAATGAAAAATCCAAACACATCACATGAAAACTGTGTCACGAATCTCATGAAATTTACCATATTGAAAAAAGCGATAATAATATGCAACACCATCGCCCACAAACAAATCCAACACATGAATGGAAAGTAGGGGATCCCTTTAGGAATAATTAGCTCGTAAACTGTATAGTTGAAAATCGATATAGGCCCAGTAACACCAACTATGCATAATGGTGTGCCTGAAAACACCCCAAATATAATGCCACCCATAGCAGAAGACATCAACACTTCATTCAATCCATATGAATTATCAGTATGATCAAACATATCTTGAGCAAATGCAATGGCTGGTAACAAATTGGTGAAAAAAATGTAAACCATAGAAGGGATCACTCTGTAGTTGAACCCATCTTTTATGTCTGACCAGTAGTATGGAATTAATCTTGTTGTGATATCGTTATAGATTCCCTTGCCGAAGTAACTGAAATGAAAAACGTTGTTGGTTTTGTATGACTGTTTGAACTCTTCTAAATTTGTCATTATGGTTGGATTTTGTTTTACATGCTATATGAAATACGTTATAAAGGTGATAAATTGTAATGAAGAGTTTATGCAGCTTGATCAGTTCATTAGGGTCTAAGGAAAGAAATTTAACGTTGCTTGAAAACGTTTTCCGGCGTCGAGGCTTTTTTGCGGCTCACTCTCCAATTATTTTTTCAATTCTCAAAAAAAACTTAAGTACTCTAAATATAAGATAGATTAGAAGAAGAAAAGGCATATTAGAAAGAATCATAACTACTCAAAAATATGAAGCCATCCATTTCAAAGCTTTTTGGGTTTACCAGAATGGCCCTTACAGAGGGACCAAGAACATATCCAAAAAGAGCACCTAGAGCACCATTTCGTACAGAATTTCAAGATTCAAAGAAGCCAGTTACATTTGATAAAAACATGCCTTTCAAAATAAAGAAAAAGGCATGGGAACGAGACAATCAAGATAAGGAAACATGGTTCAAAAGAAAGCACGGTCATCATCATGCCGAAGCTAAAAGAAGAGAACGTGAAAGAGATTTGGACAAACCAGCAAGAAACATAGATGATACCAACACAAGTAATAGAAAAAATTTGAAACAAACGTTACATGAATTAAAATTAACACCGTTGGTTGATTACTTATATGGTACGAATGCAGTTTTGGCTGCCTTGAAAGCCAACAAAAGAGATTATTTTGGAAGATTGTTTATTCAAAATGCTAGGAGCTCACCAAGACTTGATCAAATTTTAAGATTGGCTGATGAGAAAGATTTAAAAATTCAAGAAAATGCAACGAAGCAGGATTTAAATTTGTTTACTAGAAATGGTGTTCATAATGGTCTTGTTTTAGAAACTAAACCTATTGATGTCGATGAAATTAAGAATTTAGCACCCGTTGTTGAGAATTCAAATGAGTATTCAATAACCAAGAATTATTTAGGAACTCCATATGTCGAAAGCTTTAAGAAAGCTGCATTGAATACTGATAAATATCCACTGGGATTGTATTTAGACGAGATTTCTGATCCTCATAATATCGGTGCCATTTTAAGATCTGCATATTTCTTAGGCGTCGATTTCATTGTGGTTTCTGAAAAGAATTGTGCACCTTTATCACCGTTAGTTTCCAAGACTTCTTCTGGAGCAATGGAATTCTTACCAATATACTCATCTTCAAAACCATTGAATTTTTTTGATGAGTCTAAAGAAAATGGTTGGAACATTATATCTACAGTTTCCCCAAATTCAATTGGTAATCATTTGAAAAATGGAGGTGACCCTTCAGTTTTATTAGAGGATCATTTAGGTAAAGTTCTACAGGAGGGGCCAGTTCTGTTAGTTGTTGGTTCTGAAGGTGCTGGTATTAGAAAAAACTTAATTACAAGATCTAATTTCCTTGTTGCTCTGGAAAGCGGTAGAGTCGATGATCAATTAGATGATTCGGTTGATTCGTTAAATGTTTCAGTTGCCACTGCATTGTTAATTTCAAAGTTGTTACAATAGATTGCTTTGTAGTTTTATAGGGCATGGCTCATGCTTGGGATTAGGGATTGAGTTAATTTACTTGTATATATTTTAATAAATTTTTGCTATAAATAGTATGACTTACAGAGAGAAATGAATGAGCTTGTGTATTAACATGCAATTACATAATAAATGCACTATAAAATGTATATATACAGGTTGTGACTGTGAATCATGAATTATGTAGTGAAGATGAGAGGTTATTTCTTGTCAGTTGCCTCAAGTAAGCCTAATAGAGAACTTAAAATATCGTCAGAACCAGATTTTTGGGAGAACCCCTTCTTGGAAGCTAAGGTGGTAGTGGATGCGCCACCATATCTATCTGGAGATCTAACAGGCTCAACATCTAATTCTAATCTACGTTTGTCTAAACTTAAAGAAGCACTCTTTGGTTGAATAGGAATCTTGAAATCATTTGCAAAAGTATCTGTACCAGGTAATGGTCTTGCAACATTACCCACTAATCTATTCAAGTACTGAACCTTAGAATGAGAGGATGTGGAAGTACCAACAAAACCACCAACAGCGAATAAATTACCGGAAACTTTACCTTGCAAGAATCTACCTGGTAAAATCTTTGAAGAATGGATGCCATTCGGAGTTTGAAACAGTCTACCCTTTAGGTTATATGATAAACCAGCAGTACCTGATAATTTTTCACCGTAAGATTGTGGAGCTATCTGTTGTTTATTTTCGGATTTGTTTTCTAAATTCAATTGAGGTTTAGTTTCCTTTATGAATTGAATGATTTCTTTAGATAAATCAATATGAGATAATCTATCAGGATGATTCTCCACTAACCATTTCATGAAAGGTTTTCTTAATTTTCTTAAAGCTGGTTTAGTAACATTTTGAAATTGTTGGGAATCTAACGGATGGAGTTCTAAGTTTAAAGCATTAGCTATCGATTGATCTTCAATTGGAGATTCCTTTTGCAGTTTTCTTATAGTTGAGTTTAATGGAAACAAAGGGTTCGCTTTAGAAACAGCGTTAGCATTTGAAGTTAAAGTATTGATTTTAGGTTTAATTGGGATGCCCAATTCCTGAAATCTTAATTTTTTCCAATAGAATCCATTTAGAGGTTCGAAATCAGGTAAACCAAATTTATTATCCAAATCATTGTAGACAACATATCTCGTACTCAACTTTCTTGGCAATCTGATTTTCAAACCGAAGTCTCTTCTTGAATAAGCAGCAGGTAAGGATTCTATAATTTGGTGGGTTGGGAAAGCTTGTGATTTATCTCTACCAAGTTCGCCCAGTTTATCAGGCACCTGGGCCAGTCTTGTTTTTCTGAAAAGCCTAGTGAAATCTCCAGTTCTACCTATTGATCTTGACATATTTAGGGTGTGAACAGTTGATCTAGTGTTTGAGTTATAATGTAGTCTTTCTCTACTGTCATCTCCAAGTAAGAGATCGTTGAAGTGAAAATTCAGAAAGCTACTTGGGACGGGGCTGCATAACCTACTGCGCCACTGAATTAACCACTCGCCACGGTCGCGCTCTCGCAGTCGCTGAAAAAGCAATTTTGAATTTTGCACTCTGTGCAATCACGTTAAAAGAAACACACCGGAAGGAGATCGAGATCCAGCCAGCCAGCCTGTAGTTGTAGCAGATGGTCAACTGAAAAAGAAACTGTAAAGGGTCCGAGAGGTCAATAGAAAGAAGTGGAGTAAAAGAAACCATTGCAAGTTGTTGTGTAATTGCTGTAGTCCAGTAGCTCTCCGCTATACGTAGGCGTCTGCTCTTAAAGTTGATACACTCAGTTGTTTCAACGTATAACTCCAATTAACCAAAGCACACAACATATATTCCTTGATCTTGCCGATTTCCCTTCGACTCTTCTTTCTGTGATAGATCAAAGCATTCATTCCTTTACTCGTCACTTAATCCCTGCTCCTGCTCTTGACCTCGAGAGCCCACCACTCCAGACTCCAGACTCCAGCTTCAACATTTGTGAGATCATCCCATCTGCCTTAAACCGTCTGATTGACCTCTGATTGACCTTGTTGATCGCCCTGTCATCTAACCACATCTTCCCTCTCTCTCTTCAACTGAAAAAAGACTTCTATCTCTATCCATATTATGCCTTCTTCAAGCAAAAAATCAATCCCACAACTTTATCAAAGACTGGAAATCATTGGTCGTGGTAAATTCGGTGTCGTTCATAAAGGTAGAAACGTTGAAACACACGAACTCGTTGCTATCAAAATTCTAAATTTAGATGCAGATGATAATGAAGTTCAAGATGCTCAAAAGGAAATCCAGTTCTTGACTCAGTTAAAACATGTCCCCAATATCACACATTATTACGGCTCTCACTTAAATGGCCATAAGTTATGGATTGTTATGGACTATTGCGCTGGTGGTTCCGTTAGAACATTATTAAGACCAGGTCCTTTAGAGGAAAAGTATATTAGTATCGTTGCAAGAGAATCTCTCCTGGCTTTACAATATATCCATAATGCTGGTGTTATTCATAGAGATATAAAAGCAGCCAATATTTTAATAAGAAAAGACGGTAAAGTCCAATTGTGTGATTTTGGTGTTGCAGCTCAGTTAACTTCAACCGCTTTGAAGAGAACAACGATGGCTGGCACTCCTTACTGGATGGCTCCTGAAGTCATTTCAGAATCAGCTTATAACGTCAAGGCGGATATTTGGTCTTTAGGTATCACAATATATGAAATGGCTACAGGTTCTCCTCCTTATAGTGATAAAGATCAATTAAGAGCAATGACTTTAATTACTCAGCATGAACCTCCAAGATTGGAAGGTAGACAATACAGCGCTTTATTGAAAGAAATGATTGCTATGTCTTTAGAGGAAAAACAAGATTTAAGACCTTCTGCTGATGAGTTATTAAAATCGAAATTCATTAAAGTTTATAAAACAACAGCATATACTGGATTAAAAGAGGTTATTTCAAGATATTTATTATGGAGAGATCAACAGCAAAAGACAAGTTCCAGAGAGAACTTGTATGCTGATGACTCAGAAAGTATACATAATTTAGATGATGATGAGAATTATAATATCAAATGGGATTTTGATTCTTTAAAATCTGCTGAGTATCTGATTGAAAATGAAATTAATATTAACGATGTTCAAATGGATCCTTATCAACAACAACAGCAGCAGCAACAGCAATATCAGGATGCAACACCTTATGCCACGCAAAATGGTGCTACTTATCGAGACTACGCTTACAACACAAATCAAAATACAGCTTATATGCGTACAATTGGAGCCTCAACAGTTAGACCAAATGGCGCCACTCTGAGAGGAAATGGTATGACTGCTACTAATTCCAACCCTTCAGCTTACCCAACTGCTGGTACTCCAACGACTGCATCTGAAAAGAAAGCTCCAAAATCTTTGTTAAAATTGTTTGAGGATAATATCAATGATGATGATGATGACATATCTACCAATAATGTTATGCCTCCTTTACCATCTTTACCTTCGATGGCTGCACCTGAGTTACCTTCAAATCCCTCTGTTGTTAAGTCTCCAATAGTTCCGATTGAAATTCCAAATATGGCCAGATTGGAGAAAAAGATGCATGATGGTACAAGATCAAGAAGTGCAACTGTTGCAAATGCAGCTCTGCATCATGGTCATCAACATGGTAATCAACAGGTTCCTCCACATATTCCACTACCAGCAACCCCATTGACGTCAAATCCATCTCAAAAGACTTTAGTTAATGATGATATTCCGACACGTAGACCAACAATTTCTCATTCTACCACTGGTCGTAGAACTCCTTCTCCTAAGAAGTATTTAGAAAACTCAAATTTTGCTTCTCCGTCGAAGCATGCAACAAATACTCCACCCCAAATGAAACCTTTGACTTCAATGTCTTATCAACCTTTGCTACAGCCAATTAACACAAATAAATCATCTTCAAGTTCATCAACATTAAATACCAGCAATACCAATGGTTCGTCAAGTAATAATGGTTCGTCAAACTCTGTTCCAATGACGATGACTCCAGTCACCGAAAAGGTTCCAAGCTCTTTGGGAATCACTCCAAGTAACGATAAATCAACCTCATCATTACTGAGTTTCTCAACTCCTGAAAGAATTGGTTCTGATAAGTTTGAAGTTTATAATCCAATGCAGCATCATATGGCATCCCCACAAAATTCTTCAACCCTTTCTTACGATCAGCAATTGCATACAAGTCATCATCAACAACAACAGAGTATTGGTTTGGCTATAAACCCACCTCCATCAAGCGCTACCATTAATGTTGTACAACAACAGCAGCAGCATGAGCTAACAAGAAGAAAATCGAGCATAACAACAACACTGTCGTCAGTATCATCAGTTTCTCCAGACGACATAAACACCACAATTACGTATAGCAATCAATCTAACTCCAACCAACAACAGCCAAATTCAGCAAATGGCTCATCATCATCAACGCTTCTTCAATCGTCATCAATCATGAACTTAGCGAACTATAACTCTAATACAGCCACAACAACACCAAATCAAACAACTGCTGATCTTGGCGATGACACGATCATGGAAGAAAAATTGAATTTTGTGGATAAGTTAGACGAGATTGGAATTGATTTGAATTTAAGTAATTTAATCTTAGGTAATGGATTCAGTGGTATTGACGATCGAGATGGACTTTGTATCGAGTTTTTAGGTTTAGTTGATAAGTTTAAGTGTGTGTTAGATGTCGTTGTAGATGAGATTCAATGAAAAAGAAATAATAATGTATATATAATTGTGTGGTTTACTGTTGATAATCTGAGTTTTGAGATTTTAGAGCTTATGAAATTATGAAAATTGTGAAATTATGAATTTGCTGAGTTTGTTAATGTGAAAAATTTGAAATTTATGAAATTGAGAGTTTTGATCTGTTTAATATTAGAGAAGACAAATTTCAGAGTTTAGAGATGCATGACATTATGAAAATTTGTGAATTTTTTGTGACTATTATTAGAGAATTGCGTTGTGTTTTTTTTCATTTTTACTTTTTGTCAATTTGCTTTTTTGGATGGTTACTCCTTCTGGCAGCTGTGTTTTTTTTTGTCAATTTGTTTTGCTTTGACAAACTAGAAAAATAAATTACTGCGTCTGACGTACTGTTTACTTACCTTAGATTTTACTACTACTAATACTATCAGTACTGACTTTTTATTTACTTATCCAATAACCATATTTATTGCTGCTGATTCAATTTCTATTTTAGATATTAAAAAACATTGATTTTTTGTTGTAGTTTTAGATATTTCTTTTATCCAGTCTGGTTATAAGGGTTACTTTTGTTGCTTTTTCCACTATAGTTGAAGTTTTTATTGTTATATCTGTTTGCTATTTCCTACTTTTTTTCCACTTGTTTTTGCTTGTTTTTCTTTTTGTTCTTGATGTTTTTGTTTTTGTTATATCCCCTTTCCCCATTGCATATTTGTTCCGCTTACCCCTTTTTTTTGCCCTTCTAAATCTCCTGCATTTGTTTTCTGTTATGATCATTACTACTATCCTTGTCTGAGTTTGTCTACTTTTTTTCTTATTATTATTGTTATTATCTTACTGCTTACTATCACTACATAAATTTAATAAAGTTTTCGTGTTTTATTACCAAGCTTGTAAAAAACAAGAAATATACTGAGTGGAAATGTCAGTCAATCACAAAATAGATTATGAAGATTACACCTGGTGACCCGGTGACTTTTGCTGTGCTCTACTCGGAATCGATGGCTAGCTACAGGCTGGTACTTGTTTAGAAACAAAGAGGTAGCAGCAACAGAGAATTATAATAATGAATCCATAAATAAAACTGAAAGAAAAGAGATTCAATAGCAACAAGTACTGCTAAAGAAGGAATGATAACTAAATATTTTCCAAAACAAACTCGGTATAGCAAAATGAACCAAAAACAAAAGACTTTAAGAAATGTTTAATGACAATAGTAATAAAAGAAAATGAAAACCCTATAAAAAATAAAGAAAAATATTCTAACTACTGTTCCTAATTAACAAACACTTCATCGACATAATGCTTAACCACAACCTTACCTTCCTCGAAATCCGGATTTTCAAATCTAACAACTGAAGCAGCATGCGTCATATTAGTCTTTGTAATGTAAACTGGATACTTCTCCCAATTTAACGTATTCAAATTCTGAATAATTTCTCTTTGTTCTTTAGACAATCCCAATTTAAAGTTCTTTAAGATTTGATAGTATTTCAAAATATCTTCAGGTTTTGTGTTCTTGAAAAATGTAGTCTGTTTCAAAACATCAATGTTCTTATCGTAAATGTCATCAATTGGGAAATTACATAGTTTGTTAACTGTAGTAATTAATGTTTCATCACCAATGCTGGCTCCCATTGATGATTGATCAAAGATCGAAGAGTTTGGATTTTCAGAAGATAGTAAAGCGTCAAATAATGATTCAAAGATTGAGTCACCTTGGGCATGTAATTCTTGTTCGAATTTGTCCAGCTCTTCAATGTATGTTTCACTCATTTTTTTAGATAATCTTGGTCTTGATGAAGCAACTACTGCTGGTTCTTCAATGTGGTAAGTATCCAAGAATTCTTTAATTTGAGATGATTCTTTCAAGACTCTAATACCTGAAGTGAAAGTTTGAAGTAAATTCTTCATAACTAAATAAAATAAATACATTGGAATATATACAGTAGATTTAAACAACAAAGTAACCCATTTCAATTTTCTGGTAACAAAGTTAAAGAATTTTGAAGTGATACTCGGTTGTTGCTTAACATCCTGAGGATTTATATTATCATCAGGTAAATCTTCAAAAATCATTTGACCTAAACCACCAGCCGAGCCTTCCTCTTTTGAATCATTTTTGGTTGAGGTTGAGTAATCGATTAATCCAGTAAACTTGATAGGCTTATTAACGTCTAAAATAGTTGGTCCATAATTATCTAAGAACTTCAATTCAAAAGTAGAACCATTTTGAAAATGAATTAAACCCTGATCGTCAATCTTGACATTTGGGTTTTTATCCAAGATTTCAAAAGGATTAACATTGGAGATACCTGAGCACCACCAAGAAGTTCTAATATCGGATCTAATATTTGAATATAAAGACAACTTCTTGAAACTTTGTAAACTTTTATAAAAGACAGTGTTTGGCATAGTCATTAATGTCAGTAATGGAATCGATTGAGTACCCATTTGTGAAGAATTATCCTGCAAGAATAATTGTTTACCAGTAGCACCCAGTAAAGTTGAGGCACCATAGTTAAATAACTTAACAGAAATTGAATTACCGGGAGTTAAGACAGCGCCGTGGGGAGTACAGAAAGTTGTAAAATTCATTGGGATGATATCATTAAAATAACTCTTCATATATAAAACACCCACTGAATATCTACCAATCAAGCCTCCTAAAGAGTAGCCAATACAAGAGAATTTTGAAACTTTGTAACCAGAATGGGTCAATCGTTCTGTTTCTGTTAAGATTTCTTGAGCAACTCTAGTGCCACAAAGATCAATACCGTCATAAGTTTTGTACTCTTCGTTTGAAACAGCCTTATAAACAACCAACTTTTCGCTTGAAAGAGAGTCTAAAGATGAGGAGTTTTTAATAGCAGATTCGATATAATCTAGATGAGAAGTAAAACCCCATAGGCCATGGATGAGGACGACCAAATGGCAATCAATTGGGGTTGAAGTTGAAACATCAGTGGATGGAAAGGTAGAGGGTAGCGGGGAAGATAACGGGTTAGGGGAAGAAGTGGGAGTTGGAGTAACTGATTGAGTTGAATAAGGCACAGATTGGGCCATTAGAGAGTGTGCTGGAAATAGGTTTGAATAAAGGAGATTTTAGAAGAAACAAGGAATATTGTGCGAGAGAGAGACAACGAGGTATTGCTCTATGTCTTAACTTGAGTTTTGAATGGCAGAGAAAGAAAGAAGAAGAAAAAGAAGTGGTGGTCAGAGGTAAAACTGGAAAAGCGACACTCAAGTGTTTTCTATAGAATTCCAAGTGTTTCGGTCCTTCCGCTATCTCAGTAATGAGAATGGCTCGTGTCTTGTGATGCTTATCAGAAGAGGATAAGATAGTGCGCTCCGTCTCGGTTAGTAATACCCCTTTCCTGGCTTTACTTCCATTTAGACCCCATTCCATGTGATAAACTGCACAAAGTGAGATCTTCCTGGTCCATCGGCGTTCTTGTCGAACCGTAGTTGCAACCGGTCTAGGGCGGTATCTGGTATCTGATGATCTCATCGCATGGCTCGATCTGGCTCTTATCCCGGTAACTCGGCTGGCTTGATTCGAAAAAGGCCGAGCCGATCGGTCTCAGGTAGCAAACCGCTACGATTAAGGCAAAAAATACATGCAACAAGCGGCAGTAACTGCCAACAAATGATATACCGTTCCGACAAAATTGCTTTTGTCTTTATGAAGTGGGTTGAACTCTTCATTCTCATTCACTGGGTAGGATTTAGAAGTTATGTTCTGCGTGTTAAATCGGTGAAAACTGCCCATGGTGTTAGAACTCTGGGCGCGTAATTCAGTTCAGCCCCTTTGGGTTTGATCCCTTATTGGTTTCTATCGTATTATTGAGTTTGCCAATGCAAGAAACCCTATATTGTAGATTTATACATTACAAAGCATGTACATAAAAGGTCAGTCCACTAATACTCCCACAAACTTTTTATT
This sequence comes from Ambrosiozyma philentoma, assembly GCA_003707675.3. NCBI lineage: Eukaryota > Fungi > Ascomycota > Pichiomycetes > Pichiales > Pichiaceae > Ambrosiozyma > Ambrosiozyma philentoma. Next base: position 901,982 of record PPKZ03000001.1, read on the forward strand.
TCAACGCCGACTCTACCTAGTAATCCTATTCTCTTGATATTTTCGGTAACTAAGGGCACCTCAAATCTTCTCACGTAATTGGAATCAGAAATAAGTTGTATGCCATTGGTATTATCGGACACATCAATTAGTCTAATACTGCACTGGCTGTGTATTTTTAAGGCTTTGATTCTGTTGAAGTTAACATAACTCAAATCAAGAACCTTCTCACTGTTGCCGTTCTCGTCAACTGGGGTTTGCAAGATGTGTATTTTTCCTGGACTTTGTGAGGGTGCAAAAGTATTGAAATATATCTCAAACTGAACATCATTTAGTGTTATGTCTGCATATTTGATTGTAAAGGGTAAACATGATAGATCTAATTCTGAACCTGGTAGCATCAAAAAAATATCTTCTAAGTTAGATAAAGGAGTTAGATCAACATTATTCCTATTCAGTATAGTAGCACCTTGTTGCATTTGTGTTTTATCTGCATCTACTGCAATTCCAAGATTTTCCAAATTATGTGGCAAGGTTGCTAAAATTGAAGCTAGGTTAGAAAGGTTTTTAGCTTCAAGTAAAACCAAGCGTAATCTTGTTAACGAAGTAAGGTTATCAATGCAATAGCCATTTTTATCTATACCAACAAATAAGAAGTATTCAATATTTGAAGGCAAAGTGAATGTTCTTCTAAGTTCAACACCTCTAAAATGGATAGCTTTAATTGACCTTGGAAATAGTTCACCATCTTGTAACGTTAATGCAAAATCCACTAACAGAAGCCTATGTAAATTTGAAAGGCCAACATAACTGTAAGGATAGTTGAACTTCTCTGAATCTTTGGGTTCATACACAATCTCTAATTGTTTAATAGTTCTAGAATTAAATTGAGGTAATGTTGTTTTTGGTTTAATATTCATAGTTAATATCTGTAAGTTTTGGAAGACATTATAATTTATGAAGGTTGAATCTGAGCAAAGCACACGGAAGTTCGCCTGATCTGTGAGTGATATTAGTTCGTCCCCAATAATCTTTTCCGGATCAATTTGTATTCTATTAGGAGAAGAACTATCAATTTCCTGAATGTAGATAACTCTAACTTTAAGTTCTGATGTTTTTGTTAGTTCAACCAAAGTGGCCATTTCCCTTTCGTGTAATGGACCCTTTCCTCTATAAATCTCAATGGTCAATGATTCTAACGAAATGAAAACTTCTTTGAGTTCTTTTAAGAGTGAAACATGATGTGCATCGAAGATGACAATGATATGCTTTAAATTAGGAAGATTGTTTTCACGAAAAATACGAAAAGAGATAAGATCACACCATAAGCTAGTCAATTTTGGAAAGCAGCTTCGTGGGAGTGACTTAGAAGGAACAGCTGATGTTACAATAAGTTCTTTATAGCATCCAGGATTCTTGAGTAATGACGAAGGTAGGAAATTTCTATTTAAAATCAGGACATTGACCGATAATTTGTTCTCCACTATGAAATCTTCAAAATCAGTAAAAACATTTAATGAGCGTAAGGATTTGCCATTGGTCACATCGGTCACATCGTAATCATCTCCATCGTTAGGTGGTACAATAGTATCTAAAAATCCATTTTCATCATGGCTTATGTAAACTTCATCAGAATTTACTTTTATATTCTTATGGGATATCATATTTTTAATATTTTTATCAAATTCAAAATCGCCGCTTGGGTAAGACTCCATTACTGCTTCAATTGTGAAATTGTTAGCTATAGTGCATTTGTACAACGTGAGAACTAACTCCTTTGGAAACTTTAGGTGATCAACTATCCTGTGAAAGAACTCTTCATTTTTGTTAGCATAGGTTGATTCTAATGAATCAAGATATGATGATGTTGGTGTTGTTTGCTTCTTTGGTGGTGGTGGCATTGAGTTTGCAGGCTGTAAAGGCTGAACTAAGGAAAGTTAGTAGACCATAAATAGCTGTACCTTTCGAAATGAGGTACCGAAAAAAAAGGCAAGCGGCTTGTAGGCAGATAGCTACCGTCTCACTAGCTTAGACCCACTGCTTCCTCCTATTTACTATTTAATACTCCAAGTATATCTATGTTTGTTACTTATGGTTTAAAGATATTATATCAATGGTCTATGGTCCATGTGAATGTACATTTGAATACGACTCGGTACCTATTTCGGCAACAGCAGCATTATTCAACTCATTTTGAGATGAACTATCATACTCCTCATATTAGATGAAGTCGAAGAATTATATTATCTAAACCATTGTTGATAACCTTGTAAACAAAACTGTTGAGTAACATAAAACCTGATTGATTGATTGTAAAAATTTATTTTTATACTAGAAGGAATTGGTTCCTAGGAAATAGTTAAAGAATTTCATCGTCTACTTGCAACAAGACTCACTCAAGATGATAACTCCCCTGATTTCTATTATCCATGAAACATAGAGATTTTAAGAAGTATGAGTTTCTGTAACCTTGAGAGGGGCTTAATTATTTGTTTTTATTTGTGTATAGCATTGTCCATGCAACTCTCTCAGAAGAGTCGACAACATAATTTATGTGTCCTCTCCTTTCTCAAACCATGATTTAATTGAAAGATAATAATTTTCAAGACTTTTGGCCTAAGTCAAGAAAAAGAAGGCTTTGAGTAGGAGGTTTGGCGTCATATTGTGTTATTCAATAGAAGTAAAACTCTTTAAAAAATGAAGGAAATTCGTGAACCCACCGGACTTGTTCTTTAACATGAAAAACACTCGGAGATTTAAGAGACTATTCTCGGCAGTATAGGATTTAGTATATCTTACATCTTTTCGTCTACAATATTTGGAGATTGAAATAAACATTGGGATACATGTCAAACATATATGTATAGACTTTCTTTTAAGACGTTCTTATATATATGCGGTTAATCAAACAATTAAGTGCTTAAGAATCACTGTTTCACCAACGTACACTTAGATGGCTAAGTTTTGAAATTTGAAAGCAATGAAATATGTATATGAAACAAACTCTGGTTGGCTAGTAAGAACAATCAAGGTAAGACCCCTTCTTCTTAGATTAGTACCAACCCACCCACACACCTCTAGTTCGCAATTTTTCAAATACGATATTACCGTCTACTAATTGGTTAATCCGACAATAGTATTGTGACCGTTTGCAAAAAAGTTTTTCCAGCTGTGTATCGTATAATAAATAAATTACGGAAGCAGGTTTGCGTTTGTCTGTACCCCTGCCATCTGACAAGCCGTGTCATCAAGAGGGACGGCGCTAGCACATTGGGAAATATTCGGACCCCCTGGGCGTGCGAGGCCCAGGACGCTATCCGGAGTTGTTGCTGTTTGCGGACCCCTGATTGGCCCAGTGGAGCTTTCGGCTCGATCTGCCACGAGTCGGGGGGTGCGTTGTCAGATTCACGGCTGTGCTGAACTGGTCCGAAAAACGGAGTTTACAGGAATCAGAGCTGCTCTTTTTCCAACGTGAATTTATTTTATGCTGATTGACTGCAGCCATGTTTGAGAGCATTTAGTTTATATCTCTTGATCTTTCCGTGTTCAGTCCCTTGACAGCCATTAATCACTCAATCAGACCTGGCTTTAGTTAATCGTCCTTTTTCTTTACCCCGTTTATAAAGTTCCACAACCGCTGCTCTACTGTCAATTCGGTTTTGGTTCGTCTTTTCTTTTCTCATTTGTATTTGATTCCTCCTTTACACTACTCAATCAGCCGATCCACTTTATCAGATAAATCAATTACAATGCTGCCTTTGAGATCAAGGGGTCTGTTTACAGGCTCTACTATCCGTTCCATTTCCAGTTTGATTCGTCCTTCCACAGGCTTTATCGCTTCAACAACTACTACAAAATCATCACCCCTACAGTCCTCAATAAGATTATATCAACAGAAGCAGCCGCAACAGCATCAACTCGCTTCTCTTTCCTTCCGTCAATTTTCCACGAAATCCAAAATTTTGGAAGAACTAAAGAAAGAAGAAGCAAAAAAAGTTCCACCTGCTGAAACTAAAACATTATTTGGTAACTCCTGGTTTGGCCGTACTTTAAAGTATTGTGTTATTACATCTGGTATTGTTAGTGGTACTTTAGCTTTACTTCTGGTCGCTTTCTTCATTTATGATTATAGTACTTACACCCCAGGTGAAATCGAAAAAGATTTGCTAGTTCCAGCAAATGCTTTGGAGCCTTTACGTGGGGGTCCTGAGCATTTACCAATATTAACTCATCAATTGGATGCCTTTGACTCCAGTTATAAAGAAGAACTAAGTCATAAACCACGTTTGGTTGTTTTAGGTTCTGGTTGGGGTTCTGTCGCTGTTTTACAACATTTAGATAAAAACGATTACGATGTTACTGTTATTTCCCCAACCAACTATTTCTTATTCACTCCTATGTTACCATGTGCCGCTGTCGGTACTTTAGAATTAAAATCTTTAATGGAAAGTATCAGACATATTGTTAGAAGAGTTAATGGTCATTATTTACAAGCCGGTGCTGAAAAGATATTGTTTAGTGAAAAGTTAATTAAGGTTAAAACTAAAGATACAGGCGAAGAATTCTATGTTCCTTATGATAAGCTAGTTATTGCTGTTGGTTCCACTTCAAATACACACGGTGTTAAAGGCTTGGAACACAGTAACCAATTAAAAACCGCTGAAGATGCTCTTGAAATTAGAAGAAAGATCGTCCAAAACTTAGAAAAAGCCTGTCTGCCAACAACTACCGATGCCGAAAGAAAGAAATTGTTGTCGTTCGTTATTTGTGGTGCCGGTCCAACCGGTGTCGAAGTTGCAGCTGAAATCTTTGATTTATTAAACGAAGATTTAACACGTAATTTCCCAAAGATTTTAAGACAGGAAATTTCAATTCATATCATTCAATCAAGATCTCATATTTTAAACACTTATGATAAAACTATCTCCGAATATGCTATGTCCAGATTTGAAAGTGATAATATTGATTTATTAACTAACTCCAGAGTCAAACAAATTTTACCAGATCAAGTTATCTTTGATCAAAAGAATGATAACGGTGAAGTTGAAACTAAAGGTGTTCCATTCGGTTTGTGTTTATGGTCAACTGGTGTTGCTCAAAATCCTTTAGCTCAAGAAGTTGTTAACGATTTGAAGGCATATCAAAAGAACAGAAGAGCTATTGAAACTGATTCTCAATTAAGAGTTATTGGTGCCCCATTAGGTGATGTTTATGCTATTGGGGACTGTTCTACTGTTCGTACTGAATTAGCCGAACACTCTGCTGATTATATTAGAAAGCACATTATCGGTACTCAATCTCATCAATTCAATAGAAACCATCCAATTATTACTGATGATGATATTAAAAACGTTAAATTATCTTACAAGGAATTAAATGAATTAGCTCATGAACTAGCTAGTCAAAATCCATTGTCTACTGAAGCCTTATCTTGGGTTGATGAACTGATTCCAAAATATGATTCCCAAAAGACTGGTTTCTTATCATTTGATCAGATTAAATTACTGTTAAAAGAAGTCGACTCTAAAGTCACTTCTTTACCAGCCACTGCCCAAAGAGCGAATCAACAAGGTAAATACTTAGGTAGAAAGTTATCCAAATTACGTAAAGCATCTACAACTTTATCAATCAATGATATCTTCGATGGTGATATTGACAATGCAATTTCTAAACCTTTCAAATATAGACATTTAGGTTCTTTAGCTTATATTGGTAATTCTGCTGTTTTTGATTTACCAGGTTATTCTTTAGTCGGTGGTTTAATTGCTATGTACTTGTGGAGATCTATTTATTTTGCTCAAAGTGTCAGTTTAAGAACAAGAGTTTTATTATTCATGGACTGGCTTAACAGAGGTATCTTTGGTAGAGATATTTTGGCAATTTAATTTAATCTAATCTAACTTAACTTAATTTAATTTATTTACGATAATTTATTAGCTGCTTCTCACAATTATTTCATGAAACATTATTATTCCCACGATTCTTTTTATATTTGCTTTTCTATTGTTTTTCTATTGTTTTTATTTTTTACTTTTTAGATTTTGTTCACAGCATTTAAAATTCGTTTAACTTTATCCGTAAAATCGCCATCAAATAACTCACTGTACTTAGAACTGGGAGCATGATTTACAAAGATAGATAGAGCGATCACTCGGATCTCAAATATCACGAAGCTGCACAGCCGTGTGTCCGGGGTTTGAGTCGTGTCCAAGAGAATCGGAAGTGCTCCTTGTTTAAACTGGTAGCTGCAATCCTCCCTTTTGTCTACCCAGTTGAATCATTCTTCAATAGTTTATCCTCCTTAAAAAGATCAATTTAGAGCCATAAAATTACAGGACTTGCCCAAGCTTTCACTAGTTTTTCATAGTTGCATTACACACACTACACTCCACACACTTTACACACGGAACATTGAAAAGTATTACCAAGGTAAACCCAACCCAGTCAAAATGGATGGTGAAGCTCAATCCACCCCATTCCTTAGACTATTTAAAGCAAGAAGCTCTAATAAGGACTCTTCAATCGATAAAACTGATTCTACTTCTATTTCTAATATCCAGAAAGATACTTCCAGCATCATGACTAAAACTTCAAATGGTTTGGAAAACTCCAGTTCCAATGCTGTCACTAATATTACCACCCCATTAAGACATAAGAAAAGTTTCTTCACTTTAAGAATGTTTAGAGATAAAAGCAATGGTAAAGAAAACGATATTGATTGTAAAACTTCTGACCTATTTGTTGAGGCTCCAAAGCTAAGCTGCGTTGAAAATGATATTGCTCTGTCTCCTTTGTTACTGTCCGATTCTATGGTTGATGTTAGACTTACTAATAACGATCTAAAAGATTTACAGATTGAAGGACATGCTGCTGCTTCTAATACAGAACAAAGTTACAATACAGGTACTGGCACTTGTACTTTCTCTGAAAACAACGAACAGATTGATATGGTGTTAAATTCCAATCCTGTTTCTATGACCACTGATCCAACAACAATTGATGTCAATCATGATCTCAGTGATTTGCAGGAGTTAAGAATGAAGGCCGATAATGATACTACAAATGAATTCAAGTTACTTGAAGGTGATATAGCGGGCGAACCTGATTCAACTGTCGTTTATAATGCCAATGTCGAAGATGCTGTTGCTGAAGCTCAACAAAAGATTACTAAAACTCTCAATCAAGAGATTCCAAGATCAGAAACTGTTTCATTATTTATTGGAGATTTGGCTAAGACTATTACTGAAATGGATTTGAAAGATTCTTTTGATAAGTACCCTGGCTTATTATCTGTAAAGATTCCATTAGATTCTGCAACTGGCATTTCATTGGGTTATGCTTATGCCAATTACGACAACAAAGAAAATGCATCAAAAGCAACTGAGGCTTTGAATTACACATATATCAAAGGCTCAGAAATTAGAATTATGCCATCATTAAGGGACAAAGATGAAAGAGAACGTATTGGAGCTAATGTGTTCATGTCTAACTTGCCATCAAATTTAACTACGAGAGAGATTTTTGATAAGTACAAGGCCTATGGTAAAATTCTTTCATGTAAGTGGATTCCAAGTAAGGTGCAAGCTTTTATTCATTTTGAATCCAAAGAAGTTGCTTATAACGTGGTTAAAGAGTTCAATCACTCCGTTCAGGATGGAAAATTAATCTACGCCGGTATTCACATTTTAAAGAAGGACAGAAAACTATTTGGTACCACTAAAGCTGCTAAAGCTGCTAAAAGTTCTAAAACTGAAAATTCCGGTAAAGTTACTGAAACCATCACTACGCCAGCACCAACTCAGGCTCAAACCCAAACCCAAACTCTGCCTGCACCTACTTTCAATAACCCAAGCTTTTACACTGCGCCTCATTCTCAGCCACACGGATTTATTGCTCCAGCCACTCATCTCATAAAGCCCTCTTCACTGACAGCATCCCCAAGTTGGCCTGTGCAAAGGGATAGCCAGAGTAACATCAGCACCAGATACTCCATTTTCATCAGAAATTTGCCTCTGGATATCTCAGACAGCACTATCTACAGTTTAGTTGAGCCTTACGGTCAGGTTCTGTCAGTTCTATCTAGAAAAGTCCCTAAGAGAAACGGCGCTTGGGCTTTAGTCACTTTGACTAATCAGGAATCAGTCGATAAAGCAATCCTGAATCTGAATACACTGGAAATCGATAGTCATAAGTTGTTTATTACACGTGCAATTCCTAAAGAAGAAAAAGGTTACTATATTCAAAAGATCGATAATACTCCAAAGATGAAGCTAAAAATTTTAATCACAGGGTTGAATGTTAACTTACACAAGGAGCAATTTGAAGAATGGTGCGCATCCTTTGGTTCAATTATAGCAGTTGAATTGTATGGTACTGCTTCCAAGTGTGATAACGAGGAATTTACAGCTTATGGATATGTTGAAATGAGCAATGAAGATGATGCAGACAAGTTGATTGAAAACCTTACTGAAATTGGGGTTAATAGTTTCAAAGTTAGAATTGAAATTCCAAGGTATTCCAAACCCCAAGTGCCTCAATATCCTTATATTTCGAAAAGCGAACCTGCTGCAGACCCACCTAGTGCCAGCTCAATTCCTGTGTCTTATGTTGATCCATCTAAGATGCTTGAAATTGCTATGTTTAACAAAGATGTTGAGGTAGACAAGTTAGCTTACATCCATCCAAACTCGGTGCTTAAGAACAGAAACAACAATGATAAGCGTCAGAACGGACGTAGAAGCAACTTTAACACTGATAACAATTACAGATCTGAAGTTAATGATTATGAAGAGGAAAATTATAGAGGCAATAAGAGTTATAGAAACAATACACGTTTGCCAAAGTTGAATCCTACTGAATTAATGAAAAGAATACACACGTCAATGGGAAATTTTGCTGTCAGTATATTATCTCCTCAAATCAATTATGACAATTTGAACACCAATCTAACTAAGCTAAAAATTCGTTGTTTGACTGAGCATATAGTTAAATTCCATTTTGGTAATGAACCAGAAAATTTATTTGAAATGTTAGAAAGAGTTAATAGAGGATATATTGAACCTACAAAGCTTTTAAGAGATTACTTGGTTGAAGCTGGTTCATATTTAGGAATTATCAATGGTTAAAGAGTTTTAGTTTCTAATAATCATAGTCCTTCTTAGTACCTTCTTTGCTAATTTTTTTTTGATTTTTTAAAAACATCCTTTTTATCAAATCCTTTTCTGCATCTTTTTGTTTTAATTATTTTTATTTATTATTTTATAAGTTTTTTTAGAGAAATACATGCATTGCTATCTGAATATATCAGAGTCTTATGTATTTTTTTCTTTTTTTTAATCAAAATCAATATATTTTCAAATTTTATGTCTTTTGGGAAACAAAACCAACCAATCGAGGTACAATTAGATATGTAGTTTATTCAGTTGATACAAAAAGGTAAAAGTGAGATACACAAGAAAAATAAATGGGATAAACCAGACGAGGGCAAAAACTAAGTATATAGTAATATAAATAAAAAACGCACAATATTAACAAAACAAATTAAAGAGAAAATAGTGATGGAATGGAAAAAAAAATAATAAAACCAAAAAAAAACATTCTAAAAACACGTTATTATTCTTTCTCTTCAGACAAGAAAACTATGTAGCACACATTAAGGGTTAAACATAAAGTAGAAAACAACGAGAGCGAAATAACAGAATAAGTAAAGCAGCACAAATTAACGACATTGATTAAAATGGGACATTAGGCAAGAGAAAACTTTTCTTTGTAAAAAAAATTATTTATAAGCAAGCAAGAAAAAGCACTGAAGAGTAGTAAATTAGAACGTACGAAATAAAAAAGGAGAAGAAATAAAAGAATACTTTACACTAATTCAACATAATTAGCAGGGAAAATACCTTCTTTAGTACCAACTCTACCAGTCCACCAATCATCAGTTGAGGTTGACTTTTGAATGATCGTAATAACATCACCCTTCTTGAATGCCAAATCTCCAGATTGCTCACCACCAAATGAATACAACGCAATTGCTTTGTTCTTAGAACCACCACCTGATGATCGGGAAGTTGGTGCTGTAGAAGTACTGCCAGCACCCGCAGATGAGCCATAACCAAAATCAGGTTTCTCGGATTTTGGTCTGTAACCACCGTTTGATGATGAAGAAGTTACTCTTTTATGCGATGATCTTTTCGATCTGGCATCGTATCTATCATAAACATCATCTTCCCAAGATGTTGGAGCTTTCTTTGGAGATGTATGACGGTTTGATCTTGAATAATAATCATCATCATCAGAATAATCATCATTGTTATAACGTGAATTGTTAGTGGTCGATCTTCTTGTGCTCGCTCTTCTTGAATAATCGTCATCAGAACTGAACTCAGAAGGTATATCATCATAATAATCATCGTCATCTGAGTAGTCATTTGTAGACGATCTTGAAAACGCTTTACTTTCCAATATTCTCATTAGAGGTTCACATGCTGGAGGTGGGGCAACTCTACCACTTAGAACTTGAGCAGCTTTACACATGTCACCATAAAATTTTCTATTGGCTTCTCTTCTTTCAATTAAAACAGAACCCTCAACAGAAACACCAGCAAATAAACCTTTGGTTTTAGAATAAGCAAAAACCGGGGCAACTGATTTCAGTGAAGCAGAACCAGCAACTTCGGCATTTCTACCTAAAGGACCGGCAGCAACGGATAAGTTACCACCTAGAGTGACAGAACCATACTGAGCAAATGATTTAACAGCACTTTCAGTATTTAGGATAAAAACAAAGTCTGTGATTTCGGCACCAACCTGACCACCAACACCAGCACCTGCAGTCATAATTGCAGAAGGAGCCGACCAGCCACCATCAGGTAACCTAGCCACAACGACACCGGAACCAGCTCTACCAGAGAATAAGAAACCTGCTTTTAAAACAGTTATGATAGCCAATCCTTTCGCTTTTAATAAAACTTCATGAGGGATAACTTGATCTGCCCCCATCATTTGGTTTGGCTTAATAAATGAAGCCAACACTTTGGCAGCTTTCCTATATTAATTATGTTGTTAGTATCTACATGATATTCATTTCCAATCGTCACATCATACCCTGGTGTGAATTTCTCTCTCTTTGGATCATGCAAAATTAACTACCGAGTTTTGAAGAATTACCGGCGATGGCGGAGTGTCTCGGCCTAATGATTTGAAATATCTTCCGATGAGTGGATAACGCAGTTGCTCCAAAACTGAGTTAAGTCTGGAGACACCGGATTTGATTCACACACAGAGAAATAAGCCATATAAGTGCTGGCATGAAAGCCGACAGTCTGCTGAATCTGGTAGATAAAATGCGTTCAAAAGCTGATGCCGGATGTGGAGAAAATTGGACAGAAAAGAATAGTGTACAGAAAGTGGCACTTCAGCAAACCGAACGGCCAGACACTCTTTATGTAGGAAATAAAGAAAATGCGTAAAAATCATCAAAGAGAACATTATATCAAAGATATATGAATCAATACAATTGGAGAAAGAATTAACCTCTTCTATTTAATTCCAGGGACACTTTGTGAAAAAGGAGTGGAAATTCCAGAGTTAATGTGATTCAGGGCAAACGGGGTGGAGAAGTTGGGACATACTTTGATTCACTTTTCAAAGATCTTGGGACAGGATTGTTCAAACCCATTTATACGGATATTATTGATTGAGTATAGTAGTAACAAGGATTGAGCTAGTGAAAGGAAGGGGGAACCAGAGGTAGTGGTAATTGAATTGGCTGTCTGTGCTCTCTGAATTCTCTTTGAGCGGCCGAGCCTGTCTGCCAGTTTTAGAGAGCGTGCCATCAGGAGTGAGGCAGTTTGGGTTGGTTTAGGAAATACATCAACAACAACAACTATTTCGATTTCTGATCTTAAGCACAACAACGCATATACCAGTCTAGCACATTTATTTGGCTCCATAGTATTGATTAAGTGAAAGTGCTATCTCTCTCTTCCAATCCAAACAGTTCTCTCATCTGGCTAGCAGGTTGTTTAATTGTTTACTGATCTTCTACCTTCTTACTCCACAAATTCAATTTCCTATTTCAGACTTCACACTACCCAGATCAGATCCTCATTTTACTGTCACTTACACAGTACACCAGAGATGCCCCCAAAATCAAATACAGGAGCAAAACCTGGTAGAAAACCAAAATCTACCAAGTCTGCTTCAAAACCATCTCTACATAACGCGTCTGCCAATTCTTCAATAATCCAAGATAAACTGCGAAAAGGCCCTAAAAAGTTGGGATTCTTGATGAAATCTAGCCAAAATGATTCTACACTTAATTTTTCTCAACCTGCTTCTCAATCAAATGGAGTAAGTTCGTCTTTCCAAGAGGATGATGGCTTTTTTTACTCTAGATCGCAACCTTCTCAATCCCAATCCCAATCCCAATCTCAGTCTCAATCTCAATCTCTACCCCATTCTCAACCTAAACGATCGCTGTCACAGTACTCTCAATCTAAAAAGAAATCCATTAGACTGAATAATTTCACCAAAGGTAAGTCCATTTTTGATGATGATGACGATGACGAAAATGATGCAATCTTTGGACGGACAATTGCCGAAGAATTTAAGAGAAAGAAACAGCAACAACAATTAAAACAAAGATCTTTTTCAGCTCCGGTCAAACTAACTACACCATCGAGTATAACATTAAATGCAAAACAGAAGAAAAGCATAGACGATGTAGAAGAAATACTTCGAGAAGAGGTTCCAGAAATACCCAAGAGTAAGAAACCGGCTGCGAAAACAAAACGAAGTAAAACTTCAATAGATGATTTACATGGCAGTGATAAAAAAGAAGAAGCATTAGCACAACAAACGCTAAAGATTCCCAAAACTAGAACTAAAAAATCATCAGCCACAACTACAAATTCAGCCAAACCTAAAACAAAGTCAACTGCGTCTATCCCATCAACGAAGAAAGTTCCGACTATAAGAACAACCAGTCGAAAGACAGCTTCTGTAGTGCCGACTAAATCGACAAAAACTTTACTAGATATTCTAGATGATACTTTTGAATATGACAGTGACGAGGAAGAGGAAGATAAGATGTTCTCTCTGGAAACTCCTGTTAGAAAGAAACAAAAATTAGAAGTGAAACCGAATACATTAAAGAAAGCTAACTTTAAATCCGGTAATGAAAAGATTCCCATTGATAATAACTCAGTTAGGCCAGCATCTAAGATCCCTAGTGTTAAAGTGTTGGTAGAGTCTGCAGAAAAGATTGATTCTGAACCCACTGTTTCTCTAACTAAGAAAGCTACCGTTAGGAAGACTGCTAAAAAAGCTAACCCCGAGCCTGTTTCAAGTAAATCTTCTACCTCAACTGAAAAGATACGAAAGACTAGAACCAAAAAGACATCAGCTGAATTAACATCTAAATCTAAAAAGAGGGTACACCCTAAAGTTATTGAAAAAGGGCCTTCGACGATTCCAGAATTTTATGATGATCCACCGTCTCCAATTTCTCCTGAACCGATATTTACCCAAGCTTCAGCTCAAGCTCAAATTGAAGGTACACCAACTAACGATGAAGTAGATGAACCAGAGGTTACTACTACGACAATTCCATTAAATTTTTCACCATTGAAAAGATCATTAGTTAAGACAAGACAAGAAAGAAGAAGATTATCTTTAGGTAACAGAGGTAAAAGAATTTCATCCATTGGTAATGGATTTCAAGCAGAGCCACATCATGATATTCCATTAGATCAATTATATAAACATTTTGACAGCGATTTACCTGACCCGCATAAAATGAGACAGCTATTAGTTTGGTGCGCTAAAAGAACCCCAATTAGTCTAACTGAGTCTTCTAAGAAAAATACTGGTGGCGGTAAAAGCATAGGAGAAAAAATAGCCAATGTTATAAGAGATGAGATGATACGGGATTTAGCTGACGGTAAAATCAACACAAGTTGGTGGAATACAGAAGATAATGAGAATGTGTTAGACGATGATGATGGTACTACTAGTAAAGATGGATCACAGAGACCTATTGTTATTAGACCTAATGAGGCGAACGTTGAGAATAAGAAATTGTATGATATTTATGATAAAAGATTACACGATTTAATCAAAGAGAAAAGCAGTTGGCTACAGGCCAAACCCCATGTTAATGAAGTCAATACTGACTTGAATTTAAGTGAAAATAATTTAAATGATGTGATCAAGGAGAAGATCGAGAAGTTGGAAAGGATGATGCATGTTTTGAATAATTATAAGAATAAGTTGGATCAGAATAAATTAGTTGTATTTCTAGAGAATTTTAAATTAACTATTCATAAGTTGAAGGAATCCAAGAATTTAGTTAATACTTTGACAGATAATAAGCTTGAAGAGATATCTAAAAGGATGAAGTATTTAATCGATCATGATAATGATGGTAATAAGGTTGAATCAGTTGATTTATTGAAAGGTTTAGTTGAGCTCTAAACTGATAGTTGGCATTTTAGGTATTGCTTTTCTGTGTTTTTTTAATCGAACTGTATTTTGTTAGTTTGTTTTGTATTAATATTAGTTGTATCCTTACTTTTTTATTTAAAAATAGTATATGAAAACTTATTTTATTTAGCAATAGTGGCGCTTGTAAACCGGGTGAACGCATATAGAATCAAACATAGTACACAAAAAAGAAGTTAGAAATCAGAAATGAAAGAGGAAAGTCCTATAAAATACCTTTCTAAAGGTATTTTTTAGCCAGCAATCTAACTCTAGAATCAAAAGAAGCACTTCTAATAGGGTCATTTATATTATAGAAAGGATTCAACAAATTCTTAACATATAATTCATTAATCTCAATTAAAAACTGTCTGATACTCTCATCATTTTTGGATAGATCAGTCAAAACCAAAAACTTAGCATTGCCTTGAGTTAAGTAGCTGAATATCGTGAAGCCATAAAACGAGTCCAAGTTTTTCGTAAATATCTGGTTTGTTTTAAACTGCAATGATTCTAAAGTATCCAAAGATGAATTCAATATGAATTGTTCTAGTTCTTTTATATCTTGAGGGAGGTTTGGTGTACCATCTCCGGATTGCTTGTAAGTTCCTATTTCTAACTCGTACAGGGGCGAGTCATTAGTCCCTATGATGGCGAAGTAATAGGACATGCTTTTGCAAGGTTAGTAGGAACCTAGCAGAAGGCACTGGAATCGGCTGGAAACTGGCGTTTTGTTGATGAGTTGGTCGGCGCCCCATTAGCCTGCTTACGTGATCAACCTGCTTTTCTGCTGAGGCATGAGGTATTAATCAATTTCAAGTTCAAGTCCAAGTCCGTTAGCAGCTACCCTTTCCTTTGCTCTTCAGTTTCCGGTAAAGTTCTACTACAACTGAGCATCACACTAGCATGTCTTCATCATCGGTGTCGGTGGTACCCACTGCTGGAGCATCTGACAGAACTCAGCCTATTTACCACCAATTCAGTACGGAAACACATCAAAAACAGCCATACACAGCCAAGACCTCTTTCAAGTTGTTCCCAGAGGAATTACACATACAATACTCTTCAAAGTCTGACTCTCTTTTATCCAGCACATTGGTGGAAGATTCTGGGTCCAAAGAAGGCCACGGAACAAGAAGCTGTTCGTCCAATTCCACCAGTACAGCCACTTCGGGAGAGAGTATTCTGGATAAGTTCGATGGTGTAGATAAATTTTCAGCTAAGTGGGATAACGACGTTGTTATAAATGATACTAAAGAATTACTGGAACAGAGGAAAAAATTGATGAAAGATTTAAAAATAGATCACGACCTGTACGAGCAAACAATCAACGGCAGTTCTCATAAGAAAGCCGACTCTAATAATCTTATTGACGATCATTATACTATCATCAGAATCCCATTAGTCACTAGAAAGAGAGCTGCTAAAGTGAAGTCTGTTATTGAAAATTACTATAATTGCGTCGATAGGTATCAACGTGTAACAAATTTCAGCGAAGAGGACGGCAAGCCTAAGCATCCGAATGTTGAAGGTGTTTTCAATCCTTTACAAATAATAAGAAATAGGAGAATAAGAAGGAAAAGCAATGAAACATTTAAAAAGATTGATGGTGTCGTTAAGTTCAAGTTGCCTTCTCAAGTCTTTAGTAAACATTCTAAACCCCGTCTTATTTGGCAAATTAATCTAGTTGAATACATTGGTGATTTAGAGTGGAGAGAAAATCATTGGCATGAATTGAAGAACGGTAGTGGTGACTTATGGTTCCCTGTTTCTCCTTCTACTTGTCTCTCAGGTACTACTAGTCCTATTCATCATAGCGAAGTTTTAAAGACTCCTATTAAATCAATTAGCAGTGGTGGTAATAGAGGTTCAAGAATGCATGAACAGTTGTTTGCTGGGTTTGATGGTGAATTTCATAAAGATAAAGATAAAGATGATGATGAGGCTTCCATTGAGGATAAGCATTTGAATTCTTTTCCAAGACGGAATGAAAGTTCGGCTTCTCTGGCTAGACAAGAACATTATAGATTAAACAGTTTTAAAAAGAACTCCTTCACATCAGCGGGCGGTTTCAACAGTAGCCCTCCAAACACTATGACCAATGGTGGATTAACAGCACCAATTATTCGACTTGAAACTTTAGGCAGCTTAGAAGAACGGTCATCAAGTGCTGAAATTAGCGAAAAGGCTAATTCCTTAGATTCAAATTCTTACTTATTACCCACTAGTGGCAGAGAAATTGCAGGTCCAGTTACTCTTCCTTCCAATACTTCTTCTTTTGATGATTGTTTCTCCGATGAAATGATTGAGCTGGTCAAAAAAGTAAAAAAAATGGATCATGAATTAAATATGAAAAATACGAAAATAGAAAATTTTGATTCTCTTTTAATGAAAAACGTTGACCAGCATCGAGGAAAGCTGTCGGTTAAATTAGCTGAGTTTGAACAGTTACAAAATCGGAATGATTTATTATCTAAAGAATTGATCTCAAAAATCGATGAAATGGATTCAAATTTAGAAAATTTCAGTTCTTCTACCATAACGAAGTCCAATAAAATTGAAGAACTGTTATTTTACTGTGATAGAACTAATGGCTATATCAATACCTCAATCAATTTAAAAATTCGAAACTTAATTGAAAAAAGAGATAACTTGTTAAATGAGGATGACAAGCTTCCTAAAACATTCCTCTACAATGTGCTAGAGAGTTCAATTGTTGTGTTATTATGGGTGGTCTGGGTCATTGTTGAAGCATGGAGGTTGATAAGAGGAATCTTCATGCTTATTTGGAGGTTATTGAAATGGATTTTCTTTTAGCCTCTAGAATTTCAATATCTACAATTTAAAAATCATTGCTTTTTACTATTTTCCACTTTTACTTTATTTATTTTTTGTCACTCCCCAAAATTTTTGTTTCATTCACTCACAAATTATATAAATTACTTCTTTGTTTACTAATTCTCTTTGCTTTTTTGGCGTGTTTTATCTACTCGTTCTCTTTCATTTTACTGGTTTCCTAATCTGCATACTACTAATAATTTAATACATTCCAAATAATAATATATTCCTTTTACAAATCAAAAAAGCTTAAACATCTAAGAAAATAGTATAGTAAAAATAGTGTACATATATTCCGACCTTCATCCTTATTTTTTACCAGTAGAGCCAAATCCACCTTCACCTCTTTCAGTGGTTTCAGATTCCCATTGTTCAACAGATAAGCTCTCAACTTCGGATTGAAGAATCTTTTCTAAAACTAATTGAGCAATTCTATCACCTTCCTCAATCTCAAAATCCTTATCAGAATGATTGAATAAGACAACTTTAACTTCACCTCTGTAATCGGCGTCAACGACACCAGCACCAGTTGAAATACCGTGTTTAACAGCCAAACCAGATCTTGGAGCGACTCTACCGTAGGTACCTTCAGGAACAATGACACTCAGGTCAGTAGCAACCATGCCTTGACCCTTAGCAGGGATGATGGCACTTTCAGAAGAGTATATATCATAACCAGCAGCTAACTTAGAACCTCTGGTTGGAGCTTTAGCCTTTGATGAACGTAAGAAAACTTTTAATGGTGGGATAGCGGCAGACATTTCTTCTTGTTGGGTAAGCTTTTGTTTCTTTGTGACTGGTTGATAATCAGAGGTCATTGGCTCAAGGCGTTTTATAAACCTGAAATTATACGAGTGAGACGGCATGAAAAGAAGAAGAGGAAGCAAAGGAAGTGGCATTTGGTGGATCGAAGCACCACTAACGCGTTGGAAACACGCGTTCAGGGTCGATTTGGGCAAATCGACGCGTCGCAGATGAGTCGTGCTCCACCCAAATCGCTTTTTTTTTTTTTTTCAGAATGCACCAAAAAAAATTGTTAGGCAGACAGTAACATAGTAAAGAGTTGTTTGACACCTTCTTTTAGAGAAGAAGTAGACCTATCTCCTCTTCACCTCTCAGATAGACATTACTTTACTAGATTTTTTTGGAGATGGACCAACAATACGTCGCAGAATTGGAAAACACTCTTTCCATGGTGTTGTCTCCTGACAATGCCGCTATCAAGCAAGCTACCCAAGCCTTAAAATCCCAATTCTATACAAAACCTGAAGCTTTACCAGCTTTGATTCAGATTTTACAATCTTCTTCAAATGATGGTGTCAAACAGTTAGCTGCTGTTGAATCTAAAAAATTAGTTGCCAAACAATGGGATGATTTAGATGAATCATTGAAGGGGTCTATTAGAGACTCATTATTACAATTTGCTTTCACTGCACCATCTAAGAACATTAGACACTCGACTGCTAGAATTATTGCTTCGATTTGTGATGTTGATATTCCATCTAACAAATGGCCAACTTTGTTACAATCCTTGGTTGCTGGTGCTACTGATTCAAATCAGCAAACTAGAGAAATGGCTGTTTTCACTTTATTTTGTATCTTGGAAACTTTCCCATTAGAATGGTTAGAACATACTCAAAGTTTCTTAACTTTGTTTGCTACTACTTTACAAGATTCCGCTTCTTTAGAAGTTCAAACTACTTCTGTTTCTGCTTTAGAAGTTATCTCCTCTTTTATTGAAGAAGATGATGCTTTAATGGATCAATTAGCCAATGATTTTTCTAACTTGATGCCAACTATGTTACAAGTTATTAAAAACTCTTTGGCGCAAGAGGATACCGATAAGACCAAAGAATTATTCTCCGCTTTTAACAATTTTATTTTGTTAGATATGAAGATGTTACGTAACTTTTTCATTGATATAATTAATTTTATGGCTGAAATCGCTCTAAACAAAGAAGCTGACGAAGAAGTCAGAGGTTTTGCTTTAAAGAACATCACCCAATGTATTGCATACAGAAAACAAAAAATTTCTCAAGCTAAATTAGGTCCTCAATTAACTACCTGTGCCTTGAGAGTTGCTTGTGAAGAAGATGACGAAGCCGAAGATGATTTGGAGAAAGAAGACGAAGAAAACGAAAATGAAGAAGATTCTCCTTCCTCCTTAGCTTTAAGATTATTAAACACTTTAGCTATTGATTTACCACCAAGTCAAGTCATTACTCCTGTTTTAGAATTTGTTCCTCAATTATTAAGTTCTTCTGAACAATTTGAAAGAAGGGCCGCTTTATTATCCATTGGTGTTTGTGTTGAAGGCGCTCCAGATTATGTCACTACCCAATTACCAAAGATTATTCAAATAATTGTTGCTGGTCTAAGTGATTCTTCCATCTTAGTTAAAGCTGCTGCTTTGAGAACCTTGGCTCAATTAGGTGAAGAATTAAAGGATACTGTTGCTGAATATCATGAATCTTTATTAAACCCAATCATTGCTATTATTGATTCCACTAACAAGATTATGGTTTACAAGTTTGCTACATATGCTTTAGATACTTTAATTGAATACATGTCTAATGAATCAATTAAGCAATACATGGAACCATTGATGAACAAGTTATTCCAAATGTTAGATGCTGCTCATTCTTCTTCTTTGAAGTCTGCTATTGTTTCTGCTATTGGTTCTGTTGCCTACGCCGCTGGTAGATCATTCACTCCATTCTTTGAAAACTCTATTAAATTCTTAGAAAGATTCATTGCCAACATGGAGAACATTGAAGGTATGACCGAAGAAGACATTGAGTTGAGAGCTCAAACTTTTGAAAACATTTCTTCCATGGCCAGAGCTGTTGGTTCTGAAGCCTTTGGTTCATATGCTCAACCATTAATCGATGCTTCTTACAGTGCTATCCACTCCGACAATGGTAGATTAAGAGAATCAGGTTTTGCTTTTATCTCTAATATGGCTAAAGTTTATGGTGAGCAATTCACTTCATTCTTGGAAAAGATTGTTCCTGAAATCTTCAAATGTCTAGGCCAATCTGAGTTTGAATTTGATATTGATCCAGAAGACGTTACCGATGACGTTGATTTAGCCGAAAAATTAAACATTCACACAGGTATTACTGTTGAAAAAGAAGTTGCTTTAGTTGCTTTATCTGAATTAGCTGTTGGTGCTAAAGCTGGTTTCTCACCATATGTTGCTGATACCATGAAAATCTTAGCCGAACAAATTGATGAATCTTATGCTATTAGAGAAGCTTCATTAGCTACTATGTGGAAAGTTGTTTCCTCTATGTACTCCGCTCATGGTGAAACTCCAGTTACTTTGGAATTAATCAGAACTGCTAGAAAGATCACTATTGAAATCTTACCTGAAGAATTTGACCTGCACATGGTTATTACTTGTTTAGATTCCCTGTTTGATTACTTAAAGACAATTGGTAAAGTTGTTATCATTGAAAATAACGACTCATCAAACTTAGAATCCCTATGTACTCAATTAATGTTGATCTTGAAGGGTGAACACTTATGTCAAACTCAAGAAGAAGATGATCTTCCAGCTGATGAAACAGATGCTTCTGAGACCGAAGCTGTTATTTATGATTCAGCTTTAGAAGTTTTAGTGAGCTTATCAATTGCTTTCAAGGGTGAATTTGCCAAGATTTTCCAATCTTTCAAAGATATCATTTTATCTCAAGTCAACTCCAAATCTAAGAACAAGAGAGTTTCTACTTTAGGTTCATTGGCTGAAATGTGTAATGGTATGAAATCTGAAAACCCATTTGTTCAAGAAATCCTAGAAGTTTTTGTTAACAAGTTAGCTACTGATAAATCATCCGAAGTTAGAGGTAATGCTGCTTATGGTGTTGGTATTTTAGTTGAACACTCTACTGTCGATGTTTCTTCTGCTTACCCAACTATCTTACAATCATTGTCCAAATTATTAAACAGAGCTGATAAAGAAGCTTTAAAGACCGAAGATGGTGATGACGAAACCAAGGAAGTTATTCACAGAACTTTTGCCAATGCTTGTGGTTGTGTTTCTAGAATGGCTTTAAAGAACCAAGCTGCTATTCCATTAGATGCTATAGTTCCAACTTTATTAGAACACTTGCCATTAGAAAACGGTTTCGAAGAAAATAAACCAATCTTTGATTTTATCTTGAAATTATACCAAGAAGGTAACGAAATTGTTGTGAATGCTACTCCTAAAATAGTTGATGTCTTTGAATTCGTTTTCTTGAAGGAACTGGAAAAAGAAAAATTAATTGCTGAATCTACTTTAGGTAGAGAAGAAAACATTGAAAGATTAAATCAATTCGACTCTGATGAGAGCAAGCATAAGGTCGTTGAATTTTTGAAATTTTTAGAAAGTAAATATAATGGTTTAGTTTCTTCAAAGGAAGTTTTAAAGACAGTTATTGCTTAATTTCTAATAGTCTTTTTTTTTTTGATTACTTGAGACTCTTGCTTTTTTCTTAATGATACCTTTTCTTCTTGTTTAACTTATATTTTATTTCTTTAATTTTTTAAAAACACAAACTTTTTGTTTTTACTTATCGAACATTTCTCCCTTTCCCAAATCTCCTCTCTGTTTTCTTAATTTTTTTTACTGCATTGAATCCACTTTCATAATGATATATTTCTTTTACACTCATTTTACCCATTTTCTTGTATTTTTTTACGCCTTTTTTATATAATTGTATTTTGTTTTATTTTTCTGTCATTTGTTTAAAGTGCCTTCGCTTGAGGACCGTTTGTAATTCTTTTTCAGTTATTCTATTAAATTATTTACCCTTTAATCGTTTTTAATATTCACTTCTTTGATATAAAAAATGTTCGGTCTCGGGGTTTGAAGTGCTGGCTCAGGTAGTTAATTACTTCTCTAATTCGACTAAGAGGCATTGAATAACTCGAAACGATTTACTTTGCTTGAAATAAAAGTAAACGGGAGTCTACGGTTGCTCTTGTAATGCACAAAGACATTATAACGATTAAATAGGGGAACTATGTACATAAGCTGATATTGACAAAACAAGTATATATAAATAAGGCTGATTTGGTTCGTTTTAAATTAATTATTTCTTGAGTCTTGCATCGGATAAAGTATCCAATAATAATGATTCATTGTCTAAGACGACCTTGTTTGGAGATGAGGCCAGAATCTTAGCAATATCTCTAGCAGTATCTAATCTCTTTAATTCAACATAATCTTTAGATTTCTTGATAGCTTCACCAATCAATTGAGCAGATTTAGCTTCACCTTGAGCTTTAACAACTAGAGATTGCTTTTCCTGAATAGCTTTGTCAACAACGAAGGCAGCTCTTTGAGCATCTTGTTGAGCAATTTGTTTGGCTTCAACGGCAGTGGAAAATTCAGGAGAGAAAGTCATAGCGGTCAATGAAACATCGTCTAACAAAATGTTAAAGTTAGCAGCTCTTCTAACTAAGTTATCTCTGACTAATCTGGAAACCTTTTCTCTTTGAGTAATTAATTGTGCGGCATTGAATTGAGCAACAACGGACTTCAAAACTTCGTTGACAATGGATGGTAAAACTCTTTCATCATAATCTTTACCTAAAGTTCTGTGAATGGTTGGTAAAGAACCAACTTCTGGTCTTGCTAAAACTCTACAACTAATATTAACCATTTGTAAATCTTTAGTACCAGTTAAAGAACCAACAACTCTAGGTTTAGCTCTGATATCATAAATGTATGGAAATTGAACAAATGGAATTTTGATGTGAGTACCTTCCCCAACGACAGCTGGCTTGATACCTTGAAATCTATCATAAACGACAGCTCTTTCACCACCATTGACGTTATATAATGACTCATTGAAAGCAACAGCAGCTAGACCAAAAAGAATTAAACCACCAGTACCAAAAAGTAAACCTTTTGGACCAGGATTACCTCTTGGACTGCCGGCCGTTTGTTGTTTAGCAATTTCTTGCGCTTTTCTTTGCATGTCTCTGGCAAATCTATCCCAACCTTGATTGTTCATCTTGATGCTGTTAGTAATTATTATGATTGTCTGGTGGTCCGCTGAATAAATTCCAGTAGACCCCCGAGGTGTTTGCCATCATCTTTCTCTTCAATTTATTTTGAGGAAAGTCAAAGGTTTTAGTGGAGCACCTCCCGAGCCACGCTCCAGAAAACTTACCGCAGTGGCGCATGAGTCTGAATCAGTACTTTAGAAACTACTGCTGTTCGAGAGTATCCAGGGGCAACGGATAGAATAACATTTGAAACATATACAAATGGTCAATTAGTCAATAAAGAATGTCAGAAAAAAGCTTTGAGTTACATAAAGCTGCCATGAATGGCAATTCGATGATTGCCAGGGGATTATTAGCAGACAACCCTAAACTCATTCTTCAAAAAGATTTGGATTCTAGAACTCCATTGCATTGGGCTTGCTCTTCTCAAAATATTGAAATGGTGAAATTGCTATTAAATCCATTTGATATAGTTGCTGGTGATATAAGTGGAAATGCTGGCACCAAACATGCCATCAAGGTTAAAAGCTTTGAGTTCGATTTAGATGATATGGTTGATGAATCTGGCTGGACTCCCTTACATATCACCGCTTCAACCGGCAACTTGGACATACTGAAACTACTAGTCAACCATGAACCTAGGCCAGATGTTGATATGAAGACAGGTACAGGTCAAACATGTTTGCATTACGCTGTTAGTAAGAATCATTATGATGTTGTTGAGTATTTGATCAAAGATTGTAAGGCAAGTGCCAGAATTAAAGACAAGAAGTCTCAATATCCATTGCATAGAGCATCTGCCATTGGATCCATCAGAATGTGTGAAACTTTAATTGATGATGGTAAGTCTCCTTTGAATGCTAAAGATGCTTATGGCTTTACTCCTATGCATCATGCAATGTGTGAAGGCCATGGTGACGTTGCTTTACTATTAGTTAAGAGGGGAGCCGACTATAAATCTCTTAATAATGATGATCAAACGCCATTTGACGTTGGTATTGATGATAAGGTGAAGTTGTTTTTTAAGAAAGGACTGCAAGAAGAAGGCCTGGTTCTGGAGTAGTCGGATCATCCGGATCATCCGAGAAACGAAAGGTGAAAAAATTCAAAAAAAAAATTGTTCTGGCATCTTCGAGTAACTGGAGTTTTGTACTTTTATAAATTGATATTACTAATACCATTTAAATAAATCTGGATCCGTCCTTTTCTATATATGTCACATAGAAAATCTGAATTCGAAGATTCTAACTCTATTAAAAAGCAAAAGCTTCAAGGCATGTCTCAAGAGGAACAACAAAAACAGCCAGAATTATTCCAATCGGTTGGTGATGCTGCTCAAACTGTCGATCATGAACAATCACAGCAAGAACAACAGGATCCAAATGAAGGTATCAAACACACAGGTGCCGAAGATTCTGAAGGTCATCCAGTTCAGGAAGTTGATTCCCTGTGTATGAATTGTCACAAGCAAGGTGTTACCAGATTATTATTGACATCTATTCCATATTTTAGAGAAATCATTATTATGTCTTTTGAATGCCCACACTGTCACTTCAAGAACTCAGAGATTCAATCTGCATCTACTATTCAAGATAAAGGTGCTAAGTATATTTTGAAAGTTGAAGGTAAGAAAGACTTCAACAAACAAGTGATCAAGTCTGAATCTGCAGTTTGTAAATTTGTTGAATTAGATATTGAAATTCCAGCTAAGAGGGGCCAACTAACAACAGTTGAAGGCTTGCTATCGGAAATGATTGATGATTTACAAATGGATCAACCCCAAAGAAAGGACATTCAACCCGAAATATATGAGAAGATTGAAGAATTCATTAAGAAAGTCAAGTCAGCCATCGACTGTGAAGAAGGCACTTTGCCAATAACTTTTTGGGTTGATGATCCAGCTGGAAATTCGTGGATTGAATATGTACCAGATGAGCCACTACATAAATGGTCATGTATCGAATATATTAGAAGTCCACAACAAAATGTTCAATTAGGTTTAGTGTCAGCTGACGAAGTTGCTCAGCATGAACAGCAACAATTAAAGTTAAAACAAGAATATGAATCAAAAGAAAAAAATCCGTCTTCTATAGGATTTATTTCTGATCAAACTGATATTGAAAACTTCGAAAACGAAGTTCAAACTTTCCATGCCACTTGCTCGTCTTGTTTTGCTCCTTGTACTACCCATATGAAATTAGTTAACATTCCTCATTTCAAAGAAGTTATTATTATGTCTACTACTTGTGATAGATGCGGTTATAAATCTAATGATGTTAAGACTGGTGGTGCCATTCCGGATAAGGGTAAGAGAGTCACATTATTATGTGATGATCCAGAAGATCTAGCTAGAGATATTTTGAAATCAGAAACTTGCGGTATGGTGATCCCAGAACTAAGTTTGGATTTAACCCCTGGTACTTTAGGTGGTAGATTTACCACTTTAGAAGGTTTATTAGCCCAAGTTAGGGAAGAATTACATTCCAGAGTTTTTACACAAACTTCTGATTCCATGGAGGCCGAGACTAAAGAAAGATGGGAGAAGTTCTTCGAAAAAATTGATGAAGCTATTGCTGGTAAGATTAAGTTTACTGTTGTTATAGAAGATCCATTAGCTTCTTCATACATTCAAAATGTTTACGCTCCAGATCCGGATCCAAATATGGTGGTTGAGGAATACGAAAGAACTAAGGAACAAAATGACGACCTAGGTTTGAATGATATGGAAGTTTAAGTCTCCGCATTTTTTGCTTATTTATAGTTTTCTCTTTCTTCTACGTGTATACTACTTAATATAAAGATAACATTAGATTATACCAAAGAAAGATAAAAATCAAAAAAAGGAGTAATCTAGATTAGAAAAAAATATATAGCAAAGATCTAGGAAAAAATGACAAAAATAATGCAAATAAAAAATAAAATAAAATAAACTAAAAGAAAGTAAACCAAAATAAAAATAAAATAGAAATAAAATATCTGAAATAAAGGATATCAATAAAAACGAAGTAAATTCTTAAATTTAAGGTGTATTTGTCCCTCTTCTTCTGAAATCAATATCATCATAAGGAGCAGGAGCAGCAGTCGGAATGTTCAAACTTGAAGTACTGGAAGACTGGTCATGGAATGGATTTAAACTTGCTCTGGAGACTGATCTATACAACTCAGCATTTTGGAAAGGGTTATAAGGATCTTGACCGTGGGATCCAGTATTCTCATAACTGCGTTGATCAGTAGTTAATATCTCGGGAACGGTAACAGCTCTTCTAATCACAGGATCAGTAGAAAGTAATTTGGTGTTGTTAATCTTGAATCTTAGTCTTGCCAAAACCATAGCAATGGTAGCTTCAATTTTCAATCTTCTTAGAATCTTGTTAACTTTTTGTAACAATGTATATCTTTTTATAAAATCTTCGAGAGTTAAACAAGTACTGTCTTCAAACCTTGAATAGTAACCAACCAATAATAACAAATCAGTGAACTTAATACGCAACCCATCTGTAGTTTCAACCATACAGATTTGTGCTTCTATAACTAATCTATTGAGTCTTCTTTTTCTTTCCTTCACTTTTTCAAAATTTATACAAGCAAACACTTCATCCAATTTGTGGAAGTCAATATCAATATCATATGGATTATCACTTTTCTTAGTGATCCATTTGTTAGTAATTTTAGGAATAGTATAACGTTCACCGTACACCCTATAAGATAAGATACCATTCAACGAACTTAAGAAAGGCTGAAGGTCTAAAGGATCCATTAACCCAGTACCATGTGGATCATATTTATTCCAAGAATTCTTGAATTTTCTAAGTTCATCTCTAGTAAGTAATGCATGAGGTCCATTCTCATTGAAAATGTAACTAAAATTGTTAATCACAACAGAAATCAAGATATTCAAAATCACATACATTGAAAGAATATTCCAACCCATGAAAAAAGCATAAGCAAAACCTACATTACCACAGTCTGAATCATAATCAGTGTCCCGATAACAAAGAGGATACTCAACCATAAAATCATTCATTATATAATTCCAACCTTCACCAAAACTGTTTCTGAATAGCATAATTAAAGTCTTTGTAACAGTTCTACAATTCAAATTATGTGATGTGTTTTCACCAAATTTAGTCAAGCCAAATCTCTGATTCATTGCAATAGCAAACACCAAGAAAATAACCAACCACATATATAGCAATGAAATTAAAGATGGTAAACCTCCAGAAGCAAACTTCAAAAGTTGATTTAACATATCAATTCTAGGGATCAAAAGAAATAAAATACCAACCAAGAACAACTTGTTAATATTAGAATATGTAGACTGTCTAGAAGTAGTATAAGCAAAGATAGAAAGTTGTAAAGCACCAAAAGTGATGAAAATTCTGTAAATGTTCCATTTATTTTTGAAGTACAATTTTGGACCGACAGCATATAAATTAATCAAATTGAATATAAAGAGACCACTAGTTGAATTAATTAGGAGTGCATATCTACCATTATTACTTTCATTTGAAGCAGAATATGTTTCACTGACTAGAGCAATTATATGAATGAACATGAAAAAGTCCATAACTCTCATAAAAGTTTTGTTCTTGCTGATAATCATCGAATAAAGTTTCTTTTGGAATTTACTTTTAATATGTTCCATACTTCTTCTCTTGGGAGGCTTGACTTGTCTTAAAACTCTCTTCACTTCATACCAGGCAAGTTGCTTATCACTCAAATAAGCAGAACCAGTTTGAACAGCATAATTGTTAATAATAATAGAAACAAACAAGTTCAAGATGAACACAATGGAAATAAAAATAAAAATAATCACAAATAAGCCATTACCAGGAGAATTAAAAGTATCACTAGGAAGGCCAGCACCAGTAATATTCATTAGATTAAGTAAAAGATCAGTCCAACCTTCTAAAGAAATAATTTGAAATAGAGTAGATATTGAATTTCTAAAATTATCAAAATATAGTGCTGGTTGAATATAATTATTAGGACTAACAATATTCCATTTGAAAACTTCATTGCTGTATTCATTAAGACATTCTGCTCTGGTCGAACCATCTAAACAATAGCCAAGCTTATCAGTAAAAAGTATTAAACCATAGAGAGAAAACGGAATTAATAAAGAAAGCGCAACTAAAGCACCAGTAGTAATTTGCTTAATAGCAGAAAGAACAGCTAATTGAAAATGCATTTTTGAAGCTTTCGTAATTGTAAGTAAACGTAAGGCTCTCAAAGCTCTGAAATCACCAACTAGAATAACAGCATCATATTCACCATTAATTTCAAAAATAGCAGTACACCAAAAAGTAATCAAAACAAAAAAATCAATTCTTTCCCAAGTTGAACGTAAGTATGCATTTGGAGTAAATAAAAAACCATCGGCTATAACTTTGATAGCAAATTCAATTGTGAAGATTACAGAGAACATAACATCGGTATAGGTAACCCATGACCAGCTTTTAAAATCAATGCCGTGATCTCTTCTGTAAATAGGAGTAACAAAACAAGTAATAACCACAACTATAACAGAAAAGAGAAACATCACTATATAAAAGATGTCTTTAGCAATTAAATCTGGTTGAACACCTTCTGTTCTTTTACCAGTGGGCGGAGAGACTAGCCTTTGACAAAACCTTCTGATTCTACTCTTTGATGAAAACAAGTAAAGAACTCGTTGATTTGTGGGTTTCTTTGCGGTAATAGCACGAATTTCATGATCAATTGTTTCTTGTAAAAGTGTTGTTGATGTGACTGTATCATTTCTCTTATGCTTATCTGGGACTGTGTAGGCAAACGGAGCTTGGCCAGTGGATGTAGTTGGAGAATTGATATTTAAACCAGACGATGAAGGAAGAGAAGCAGGGAGAGGAGGGGCAGGAGACTGTTGATTATTCTTAGACTTGAGGAAAAGTTTAGAGCAACCTTTTGAAATTTCAGAATATAATGGTAATCTTTCAAGGATGGGCGTTGCCTTGCTAGAAATTCTAGACTTTAAATTACCTTGGGGTGCATCACGCAACATGTCAATATCATATGAATCATCTAATAACCATTTCATCTTTTCAATCATCTGCTCACTAGATAAATGATCATCACGCGTAGATTTTGTAACCCTTCTTTTCAAATTATCCAATAGACCTTCTTCTTGCTGATCTGAATTCAAATTATTTAACATCTTGTTATAAAATTGTTTAATTTGTTTTCTTCTCTTTTCAGTTTCCGAAACTTCCAAATTATCTGTTATAATAGCGATGAAAATACTTATAACGACCATATTTGAGAAAATAAACCAAAGAATTAAAAACAATGCAACACATAATCTTGAAAAAGCATTCAAGCCACATTGTTGAGCTAGATATAAGATACTTGTCCAATTTTCAGTAGAGGTAATAACATAAAGTGATAACATTACATTTGGTAAGTTATACATGATTAACTGATCAGAATCTAAATATTCTTCAGTTGAAATCAAACCTTCAAACAATCTAGCAGCTATAATACCAATTAAATAAAGTGATAAAACAAAGAAAACACAAAGCTCTAGAAAAGGCTTGGTTCTAGCTAAAACAGTAGCCCAAGCATCTTTAACGAAAGTAAAATTCAAAACAGCAACTCTGTAAAATCTTGCAATCTGGAAAGCTGTTAGCCATGGATATGCTTTACCCAAACGGTCATAAAGAGGTGGAATAACAATGAGACTAGTGACAACAGCTAAAAGCAAATCAAAACAGTTCAAATCAGAATAAAAGAATATTTTCCAATGTGGAGTGAATAAAGCAAATAAAATAACAATTTCCACCAATAATACGATTGTAGTACCACATTCAAACAAATACATATTATGTAAATGACCTTCGTTATCGTCGGCAGTTCTTAAACACTGTCTTATGAAATTGATTAAAATGAACAAAACAAATACGCTTCTATATTGGATAAATTTCTGCAAGTACTTTTTGCCATGAACATATTTGGAATAAATTTTCTTTGCTTCAGTTCTCTTTTTACTAAATGAATCCTTTTTTTCATCATCAGAATTTTCTCTCTGTTCTTTGTTATGTTGCATATTAACTTTATAAGTGTTAATGATGACAGCAACAATTAAACTCCATAACCAAATCTTAAGAAAAACAATACCACAAATAAAATAAATTGCAGCAGCCATAGAATCAGTATCCATTGTATAATACATTAAATCAGTAAAAGTATTAGCACTAATCACAATAAACACCAATTCCAACGAAGAAAAAATATTATCAAAACTGACAGTATTGGCATACGGATTATCACCCACTATACATCTTGAATTAACAGGACATTTGAAGCCTTTAATAGTATCAGAATTTTCACCGTCAGATGAAATATAAGGCATCACAGTTGAATTTGGCAGAATATAAGCACCACAATATTGATCATCATTAGTAAACGTATCACTAGGATCAAGTGGATTAGTCCAAACACAATGTCTACGTAGAGAAGACTTGAAAGATTGGACACCAATAATAGCAAAAAGGAACCAGAAACATATCATAAAGATAGTAACTTCTTTCGATGATACAGCAGACATTTTCAAACCTTTTAAAACTCTTCTTGAACCCTCGTTAATATTCAATAATCTTAGAATTTTTAAACACATAAGAGCTCTAAATATCATAACTTGGTGATCTAAATCAAAGCCAGACATTGAAAAGCCAAAGCCAATCCAAAATGACACAATAGAAATAAAATCAACAACATTCCAATCTGATCTTAAATAAGCTCTAACTTGTTTTGAAATATCTTGTTGCTTCTGTGGTAAGACAGTAACCGTGTGTAATAATGATCTTCTTCCCGGATCAGATAATAATTCATCTTCATCACTTGAATACATTTCTAATGGGAGCTCATAGGTTTCATCTAAAGCGACCTGATAATGTTTCTGTCTTTTAATTCCTTTTTTAAGTTTTTCATAGTATCGTCTTAACAAACTTTTCTTCTTTTCAACTCGTAATTCTTTAAACATAATAGAATCATCATAAACTCCAAAAGCAATACATTTCAATATCATTTCTATAGTATAAGCAATATACATAACAAGCATTGCCCAATCCACCCATCTGTATCCTCTCCGATAAAAATATCCATTTTCCACGGAAGCTTGTTGACGTGTTAAAAATCCTGTTTGGATAATAATGGATGCAGTCATCAGAATATGTAATTTAGGATTATTAGCAATATCACGACACTTTAGTCTGAATTCTGAATCAGGTGGAAAAAAGCCAAATGACTTACCAAATAGTCTAACACCTTCGTTATCCGAACTGTCAGATTTATGTTTTTCGTTATTTGTGGTATCATCGTTATCAGAGGAAGTATCAGAAGACATGAAAACTTGTTGTCTTGCATGTGAAGTGGAAGATTCAACTGAAGTCTTCGATTTACTTGTAAGTTGAGAATTAACATCATCATTAAGTGGTGGATCTAATAAGCCTGAATGTGAAGCAAAATGAGGACTTGCATTAGGACTGTTATTTATAGAAATGCCAGGTGCAGTTAAAAACGATGCTGTAGCTGTAGGAGTCAGAATTAGAGAAGCAGATTCCATATCTTCGGTATTCATGGATAAGAATGATGGATTTGAACCATAAGGCATATTAACTGAAAGCTTATCAATGTTCAAGTCAATTGCATCGTAATAACTAGCTTGGTCAGCTGAATCATTATCGGCACCTGAATTTGCGTTAATCTTTAATGATAAGTTTTTAACCGCAGTCTTTAAATTAGATTCTTGGTTTCTAGCAGATGGTGATCTATGAACTGATCCCATAGGAGAGGGGAGCTTTAAGAAATTATTGTTATTGTGGATATTATTAGATTTTGATGGAGTAGTAGTTAAAGGGTTTAATAAACCACTTTCAAGATCAGACAATGAATTAGAGGAATTAGGATGATAAAGCATGTCTGTTGTTAAAATATTTGGATTATGTTGTTGTTGTCTATTATTAGGGGTTAGGTTATCTAATTTAATGGCGTCTGCTGGCTCGCCAAGTATTGAATCAATATCACCTATTCTAGGAGACAGACCCCCAGACAGGACGGAATGAGTTCTAGACAGGATAGAGGACCTTCTTGATGATAATGGAGATAAATTATTATTTGATGTTGTTGCTTTTGGATCATCATGAGGATGTTTTTTCATGATTGCATTACTTCTACCAAGATCTTGACCTAGAGGCATCCAACCTGCTCTCGAACCGCTAAGGGCGGCATTTAACCCATCCATCATATCTTGTTCATCGTCATCATCTTCATCCGGAAGAAAAGAATCATCACCAAATAGTAATGGGGACAGTGGTGTAACTATTGATTTTCTTTTATCGGCAGGGTCTATCAGTTCAGGGATCAAATGGCGATTCCTAGTTGGAGAGCTTGGACCAGAAAACATAGAGGTATTTAGGACTAGAGAAGGAGGGCTGTTCTGGCTACTGACTCTGGATGTGTCATGATCTAACACACTTGGTATAAGAATTGATTTTGCTCTAGTAAGGCCTCCTTGTTTAGGAGTGTGGAGGGGATGTTTATCTTCCTGGTCATCCAGTTGGAAGGTGACTGTAGGTCTTCTTTCAGATGTAGGCTCAGTTGGTTCACTAAAGATAATTTGAGGAACATCTGGATTCTTCTTTTTATTAGAAGAAGAACGTGTTTTGGGATTCATAACTAATGGTAAAGTAGGATATTGATATTGAAATTAGGACTAAAATTGAAACAAATGAAAGAAAAGTATGATCCGAGTGCTGTGGAGCGTTATTGGGGATGGAGAGTTGTGGAAGTGTACCCAACGACTGTGTGAGTTGATAAAAGATGGTAGCTAGCAAAGAGTGAGGTTATAGGAAACAGACAGGAAAGGAAAACAGGTAAGGAACTGGGCACTATATCTGTTTTTCCCTTTTTCTCTTTCTTTTGACTTTGTAGATGTGATTTTCATTATTCGCATTTCGCACACCTCAGGCTCAGTCTGCTTAGCTCAGCCTGTACGTGATCCGGTGTGTACAAAACAGGGGTAAAAAGCGCTTGGGCACCCTTTTCTTTTCCGTTATTTCTTTATTCTATATTAAGTGCATTTATACATAGTTTACAGATCATGTCTGAGAGTCTAAGATAAAAGATAAAGAGGTCATACAAATGTTCAAGGTTCAGCCTATCATCGATCTTTTTCTTCCTCTCATTCGGACATCCTTCAATCTTCTCACTACCTCGGCATGTTTCTTAATAGCCTTGTTTTCTCTATAAACCGCTGCATAACCTTCCAGAAGCCAATCATTGTATTGCTCTGAATAAACGGGATGAGTAGAAGTGAGTGCTCTTTCTAAAACGTATAAATCAACAGCCTTATCCTCGGCCAAAGGGCTATACGAACTTAATCCAAAGTCTATTAAAGTGGGAATATTTTCGTTATGTTCATTTACTAGAATAATATTGGAACTAGTCAAGTCACCATGAACTATATCATGTAGGTGTAATTTCGCAATAGCTTTACCAACCAATTTTAAAACTTTTTCAACTGTTGAATCAATAGCAATCAAACTTCCTCTTCCTTGCTTTTCCGACTCTTTTTCTAAAAACCATAACCAATTCTTCAATGAACTGACGCTACCATTTTCTAGTATATATCCTAGAAATTCCATCCAGATTAATCCATTGGGTGCATCGGTTGCAATTAACTTTGGTGCCGAGATGTCCAATGAATATAATTTATTGAGTATTTTAGCTTCTGATGCAGTTCTTGATTTCGTTATTTGTTTATCTAAAATTGGGTGTCTATATGGCTTGAATGGTCTGTACTTTATTATGTATGAAGTTGTATTCGAAATACCTGATGGATTTAATGATGTTGGTAAATATGGATGTTTATCAGTTTTGAAGACCAATGCTTCAGCACCTTGCGATATTAGTTCTAGCTTAATTCCAGGTAAATGAGATTGAGCAACTTCTATAATTTCTTTACTCATAATGTTGTCTAGTTGATATGTTATTTGCAATTTATTTTAACAATTCCGGTCAGATTCTGGTGTAGCTGATAAGCTGGAAAGTAAAATTACTTTTGAAGAAATTTGAAAATTTAGAAAGTGCGCCACATTGACCAAAGATAATTTGCCACTGCAATTTAATCATTTAATTGTGCCACAATTGAACTCCAATCGACTTAGTTTGTTTACTTCTTCTTTTGTTTGCTTGTTTGTTTACGTCTACTTCTTTCTTACACAGAAAATTTAAACGCATATCAAGGCACGAAAATGGAAACACCGTACAAATCTATTCCATCAACGGCTTCATCTTCAGAAGTTCAAACTCCATCAACAACAGAACCACCAACATATAACCAAGAAATAACGCTATTAAAATCCGAACAAGATTACAAAGATTTTATAACATCATCAAATTTATCAAATTCATTAAATTTAGACCCTGGAATTATAAACAACAATCCACAGATCTTGCTAAATTTAATATCGAACAATGAAAATTACTTAAATAAATTAAATTATCAATTTCAAGAACTAGATTCAAAAGAGCGTTTCTTAAGGTTCTTAAATCAAGGCTCTATTTTAAAAAGCTATCAAATTGATGATATTAATAGATTAAACACTCAGTTGATTAATCAACATAATGTGATTGAAAATGAAGTTGGTAACTATAAGAAAAGTATAAATGTTAAAAATAGAAAATTAATCAAAGTTTTAAGTGAAGTTAATAAATTCGAAAAGAATAATAATGACTTAATTCAAGAAATTGAAATTTTAGGAGAGAAACTAAATGAACTGGATAGGGAAAATTCTTTAAGAATTGGTGATTATTTAGTTAGTTCAATTAGTGAAATTAAGAAGGTTACGAATGATTTAGAAAGTGAAAATGAAAATCTGACTAAGCAATTGCAAGAAAATGAAATTGAAAAGAAGGAAGTGGATTTAATTATGAACGAAAAAGCAGATCAATTACTTGAATTAAATAATAAAAATGATGATTTGAAAAATGAACTGGAAAGATGGATAAAATTGAAAGAACAAGGTATGGAAGCTGATCAAGTATTAGTTAGAGAATCCGATTATTTAACTGAATTGATTGATATATGGAAACAGTTTCAATAACTAATTAACTTTTACATTTTTTGTGTACACCTATTAACATGTATTTTTAGTATTAAATAATTTTCTATATTGGCAAGCTGGTTAGCAATATTAACATTAAATAAATCAGAGGGTCTATATAGCAATGTATATATGTATAATTAGAAAAAGAAAAACAGAATGAAAACAGCAAAAATAATAGTATATAAGATTTATATTTCATTAATCTTTAGAATCCACGGGAGTTGGACTGGATCTAGGAGTTGTATTAGTGGTGGAAGAAGATGAATCAACAAATGAGGAATCAGTATCTGCTTCTCTTTTTAAAAATGCACCCATACTACCCAAATAGCCTTCATGTTTTAAAAAGTAGGCTTTTTTTGAACCTTGAGACCAGAAATTGATTGCATAACTTAAGGTTCTGATAGTTTGATAGTGATTTCTAATATATGATCCAGCAAAATAGATTCTTTTTAGATTATATCTTTGAGCTTGTAAATAAGCAATCTGTCCAATATTATTTGAAACTGTGTATAATAATGATCTAGCAATGTCTTCTTGATTGAGTTTTTCTAATCTTGATAATCTTTCATCTTTTTTGGTACTTATGTTTGCTGTAGTAGAAGTAGAAATGGAAGTATTATCATTGTCGCTTTGGTCTTCCTCTGGGTTATCTAACACTTTTTTAAATACTTTACCCATTGATGAAGCAATAGAGTTAGCTTTTAAACCTATATTATTGTACCCGTTACCATATATATCACCAACTAATAAGTCAACATTTTCATTATTACCTTTACCAGCCAATTCTAGCATTTCATCAAAATCGTTTGTATCAGTTAGTATTGATAGCAACCCCCAAAGAGTACCACCACCTAAAGACGAACCACCAACTCTAATGAAATTATCAGGACCAGGGCCAGTAACTTTAACCATAGAAACACCAGAACCAATATTAACTAGTAAATAAGGATAATGGGATATTTCCTCCTCACTTTCAAAATTAAAATTTTCAATCTCAATATATTTATGATTTAATTCATCAAATGAAAAGATTTCTTTGTGGATTTCAGTTATGAAGAAATCCATTCCTATTATTAAACATTGCATTTCATCTTCATTTTGTATATTACACTTTAATTCTTTTCTTAATCTATCATGAAATTTCACAGAGCCACCCCCAGTAGCTAAGATCAACAACTGACTATTAATCAAATCATTACCATTGTGATCATAGTGTTGAAAAAGAACAGTTTTAATAAATTTTATAAATTCGTCAATTTTTGATGTTTCAATTTTGAAAAAATTTAATCTACCACCTGAACCATTTTCATTTTTAGTGAAATAGATTAGTTTTGCTAAAGAACCACCAATATCTATTGCTAATTCATTTATTGGGGCATTATGGTGAGGTAAAGCTATATCTTTAGTTTCAGGTAACACCTGATTCAAATAATCATTTTGGTCGTATACTATAGAAGCACCCAACACATTTAAAGGTTTTGGATTTTTGCAATGATTATGAACATAAATTGAGGAATGTCTTGAAGAAGTTCTTGAACATTCTGAATCTGTTGAGAGAGTAGATGGAGGGTCCAGATTGAATGCCTTTGTCAGAAGAGTTGGTTGCATTTCAATTAGTCAGAATAAATGTAAAATTGTTGATTTGTTGGGATAAACGAAGGATGAGGATGACTGATTTTATCTTGATTCATAAACTGGGAATCCTGGTTAATTTAAATTAGACTGATAGGAGCACCAGTAGTTACGTCAGCGATGTGATATAGAGTTGAATAAAAGCAAACGTGGGTTCTTCTTAGCTTAGTGTATCTACTCCTACAAGTACTTGCTGATTGTGCGGAGGTTCCGTCAGAAGAGCTTGGAGAAGAGAAGACTATAGGAGCAAGGGAAAAAAACGTCATATGCGCCGGGCGGCGCGTCGATGCTTCTAGGAGTTCATTATATCACGTGTAACTGCCACGTGTAACGCCTTGCGCACCGCCGCGAAATACATATTCTCTGTGCCGCATAACCGCAGTCTCTGTGAGGCGCAGGGCCATGGCTGGGCCTCGTTGCAACTCAAGCAGATGATTAAGTGGGCAATGGGCAATACCAGATCAAATCAGTTCAGATCAGTTTAAAATGGCCAAGTAAGCTGTATATAATTCTCTGCTTATCATTCCTTTTTCCTGCCTTAGAAGTCACGACTATACTGCTCTTTTTTATCTACCAATTGACTCATAATGATGAAAACCATCAGAGGTTCGAAAGGTTCCTCCAAAAAAGTAGATGATCCGGGGCTTAATCTCATAGTTACTATCTTATGTGCCAAAGATCTTTTGCCAAACACTACTTTGCAATCAACTCTCAGCAAGTGTAACCCCAAATGTTACATTAGACTACCTCCTTCCAGCTCCGCTAAAACTAATAAGGTTAAAAATGCAGCTTCTCCTACCTTTAATTCCACAATTAAAATAGCTTTGAAGAATCCAGATTTAAAACAACTTCGCAAGAAAAAGTCAAGGTTAACTGCAGATTCCTATCTCATTTTATCTATTTCAATTTGGGATAAGAAGACTTCGAACAAAAACTATTTAGGAGAATTGAGACTATCAGTCATTGAATTATTACAATTAATGAAACTATCAAATTCAAATGAAATCCCATTTAAACAATATAAATTATATTCTTCTGCAGATGAGAAAAGATTTGTTGCTGGTACAATCACTTGTAAATTTGCATTATCTTTATCTGAAAGAGAGATTAAAAGACAATCAAAATTGAATAGTTCCTCTTCAAATGTTTCTCAGTCTTCTAAACTGAAGGGCTCTTCTTCGGGCGCTTCTTCGGGCGCTTCCCAATCTCTAAAATTAACACCTGTCAATGGGCCTCCTCAAATTTTGATCAATCCTCATCATGATGTAGAAGAAGAAGAAGATGAAGAAGAAGAAGATGATGATGATGAACTTTATGATGAAGAATTGGAAGAAGATGATAAATCATTGGCTTCATCTCAACTGACTTCAATCGAAACTATAATTGATCAATATTTAACTAAACTAAATGATTTCTTACAATTACAAAAATCAAATGGTGTTAATCCATTAGTTTTGTTAAATTTGGATGATCAAGGATTTTATTCAATTGAAGAAAATGGAAATACTTTATCATTAGATGATGAATTCGATCAAATGTCAATAGCAAGTGATGATTCTGCAAATGAATTAGATGATGAAGAAGATGATATTTTAACTAATATTCCGGCCCCTCAACAAAAGAATTTACTTATTGCTTCAAAATTAAATCAATCTACTGACAGTTTGACTGGCTCTGGCACCCCTAATAACAATTTCTATTATTCCTCAATGGATGAATCGTCAACTGCTTTGGCTTCAACTACATCTTTACCTGATCAACTATTAACTCCTCCTGAAACTTCAGAGAAGAAAAAGAGATTCCAAAAACTAAGAAGAAGGAAAAACAATAATGGTAGTGGAAGTGGTACAGGCACTGATATTGATTCTTCTGCCCTTAATCTAACCACGGATAATTTATCGTTACCTTCAAAGAGATTCCAATTCACTAATAGAAAAGATTTAGTCGGTATTTTGTTCTTAGAAATCATATCTGCTTCTGGTTTGCCTGCTTTTAAAAATTCGACAAGAACAGGATTTGATATGGATCCATTTGTGGTTATTTCATTTGGTACAAAAGTGTATAGAACTTCATGGAGAAAGCATACTTTAAACCCAATATTTAATGAAAGATTAGTGTTCGAAATTTCTGAGGCTGAGAAGAATTTCGAGTTGAATTTCAATATTTTAGATAAAGATATTTTATCTGACAATGATAAAGTCTGCACCAAAACTCTTTCGGTTGGTGGATTAATATCTGATAATGTCATTCAGTTGGATGACTGTAAAATATTATCAAAAAATGAAGAAACTGATCCAATTTATAAAAGAAAAATATTTGGTAAAAATCCACGTCGTTTAGTTTCAAATAAGGATTATACTGAACAATTGAAAACAGTTGAGATTAAGATGGATTTATTTGAAAATGAAATCAAAAAGAAAAATAAAAATAAAATTATTGATGATCAGCCTCCAAAATTAAAGATTAGAATTAGATTCGAACCATATCAACTTCTGAGAAGAAGATTATTTTCAGAATTATTAGTGAAATTCCAAGGTGATGACGGTGACTGTGAAAATGGTCAAAAAATGGATATCGTTGAATTATCAACATTTTTGCAAAAGATAGGTTCAAATCTAAATGAAGATGAAATTTCTGAATTTTGGGAAAAAGTTAATAAGAATGCTTGGGTTGGGGATAAATTAACATTTGACGAAATTGTTGATGAATTTGAAAACTTTTATGAACAACAAACGTATGAATCATCAAAACACATCATACAAATTGAATCATGCCCTTCATGTGGTTCAAAAGGTCAATCTAAGAATGATTCTGATATTATACGTCATTTAGCCATTTGTTTGTCAAAAGATTGGTCGTCGGTTACTAAAATCATTGATCCAACTTATGCAACTTCAGATTCTGCCACAAGAAAATGGTATTCGAAAGCATTAGTCAAATTGGTTTATGGGAAAGTTCAATTAGGTAAAAATAATGCAAATATTTTGGTTCAAGATAGAGATTCCGGTTTGATTTTAGAAGAAAAAATGAGTGTTTATGTTAGGTTGGGTATTAAATTATTATATCGTTCTTTTACATCGAATCAAAACACTGCTAATGTTAAAGGTATTTTGAAAAGCTTGTCTTTTAAACAAGGTGCTAAGTTTGATTCACCTAATTCAGCTTCAAAGATTGAATCATTTGTTAAATTTTATCAATTGGATTTAACTGAATGTTTATATGAAGATTTATCAAAGTATAAATCTTTTAATGAATTCTTTTTTAGAAAGTTAAAACCAAATGCAAGACCACTTGATTCACCTGATTCAAAATTGGTTGCAACAAGTGGTGCTGATTCTAGATGTTGTGTCTTTCCATCAATCAACAAATCAAAAGAAATCTGGATTAAGGGTAAGAATTTTACTGTTGGAAAATTACTAGGTGATGAATTTGATTTAACCAATTTTGAAAATGGCTCGATTGTAATTTTTAGATTGGCTCCTCAAGATTATCATAGATTTCATTGTTCTGTTGATGGTACTATTAAAAAAATTCATAAAATCGAAGGAGAATATTATACTGTGAATCCAATGGCAATTAGATCAAACTTAGATGTTTATGGAGAAAATATTAGAGTTATAATTGAAATCGAATCAGAAACGTTCGGCACGGTGATGATGGTTTGCGTTGGTGCAATGATGGTTGGCTCCACTGTTTTAACTGTTGAAGTTGGTGATAAACTAAAAAGAGGTGATGAAGTTGGTTATTTCAAATTTGGTGGTTCGACCGTGTTGTTGCTATTCCAAGAAAATAGAATCAAGTTTGATTCCGATCTATTAGAAAATTCTGAAAATGCAATTGAGACTTTAGTGAGAGTTGGTATGTCAATTGGTCATACGCCGGATTCTGGAGAATTTAAAAGAAAGGGCAAATACGATTTGGATTCCGAGAAAGATGAAGATGTTAGAAGGAAAATTATTAGAACTGTCACTAGAAACGTTTCAGGTGCTATTTTTGAGGATAATGTTGATGAGGATAATAAGAATTATCCAAGTTGGGAAGTGCAAAACTTAGATCTTGATGATGCCGTTGATTTTGAAATTGAAAAGCAAAAACAAGAATCTTAAATTTGCGTTCTTTGTTGCATATATTTATTTCATCTTTTGATTT
The DNA here is from genome assembly GCA_003707675.3 of Ambrosiozyma philentoma. NCBI lineage: Eukaryota > Fungi > Ascomycota > Pichiomycetes > Pichiales > Pichiaceae > Ambrosiozyma > Ambrosiozyma philentoma. Next base: position 943,186 of record PPKZ03000001.1, read on the forward strand.
TCTATTTTTATTGTCTAGATTTGATCTGAGTTCGTTTATTTAAGTTTTTTTCTACATTGCATTTTGCCAGATATTAAATTTTCTCCATATTCCTCTGATTTCGTTACATTTTGTTTTATCAATGCATTTTTTTTACGTATATTTTGGTTACTAAAAAACAGTAAAATATATTATCATGTTATATATATGAAAAAAGAATAATGTAAGTGTAGAAAAAGATGATAAAAAATTATAATTTTGATGGAGTAACATTAACCCCTTCAATGGCTGGGTCATTGACAAACCAAGAGACAGGAACATCTAAGTTATTCACTAATTCACAAGGCAGGCCTGATGCTTCGACGCCAAATATTTTCTTCAAAACGGGAGCTTTTCCGGAACCTTCAGCAACAAAAGCAATGTCTTTGGCTTTAGCTAAATATGGGAAGGTGAATGTAATTCTTCTTGGAGGTGGTTTTGGAGAGTTTTGGATGTACGCAATCAACTTTTTATTTTCTTTTAATAATGGATGACCTGGAAATAAAGAGCAAGTATGGCCATCTGGACCACAACCTAATAGAACTAAATCTAATGAAGATGGTAACTTAGATTCATAATTCTGAGCCAATTGAGAATCTTTAGAACCGTCATCAACTAGTAATGATTCATCAATAGTGATAACTTTTGGTTGTGGAGTACCAGATGGCAAATTCTTTAAGACTAATTCATTGAATAAACCATAGTTTGAATCTTCATGATCTAATTTGACTAATCTTTCATCGCTGAAGTAAACTTCCCATTTGTCCCATTTGACTTGAGAAGCGTATGAAGAATTGATCAAACCTTTGTTTAAAACCTTACCTAAAGAACCACCACTAATAGCTACTTTAAATTTGTCGGAGTGTTCAAGAGAGGAATCTTGGATTTGAATGATGTATTTAGCAACTGATTCTGCAACATCCTCTGAATCGGAATATGAGTAGACACTGACCATTCTATGAGTGTTTCTAATCTTTGCTTCTATATTTTGGCCAATGTATATAAGTTCTGAGGAACTTGGAGTAAATGCCATTCATTCAAGTAGTCGGAGTTTCGACTTTCGGCCAGGCTGTGCTGTTGGTCATGTGATTATATACACAGCCTTAATAATAAAAGAGGTATTTTTTTGCATTTTTCTTTATCACGAATGTACTACAAAAAATTCTTCATACGCTTTTAGTTAGTTAATTTTGTTATCGATTTAGCAGAACAACAACCTCTCAAGAAAATAGTAGAATGGCTCAAGGTAACTTAAAATTATCTAAGAAAAAGCAAGCAAGGGTTACTAAAAATCAAAAGAACGCAAGAAGTGCAGCTCCAAAGATCATTAAACCAACAAAGCATGCTAATGACAAGCAAATCTATAAATTAGCAAAACTACATCAAGCAAAATTAAATTCGAGTACTGAAAAATTGATTGCTTCAAGGGTTGGTCATTTAGAAATTATAAAAGGTTCCAGAAGAGCATTAGAAAAAGTCGAGAGACAAAAGAAGAATAAGAAATAATTAAAATTCTGATATGGATAAAATTACTCGGGGAACAAATGATAGAGGTAAGTCGGAGAATACACTTTCTGAGATTGTTTCCAGTTGGTCGAACACGAATGAAGCTGTAAGAGTTGTACCTGTTTTGAAATTTATGAAGCAGGGATACGAGGTTGATGAAGAAGGTAGTTCAAAGAAAAAGAGAGCTAGATCATGATTCTTTTTTCTTGTTTCTTTTACTAAATATTCAAATTGGTTTTTGATTGTTGCATTCTACATTTTTATGGGGGTTTCCGTTTTATACTATTTTTTTTTTGTAAATAATTAATGTACAATATAAAGGTAGAAATACAAATATTTTATGTAGACGGTCACTCTTCAAACCTATTTGAATGATCTCTCATGTTTTTCATCATTTCATTTTTAACTTCATCGTTCAAAGACTTCCCTGTGTCGAAAAATTGTTTGATTTTAACTTGTTCTTTTAGCTTCTCGTCAGTCTGAATGTCTTGAGGTTTAGAATGTATGCCTCTTCCAAGTCTGAGATCTCTAGTCTCTTGAATTTCCTTAGGCACCTTAGGACCTATAGTACCAGACATTTCCATGACTATATTATACCCAGAGTATTTAGTTGCAAGTTGTAATACCTTAGTAGACAAAATTAATGATTACAAACAAATTCCATATCTGCCATACACGTGCACGTGCCAGCTATTTTGCAGCACTGAACCAGACGTACGAACTGCACTCTGCACTGTTCCAAACAACCATTTCCATTTCAACAGCTGCTTTGTCCTGCTGGCCCTTCCTAGTTTTTACAATCTCCAACTTCTGTAGTACTTAATAATCAAGTGTTACATACATCACATAATGAAGTTCTCCTTTCTCAAATTGTCAGTCCTGGTCTCATTGGCCTCTCAATGTGCGTTGGCTGCTAATAACGTTGCAGTCTACAAGTTTGGCTTACAGCAACAGGAACAAAGCAAGCAAGCGCCTTTAATCTCTCAAAAAGACTCCGTGTTGAATTTGGCTGATGATTTCGGTTTATCCCCATATTACAAGATTGAAGATGCTGATGATTTTGATGCCTTGTCAATTGGTAAAGAAGCTGATAATGAAGAGCAACAAAAGCTAATCTTAATTATTAACGGTGTTGATGAACCATCTAATTTTTTTATTGAAGAAAATGAAAAACCAATATTCTTAATTGATACAAAAGATGATAGATCCACAAGTCTTTTCAAGTCTTTCTTGTCAGAAGTCCCAAACAGATTAATGAGTTTAAACCATTTGAAGTTAAGTCAATTATCAAACGAAATCAATATTTTAAGCACAAAGTCTAATTCAGCTTTGGTGAAACTGTGGGATAAGTACTTCCAAAATAAAGAATCCATTAAATTAGAAAATGTCTGGTCTGATTTAAAAAATTCATTTACTTTATCTAGAGAAGAAGATGTTAAGCATGTCGTTAAAAGATCCGTTAACTTAATTAATGATGAAGAGTTTATTAATGAATTGGCTCAATTAGATTTCTTTTTAAAAGAACACTTATTGGACACTGAGGATAAAGTTATCATCAATTTGGATTCATTAACTACCATTTTCAAGAAAACTGGTGCTAACTCACAGACTTATAACACATGTAAAAAATTATTAAGTGATTTGATTGCTAAGCATTTGAAATATCAAGATAATGTTTCTCCTACCATTGTTGTTTTACCTGTTGAGCAACAAACTTTAACTTTGAAGTTTAGGGAAGAACAGCACTCCTTAGCTAAGAGATCCAATGCTGCTGAAGTTTTCAAGAGAGCTTCAACTAAAAATTGTTATACTTCTCAATCTGATTGTTCCTCTGATACCAATTCTTGTTCTGGTCATGGTGTGTGTTCTAAATTTGGAAGTTGTTTCAAATGTTCTTGTTCTTCTACTACATCAAATGATACCGGTAGAACAACTTATTGGGCTGGTAAACAGTGTGAAAAGGAAGATGTTAGTGCCCCATTTAACTTATTATTCTGGTCTACATTAGCAATCACTATTGCCTTTGTGTGGGGTGTTCAGTTACTGATGAAAGTTGGAGGTGAAGAACTTCCTGGCGTTTTACAAGCTGCAACTGTTAAAACTACTAAAAAGAATCCATGAAATTTATTCAACAACCTTTTTCTTCTTCTAGTTTACTTGCATATTTTTAGCACTATCATTTATTCGTATCTTCTGTATTTTTCTTCGTTTGATTTACTCTTTTTTGATTATATATATTATGTATCTCGTCTCTCTTTACACTAAAAAAAAACGAAACGTTAAATGAAAACCTTTCCCATCGATGGATCAATAGATCGTATGATTATCCAGTCTGATTTAACAGAAAAACTACAAGACAATTACAAGACGGACAAAAGTAAAACATTTAAAATAAAGATTAAGGGATGTAGGATCTACCAGCCCCGTTAAAACCTTCTTAAGAAAGTAGGTTCAAACGAAAGAGCATTTAGATGACCCAAAGTGAAATTAATCTCTCCAAGTACTTGACGCTTCGATCCTATAACACCTCCCTGACAAGGAGGCATCCGTCCATCAGAAGATGAAACTAGAATTAAAGCAACACGGTGTTGAAAGTACTGGTTGTCCGCACTAATAAAAGAGAAACTTCAAGATTTAAAAGAAGAACAAGTGATAAAAAATTCCAATCAAACTTATTTAAGGCTGGTCCAGCCAACCTGAAAATTTGGTTTCAAGGCTGTGAATTAAAGAGCGGGTAACAAGGCGGTGCAAGCTTACATAAATAAGGTTTAAATCATCCCTAAATTCTAGTGAGTTTATTGGAATGTAGTAGCGTTAACAAAACCAAACACATAAATTTTCTATCAAATAAATATATTATGTAAACATAAACCAAACAGTAAAAAAAAATCAAACTAACTTAACCAAAAAGCAAAAAAGAATTAATCAACTTGGAAAAGATCATCAAATTCACTAGAATTGTAATCATCTCCCAGCACAGTATTATCAGCAGCCGAAGTTCTCAAATTAAATTGATAGTTACTGGTATTTCCAGAAACATGTTCGGTAAATAGGCCGCCAGAAATAAAATCGGTTCCAGGTGGAAGAACATCTTTAAGTATTCCCAAAAATTTATCTATTTCACTGTTTGCTGGTGCCTTAGTTTCACCTTCTATCTTTTTCTCCGTCGATTTCCAATCAGTAAATGTCTCCTTAATAGGATGAATTTCGACATCTGAAAAATGTGGGCGGTTGGTGCTTGCTAAAGTAGAAGAAACTATTAAACTGTTAGAATTAGAATTAAAACTTGATGAACTTTGCATTTTAGCAACTTCATCTAAAAGGTCACCGACATCAAAGTGCATATCTTTATTATTTTGCTCTACAAAGTTAATTACAATGTAAAGAACGCATCTTGCAACAGCACCAACCATGACCCATTTTTCAGGAAAGTAACTAGTTTCAGTAAAACAAGAGAATACTTCCCTACAAGAAGAAATTAAAAGTGAGACATTTTCATTAACAACTCCATAACACTTATCTTGCATTGAGAAAGCTGCAACAGAAAGGAAAGCACTGAAAACAGAAAAAAGAGAAAACCCAGCTATTTGTAAATACTTCTTACCAATTGCCATGCCAAATCTCAATAATTTTCGAGCAGAATCTAACCCTTGTTTTGCATACATTAGCTGATCCAACCCAGTTGAATTTCTAACTGCGATTATACTCATGGTTAATTTTAGGTAATAATAATTCAAGTTCATGTCAGTAACTCTCAGAAATCTCGTAATAGACTCTATTTTGAATTGAATAGAACCCAAGTGTTTGGCGGGAGATAGTCCAGGTCTTGAATCTTCTGGAAAGCATAACCTCCAGTTTTCTAAATCATCTAGGAGAGATCGAACGTATGTCAATAATTCAGCAGGAGTTTTAGAATTATTCTGACTTAGTACGTTCTTATACATTCTAGATACTATGGTGGCCAGATCAATTTGGAGCACAAAATAAAATGGTTCATCCCTACTTGGAATTAAGAAATCATTTTTTAACTCTTTCGAAATATCTGTATGGAAAATATCTCTTCTTAATTCTCCCTTTGGTCCAACGGTTCCAGAAAAATTCGTATATTTTTTAAGATATTGTAGAGGAGGAGCAGTGACAGATTCATCATCAATAATGGGGGGTCTTCCTGTTTTTAACGCAGAGGCTTTATCCAAAACGTAGCTAATCCACCAGATGTTCAAAATTTTATTTTCTTCTTCTTTAGTAAGACGTTCATAATACTCCTCTCTATGTAATCCGAGATCTTGAGCTTGGCGAACTGCAAATGAAGTAAAGGAATAAAGTGGTTGGGTAACAGCGTAAATATCTGCATAAAAGACAAGTAATATCAAACCTTCAACTGCAGAAATACCATCAACTAAGACCGAAATTCTATGGAAATAATATAAAGCATTATCCAATAACTGTTTTTCATAAAGCTTTCCTTGATCCTTAGAAATATAACGATCAGATGGGAGGCCAAACTTCATTCTTTCATAATATACCGTGCATCCAAGAAGTAAAGAAGCATTTAAAAATAACAAATCGCCATATCCAAAATTCGGTTGAGGGATTAAACCATCTTTGAAATCGCAATATCGAAGAGCTAACTCTTTAGCATCATCCAAGAATCGAAGATCAAAAATACAAACACCTCGGTATGCTTCCATATAAGCTTCGATGACATCTCTCGAAGGCAAAGAGGATAATCTTGAACTATCGACCGGATCAACCCAAACTGCCAATAAAGTACGTTCTAATTTAATAAAATTGGATATAAGATTCTTAAGTGGAGGCAAAAGATATGGATCTCGAAGTTGATCAGCGGCCCACATCAAGCCATTAGCTGAAAACCATGAAACAGAAAAATAATCACCCGAAATAATATTATCGTAACTATTGACGATTGTCTTCATTGGATTCGAATTCGAGCAGCTCTCAATAGCCAACGCTTTTTCTTCTGATGGTCTAGCATTCATATTCTGGCAATATGCGGTTATTTCTTCGATATCAGATTCAGGTGATATGGTGGAAGAAGCAGAATTGCTTGATTCTGAAAATTCTGGAGTATTAATACTAGAATATTTCTGATTTTCTTGTTTATCTATCTTGTTAATTAAACTCTCAAGTAATGATTCAATCCTAGAAACTCTATCTTCAAGATTACTTTTCTTTGCACCCAACGATGTTTTAATGCCAACAATATTATCACTCGGCCTCTTCTTTTTCTTTTTGGTATAGGGAGTGAGCTTCTTGGGAATATCATTGAAAGAACACGTAATAGAATGATTGGAACAGTATTTGCAAGGATCGTTACCATCACATTTCACCTTCTTAGTTCGGCAACTGTCACAAGCCTTGATCTTTCCTCTCATTTGTTTTGTGGTACCGTAGTGTAATATGAACGGTGACTAAATGAGAAGAAGAATTAAAAGAAAAGATATAGGAATTGCATCAGCCTTCGTTCAATTTGATTATTACCATGTTTCCGCTGGGATTGCAATTGGTACGCACGGGAATAAATCTGTGTTACTTTTATGCCCGCTCGAGGATTTATTTCCGAGGCTGTCCGCTTATGGGCAACCCAAGCTACTGGTGGTTGCGGAAATCGTACAATTATCTGCTACATTTGCTACGTCGTAGAATGCTGGTAATTTTTGGCCATTCTAGAAGTGAACTGTTCAATATAATCCTATAATGCTTTAGCGATATCTTGTAATAGTTAGAATAAAAATTTCTAAAGTGTGATTTATTGTTTGTATGGTGTTATTTGGACTGTTATACCACGACAGTTATTTTGTTGCATGAACTTTCTAAATCAGACAATTCGTGAAGGCTTTGCAAAAGAATTTTGGTGTGATTACGTAATTGATAACGCTACTCGAGTCTAATCATTGGAGATTCTAGGACCAGGACAGCAAAGTGAGATGGGTTTCTATTCATCCAATAACAGTAATTACAGCAAAGAACACTTGAACTGACCATAAACGCAATCAAATTGTCAGGATGCCTAATAATATATTACCTCTAAATATCTCAGATTTGAAAAATGAAGGTTCTTCTGCATCGTCAGCAAATAAGAACAATAACGCCATCAATACACAACAACAAAAGTCATTCGAATTTGTTATAAGGTTCACAAGTGGGTCAAGTAGAGATTTGGTGATACCCATCAGTTCAGTAGCAAGCTTGAACGATGTTTCTACTAAACAAATAAGAAGAACAATTAGAAATAATAATAAAGAGTTAACCAAGAAGAGATTAAAATTAATTCATAATGGTAAAGTTTTACTGGATCATACAAATTTTCAAAATGAGTTAAGATATTTAATTAATATGCCCACTGATGATGAAGAAGATGAAGACGATCAGGATTCTAACAAAAATGAACCAATCAAGATTTATATACATTGCTTAATAGGTGATGAGTTATCTAAAGAAGAGTTGGCAAAAGAAGAAGAATTAGAACATCAACCAGAAAAATCAACTACTGAAGCACCAAAAGGTTTTGATAGATTATTATCACAAGGATTCTCACAACAAGATATTGTGGAATTAAGAAGACAATTTCAAGAAATTCATGGATCATATTTAAATCATCAATCGGATGATGCATTGAGAGAATTAGAAGATAGATGGATTGATAGTACTGTTAATAATGAGATTGATGAATTTCCATCGGGTTTGACTGCTCCAGGTACTGCAGGTGGGTTGGGAACAGCTGGTACTGATCCTTCTCCAGGGACAGCTGGTGCAGGTGATAATGGTAACGGTGGTACCACATTTGCAAGAGAAACAGATTTACATAAGGAATTATTTATTGGGGTTGCAATTGGATATTTTTTGGGTGTTTTTGCTTTGTTCTTGTTAAGTTTAGAAGAAGATGGATTTTTCAATAGAAGAGCTAAAATGGCAGTTGTTGCTGGTGTGATTGTGAATTTCAGTTTTGGTATTTTAAAAGCTTGGTCGTAGTTTAAGGTTGTGTATATTCTGGACTCTGTAATGGCTCGTTTTGTATCCCTTTCTCTAGTTTCTGTCATGCTAATTTCGTGGATCTTAAGATAACAATCTTTCTGGTAAATATTAAAAAGTGAGAGAATATGTATACTATTTGCGCCTACCCATAATAAAAGTAGCTAGTAATTAAGTAATCATAATATGCAAACACAGGAAGGTAAATCTAATAAATAAAATAAAATAAACTAGACACAATTGTCTGTCTTAAGCCTTCTTCCTATTTATCTTCTTCTGGACGATCTTTCTTTTAACACGCCTTCCATTCCAACTACCCCCAAGCTCTTAATCCCTCCTTTATTAAATCTCTAATTAATCTAAAAACATGTCTCCACATGATTAATAGCATCAAACCAATTGTAAAAGGTAAAGCCATTTCCCAAAAATATCCAACATCATGATTAACAATAACATTAAATGGATAAAAGTTCATACCATAATAGGCGGCCCAGAAAGATAATGGTCAAAAGGTCACTATGATTAAAGTAAGCCTGGCCATTGAATCATTGGTATTAATTGAAATTACGTTAAAAGTTAAGTTAATTAAATTCTCAATTGTTCTATTGTCGTAAAGGCCTTTGACTTTCTTAATAATTCAGAACTTAATTTAACTATACAGTTTTATACAAAGTTTGGTCAATAAAAGATTCTTATCATAATGTCTCTATATATTCACTAATGTACGGCAACAAAACGATAACGGTCAAGATTTCAAAAAAAGCATTCTAACCATGAAATAAAGGAATAAAGGGGTAATTGCTTAGTGTGGTTTCCTTTTATAGCATAATTAATTCCATTCTATTTGTTATATCACTAAAGTCTGGCCCCTCATAGTTTACATGTGGTCTATCTTGATTTCTTGGTGTGTATATATAATACATATATATAGGTTCAATGTCGGTTGCATTAAACTTTTATCCATATCAATCTCAGATTAAGTTGGTTTTCATAAATTCCTTACTAGAATATATAGGTTCTTCCAATAAATATCGTTATCCTTCAACACCTCTAGTCAAGCATCTCTTATCATTTGACTGATATTACACAGAAATTGCAGGTACTAATAGTGTGTATACCAACTACTTAACGCTTTACATCAAAACACATATATTCCTTTATTAATAAATATAATAAGTACTTATATCTATACAGGATAAAATATCATGACAACACATCTTGAAAAATGCATGCATAGCTCAGTGGTAGAGCAGCAGATTGCAAATCTGTTGGTCGCCGGTTCAAACCCGGCTGCGGGCTCTTATTTTTTTGTTTCAGTTTTTAGTGGACCATCTCTGCACCGCTTTGACTTTGAAATCTAATTAAAATAATGATTCTTTGATCTTTGGTGGGCTTGAGAAAGAATTAGGCACAAGTATTACTTTATAGTTAAATATACTACATTCCTATCAATTTATTATGTCTGGAAGATACAATAGAGGTGGCAGTGGATATAGGGGTAGAGGTAGTGGCAGTTATAATGGTTATTACAGAGGTGGAAGAGGAGGAAGTGGTGGCTACTACCATCCTTATGATAGTGGATACGGTTATGACAGAAGATCTCAGTACAGTGGTGGAAGACAATATAGCAATTCAAGTGTCCCACCTTCAACAGGCAATGCATCCAGTGAATATGATTATTATGCTACCGAGGAGCAACGTGCTACAGTTGCGCCACCATCATCTACGTCTGCTTCGGAACCAAATGCAGAATCATCATCAACCAATACATCAAGAGATATACCTTTAGATTCGTCCCCGGCAAATTCACGTTCATACTATCAGCAGCAAGAATATTATTCGCCTAGAGGAAGCAGTAGAGGAGGATACAGGGGTAGAGGACGTGGCGGATATAGAGGTGGCTATTATCAAAATCGTGATGCCAATTATGGCTATTATTATAATGAGCAACAAGATTATGATCAATATAACGAATCATATAATTACGAATATTATGGAAAAGGATATGAAGAGAATACACCAGAAATATCCCGTGCCGAAGATTTAACAAGTGATCCAAATTCCCCTCAACAACTACAGCCACAACAGCAACGACAGCCTTTACCCCCTCCTACCCATGGTTATCAAAGAAAAAGTTATTATGAAAATCACCCGTACCATGATTCTAGAATTTCAACTTCAGGTAGACATTCCAATAGCCCATATACTGACACTAGTGTGTTAGAAGAGGAGCGTAAACAAAAGGAATTAAAAGAAAAGAAAGAGAGAGAAGAGAAAGACGGATTGAATCACTGGGTTTTAAGATTGGGCCTGGAAGGTGAAGTTAAAGAGTCTCTGAGTAACTCTTTCAGTGAACTATCTAAAATTAATGAATCAATTAGAGGTTCCTCTGAAAAGCGATTACAATTGGAAATGGAGGTCGCTAAGTTAGATAGATTGACCAAGAATGAGGAATTAAGATGTAAACTAGCAGATGAAAAATTGGAAGCTATGAATTTTGTTTGAGTTAGTACTCTCTAGTTTTATGGCCTCTGGCATGAATTTGTACATTATTATATGTTATTTCTATGCTTTGTGTAACCCGGTAATAACTTTGAAAAGTAAGTAAGACACTCGCAGCGAATTTAAATCACATAGTTAGGCTTACGTACTGCAAAGTCGCTGAGGCTGAAAAACTATTAAGTTATCCAGTTGATCTGGCCAGTATGTCTTCTTCTGTTTTTAATTGATGGCTACGCATCAAGGTTCCAACTAATATGTTAGATATAATCAACACGGATAATAAATTGCTTTCTGCAGCTGTTGTTGCGGCTTTGTTGGTTGGTGTTTTCAAAATCACCTTCACAACTTTAAGCTATTTCTCCATGATTTTTGACTTGTTCATTTTACCACCAGTTAACGTATGTTATACCAATTATCAAATTTGAGTTGTATCACTAAAATAAATTTATACTAACCTCATCAATATTTATTTTAGTTTAAGAAATATGGGGCTAAACAAGACAAATGGGCTGTTGTTACCGGTGCTTCTGATGGTATTGGGAAAGAATACGCTATTCAATTAGCTAAGAAAGGCTTAAATGTTGTTTTAGTTTCAAGAACTAGATCCAAGTTAGAACTATTAGCTACCGAAATTTCGACCAAATATAAGGTTGTTGCCAAAATTGTTGCCTTTGATGCGTCTACTGATGCACCAGAAAACTATGAAGCTATTGGTAAAGCTATTAATGGCTTACCAGTTACCGTTTTAATTAATAACGTTGGTCAATCCCATTCTATTCCAGTTTCCTTCTTAGATACCGATGAAAAGGAAATGAATGATATTATGACTATTAACAATGCTGTTACTTTGAAAGTTACCAAAGTTGTTGCTCCAGTTATTTTAGAAACTGTCTCCAAAGAGAAAGCACTAAGAGGTTTAATTTTATCTATGGGTTCATTCTCTGGTATTTTCCCATCTCCATTATTAGCTACTTATTCTGGTTCTAAATTTTTCTTACAAGGTTGGTCTGCAGGTTTAGCCGGTGAATTAAAAGACAAGAAAATTGATGTTGAATTAATGGTGTCATACTTGGTCACCTCAGCCATGTCTAAAGTTAAGAGACCATCATTACTAATTCCAACTCCAAAACAATTTGTTGCATCAGCTTTAAGAAACGTTGGTAGAAGAGTTGGAGCCCAAGAGAAATATGCTACTTGTACACCATATTTCTCCCACGCCATTTTCCATTGGGTTGTTGAGAATACTGTTGGTTTAAGCTCCAAATTAGCCAACACTATCAATTTGAATATGCATAAATCTATTAGAGTTAGAGCCTTAAAAAAGGCTAAGAGATTAGCTGAAGCTGAAAAGGCTGATACTGGTAAACAAGCCTAAATTTTTCTCTTATATTCTTTGTACTTGAGTATATACTATAAAAGTCATGAGAATAAGGTGACTAAATTAAAGTGAGCAAGTGACGCGTACTCGTGTGGCACCCGTGCACCGGTCAATCTGATCTGTAGCGATTGCCCGTTCGAGAGAGACGATTCTCTCAAAACCAAGTGTAAACAAACAAGCTCAGACATCTCAGCTGAGACTCTTCTTGACCTCAAACACCCTTTTATTACCATCATACAATACCCCCAAGATGGCCGAACTTAACGACTTTGAAAGCCTGGAAAAAATCGGTGAAGGTACGTGAACTTTCAGATCACATTCTTTGTGAGACGTTCGTTGTCTCGTTTCAGAATTTTTAATGCATCTTTTGAACAAATCTTACTAACTTTCCAATATTTCTTTCAAATGTTTAGGTACCTACGGTGTTGTTTACAAAGCTTTAGATACAAAACATAACAATCGTGTTGTTGCCTTGAAGAAAATTAGACTTGAATCTGAAGATGAGGGTATTCCGTCAACTACAATTAGAGAAATCTCATTACTAAAAGAATTACGTGATGATAACATCGTTGGGCTATATGACATTGTTCATTCAAATTCAAACAAGATTTATTTGGTTTTTGAATTTTTAGACATGGATTTGAAAAAATATATGGAGTCGATTCCAGATGGTGAAGGCCTGGGCGCAGACATGGTTAAAAAATTTATGGTTCAATTAGTTAGAGGTATATATCATTGTCATGCCCATAGAGTTTTACATCGTGATTTAAAGCCACAGAATTTATTGATTGATAAAGAAGGTAATTTAAAAGTTGCTGATTTCGGTTTAGCTAGAGCATTTGGTGTTCCACTGCGTGCTTATACTCATGAAGTTGTTACATTGTGGTATAGATCTCCAGAAATTTTATTAGGTGGTAAGCAATATTCAACTGGTGTTGATATGTGGTCCATTGGTTGCATATTTGCAGAAATGGCCAACAGAAAACCTTTATTTGCTGGTGATTCTGAAATTGATCAAATCTTTAAAATTTCCAAGATTTTAGGTACACCAACGGAAGAAGTTTGGCCTGAAGTCAATCATTTGTCAAATTTCTCAACAAATTTTCCAAAATGGTCAAAACAGAATTTAGCAAGTATTGTTCCAGGTTTAGATCCAAATGGAATTCATTTATTGGAACAATTATTATGCTATGATCCAATTGGTAGAATTAGTGCTAAAAGAGCGTTACTGCACCCTTATTTCCAAGAAGATTATAATCATCATTCTGAATACCCTCAACAATCTACTATGCAAGTTGATTCTTCTTCTATTTATGCTTAACTAATTTTTTTGGAAAGATTTTGTGTTTTTTTTAAAGAGTGCAATTATATCTAGAAAAAGAGAAAAAAAATTATTACATACCTTAACAAATAAATATGCAGGTTTCATTGATACAGTTTTATTCTTTCACCTTTTCTCTCCATTTTGTGTGTGCTTTTTTTGTTTTTGTTTTCATTGTTATTATTCGGTCATATAATTTCTACTATTAACTATCTTAAGTATTTTTTTTATTAGCTATAATTGCTATAATAATAAAAAAAAGCAGGATACAAGTTATTCTATTGTTTTTGTTGGATTCTTTTTCTTTTATATATATTTCACATACCCCATATCCATGTTGTACGCTTTTTGTTTTCTTTCCTTTATAATTGTTTCTGTTTAGTTGTCCATCATAATTCGCTTACAAGTCAATAACTTAGTGAATTCAATGCTATTATTAAAACCAGATAATGTTCGTAAAATACAAAAACAATTAAAAAAGCAGCTAGGCATAAGAATAGCTGAGAGTAATAATAGGCAAACAAATTTAGTTAATTATAAAAGAATAATGAAAAGTCCAGCATTAATAAAATAATATTTTAATGTAAAGTAATTTAAGAAACAACAAAAATAAAAGCTATAAAGAAATGAAGAAAAATAAAGGGAAACATAAAAAACAATTGAAATCATTAAGTTGTTCCCAAAAAATTAAGCATTTTTAATAAAAAAAGAATTCAAGAAATAAAATAGAAAAAACTCAATAAAAAAGTATTAATTATACGAGAAGTGAAATTAAGAAAAGGAAAATCAAAATCAAAAACAAGAAAAGACAGAAGGCAAAAAACCAGCAAAAATTCAAGCAAATAAAAAAAGGTAATCAAAAGAGCATGAAATCATGATCAAGACGTAAGAAAAAAAAAACAATAGTAGGAATAATAAATAAAGATACAAGAAGAAAAAAAGAAAATTTCAAATGCGTAAAACTAGAATCATAATGAATAGAAAAAAACTCAACGGAATGCTTTTAATTAAATTAAATTGAATAAATTGTTGGAATCGAATCTACCTCAACAATCTTTTACCAGGAACCAAAGCAAATATGCAACTGAAAGCAGCAGCCACAAGGCATATAATCAAAAGCACAAATAACGATCTTTTGCGAAGTAATTTCTTCACAAATGGTTCTCTAATCGGCAAGTAACCAGCATTGGCAGCCTTACTTTCAGTGTAACCGAAGAAGCATAAAAAGGGGTCGATTCTGAAAAAGCAATTAAAAAGGCAGTAAAAGGCGATAAAGAATGGAATTGTAACAACAGCTCTATTCCTTTTCGGTTGATGATCTGTAAATATTAATGAATAACCTGTCCAGCAAGCAGCTAAAAAGCAAATTAAACCAATAATTAACCTAATCGCTGCAGAACGATAACTTATATTTGACATTGCATTTTCTCTTAAAAAGTTTGGATAAGCTTCATGTTCCATAACTTTAAAAACATATTCTCTTGATTCATCAAAAACTTCTGGATCATCTCTTCCTTCAATTTCTAAAGCACGAATAACTCTATCGATCATTGCCTGTGGGATATCCAATTTCTTCTTTGCATCTTGAATGAAATAAGTTAACATAATATTTCTAGAGGATTTTCTTAGGGAAGTTCTTGAAACAAACTTACTTTCGTCATAAGTTTTATCCGACTTTTTCAGGTCATATTGAATTAATGTTTCCACCATTTCTGGTTTAATTTTAGACATTCTTCTTTTTTCCTCATCAAATGGGTCATTATACTCACTTAATTGTTCATCCATATCTATAACTTGAGATAGTCTTTTCAAATCATCAATTTTGGCATTCACCAGAGGATCACTTGAACGAACTGAACCTTCACCTCTTAAGAACGACGAGACACGATGTGGATCACTCTCTTCCAATAAATTATTTCTCATAAGTAAATCTAATAACATTGAAGAAGTTCTTGAATCTCTACTACTTGCATTCGATTCTCTGTTACCCGTATAGTTAGTCGAGTCAAGCATAAAACTTGGAGTGGGAGGTCTTTGATCACTAGCAGATAAATTTGTTCCCTGGGTGTATTGACTTGTTGTATTCTGAGAATGTATTCTCTTATTTGAAGGATTGTTGTTGCTATTATTACCTGTACTATTTTCTGTTAAAGCCTGAGTCACTGCGCCAGCATTTCTAATTCTTTCATTAACAACTAAGGATTGTCTTAAACTTTTAACGTAAGATTTACACAGGGCCATATGTTGAACAGTGTCCATCCAAAAATCCAAATAGTCAATGGATTTCTGACCGTCTCTCATGTAAACATAAAAAGACCACATGTCGACAGGAGTCTGCGTTTTCTTATTTAAAATTTCAAATAAAGTGGGCCATCTATCTAAAGGACGGTCATTTTGAGGATTATAAGTTGAATTTGTTGTAGAATTCGAAAGACGCTTGTTTGTTTGATTAATAGCGTCAACCTGCTTTTCTAGTTCTTCAGGTTGTTGAAAGTTGGATCTTACAGGTTGATCCTGGTCGCCCATCTGCAGATGACTTGGGTTATTCTCTATATCAGACATTGGTTGGGTTGATTGTGATGGAAAAGAGTGTGTTCTATTTATAAGACGGATACAGGCAAGAGAAGAAAAGAGTGTACAGCTTGGGTGAAAAGTTGGAAGGGTTGAGTTGGTTCAAAAGTGGAATGTTGTTGTTGTGCGTAAGGGGAGAATGAGCGTATTATAAGGAGTGTGGCAGGACGAACCTGGGATTAGCTGCAAATGGATAAGACTGGATGTCGGGTTGATCCCATGAAATCAGGAGTCAAGAGTCAGGATTCAGGGTGGATACACTGCAGAACAGCTAAAGTGGTGAAGAGGAGTGCCTATTGGTGGCCAGTGGTGAGTTGGCTGGTTTTCTGCCCTTCCTGTTTGGGCTCTTTCAAAACTGGTCTTCCTTTACTGTGCGTGCGGCGCGAGGCGGGTTCAAATTCTGGGTCGGTGCGTCGGTTCAGGGGTCGATATGTCGTAAGCGCTAACGTCATCTAGGATCAGCTTGGCCCTCTTGTCTCTTTGTGAGCTTTCTCCTGACTACTGGCTACCACAACCCAGGCTTTATAAATGCCTGTCTTCTTCTTTTCCAATCATATCCTTCTTTCTTCTTTTCCTCTTCCTTTCTATTTCTCTCTCTACACACTACATTAGTTGCTATTACTCCTCTCTTCTTTTAACTAAATTAAACTAAAACTCTCATCATGCCTGTTGAATTATTATTACGTCCTATCATGAGACCTGTCATTAGAGCTCACTCTTATGTTGTCTATCCACATCGTCGTTCCTCCAGATATGTTCCTCATATTGTTGATTTAGATGAAGAAAATTGTTCGGAATATGTTATTAGAAAAAGGTTTGGTACTGGTTCAAAGATTTTGGATGTTTATGACGCAAAAGAAGAAGGTTCCTCAAAAGTTGGTCCAACCGATCAATCAAAATCCTTGTTTTACTTTGTTAGATCGAGAGCTGTTAAAGGTGCTTACAAAATGTTTTCTTCTGAAATTCAGGGCACTGGTCCAAACGGTGAAGATGAACCTGTTGCTGCTTTAAGAGCTGGTATGAGATCAAATGTTTTATTAATTAGATCCCCTGATGCACCTGTTTCTGAATTAGGTTGGCACATCCTTAGCCATCAAGTTGATGCTTTAGATGCTTATAGAATGTTTACATTGTCTGATGGTAACACTTATCAATGGACTACTGAGGGTAAATTTTTAGAAAAAGTTTCAAATGTTGGTGAAAAAGAATCTGAAGTCAGAGAAAGAATTGCTAGAGTGGTTCCAGGTGGTAATGGTTTTAATTTAATTGTAGATGATTCAAAAATCCCAAGAGAATTAGCCTTAGCTACTGCTTTAATCTCATTTGTCGATCAATGGAATACAGTTAATCATTTCGGTGGTATTTATTACGCAAGACAACGTTGGCACGCCAGTTGGAAAAGAGATTAGATTAGATGAACTGGTTGTTTTCGCTTTTTTCTTCTTATGTATACTGTTTCAAACTAAAAGTCCTCTGTAACCTCATATTCTTTTCCCCTATATAATTGTTTTCATTGTTCTGCTCTCTCTAATAATACACTCACAACACTACCGTGACTCACTGATTCAGCAATATAATTTGACAGTTGCTCCCATATACGCTTAAGGTTGTTTAAACCCCACGCCTTACGTAATACATCATGAGCCCGTTTGGGTAATTCTGGTTCTGCGCGCTTAACTGACTCATTCGCTCGACCACGACCTTTTAGACGAACTGAATCAATTTTCAACAAAATTTTCATTTCTCAAGTATTTATACCTACTTGTTTCTCCTCTTGTCTCCCCATTTTTGATCAAGTGACTGAACACTCACCAACAGATCATGTCCTCGCTAAAGTTCTTTGCCTCTTCTTTGGCAAAGCACCTTACAAAGAAATCAGCTTTTGCTAAGATTGCTGCTACACAGACACTCAACCCTAATTTTATAAAACCCCAATTTATTCGTTCTTATGCCTCTCAAGTTGAAAAAGCTTCATCATACGCCGGTGCTGGCATCTTATCAGGCTTTCATGATGAACATGCTCATCAATTGGTTGATGTTTCCAAAGTTCTAGTTATCGGTTCTGGTGGGTTATCCATTGGTCAAGCCGGTGAATTCGATTACTCAGGTTCCCAAGCTATTAAAGCTTTGAAAGAAGCCGATAAAAAATCTATCTTAATTAATCCAAATATTGCTACAAATCAAACTTCTCATGCTTTAGCTGATGAAATCTACTACTTACCTGTGACGGCCGAATACATTATCTATATTATTGAAAAGGAAAAACCGGATGGTATCTTATTAACATTTGGTGGTCAAACTGCTTTAAACGTTGGTGTTCAATTAGAAAAAATGGGCACATTCAAGAAGTATGGTATTAAAGTGTTAGGTACTCCAATTAAGACTCTTGAAACATCTGAAGATAGAGAGTTATTTGCTCAAGCTTTAAATGAAATTAATATTCCAATTGCTGAATCTATTGCTGTCGATACCGTCGATGATGCTTTAAAGGCTGCCGAGAAAGTTGGCTATCCAATCATTGTTAGATCTGCTTATGCTTTGGGTGGTTTAGGTTCTGGTTTTGCTTCTAATGAAACTGAATTAAGAAATTTAGCTTCTCAATCTTTATCTTTAGCCCCTCAAATTTTAGTTGAAAAATCTTTGAAGGGTTGGAAAGAAGTTGAATATGAAGTTGTTAGAGATAGAGTTGGTAACTGTATCACTGTTTGTAATATGGAAAATTTTGATCCATTAGGTATCCATACTGGTGATTCTATTGTTGTTGCTCCTTCTCAAACTTTATCTGATGAAGAATATCACATGCTAAGATCTGCTGCTATTAAGATTATTAGACATTTAGGTGTTGTTGGTGAATGTAATGTTCAATATGCTTTACAACCTGATGGATTAGATTACAGAGTTATCGAAGTTAATGCTAGATTATCAAGATCTTCCGCTTTAGCTTCTAAAGCTACAGGTTACCCATTGGCTTATACTGCTGCAAAGATTGCTTTAGGTTATACTTTACCAGAATTACCAAATCCAGTTACTAAGACCACTTCTGCAAATTTCGAACCTTCATTAGATTATATGGTTACTAAGATTCCAAGATGGGATTTAGCTAAGTTTCAACATGTTAAAAGAGATATTGGTTCATCAATGAAGTCCGTTGGTGAAGTTATGGCAATTGGTAGAAACTTTGAAGAATCTTTCCAAAAAGCCGTTAGACAAGTCGATCCTTCATTTGTTGGTTTTCAAGGTGCTGAATTTGAAAACTTGGATGATGCATTAGCTAATCCAACTGATAGAAGATGGTTGGCAGTTGGTAAAGCCTTAATGCATGAAGGTTACTCTGTTGAAAGGGTTCATGAATTATCTAAAATTGACAAATGGTTCTTGTATAAACTAATGAATATCGTTGAAATGCAAAAGGAATTAGAATCAATTGGTAAATTAGAAAGTGTGACTCAGGATGTTATGTCCAGAGCCAAGAAATTAGGTTTCTCAGATAAACAGATTGCATTAGCTACCAATTCAAATGAATTAGAAGTTAGATCAACTAGAAAATCATACGGTATTACTCCATTTGTTAAGAAGATTGACACTTTAGCTGCTGAATTCCCTGCTGATACCAATTACTTATACACAACCTATAATGCATCCTCTCATGATATTAAATTCGATGATTTCGGTACTATGGTTTTAGGTTCTGGTGTTTACAGAATTGGCTCATCCGTTGAATTTGATTGGTGTGCTGTTTCCACTGCCAGAGCTTTAAGAGCTGCTGGTAAGAAAACTATTATGATTAACTATAACCCAGAAACTGTTTCTACTGATTTTGATGAAGTCGATAGATTATATTTTGAAGAACTGTCATTTGAAAGAGTCATGGATATTTATGAATTAGAACACGCTCAAGACATCGTTGTTTCAGTTGGTGGACAATTACCTCAAAATATTGCACTAAAATTACAAGAATCAGGAGCTAAGATTTTAGGTACTAACCCTGAAGATATTGATAAGGCTGAAGATAGACACAAATTCTCGAGTATTTTAGATTCTATTAATATCGATCAACCAGCTTGGAAGGAATTAACCTCGATTTCTGAAGCTGAACAATTTGCCAACGAAGTTGGATACCCTGTTTTAGTTAGACCTTCATATGTTTTATCTGGTGCTGCTATGTCCGTTATAAGATCTAAGTCCGAATTAGAAACTAAGTTAACTAATGCTGCTAATGTTTCAGCTGATCATCCTGTTGTCATTTCCAAATTTATTGAAGGTGCTCAAGAAATTGATATTGATGCAGTCGCTTCTCAAGGTAAGGTTTTGGTTCACGCTGTTTCTGAACATGTTGAAAATGCTGGTATTCATTCTGGTGACGCTACACTAGTTCTACCTCCTCAGAAGTTAGACCAAGATATTATGAACAGATTAAAAGAAATTGCCGATAAAGTGGCAGCTGCTTGGAATATTACTGGCCCTTTCAATATGCAAATTATTAAAGCGGTTAACGAAACCACCGGTATTCCAGATCTAAAAGTTATTGAATGTAATATCAGAGCTTCAAGATCTTTCCCATTTGTTTCTAAGGTTTTAGGTGTCAATTTCATTGATGTTGCAGTTAAAGCTTTATTAAATGAAAATGTTCCAGTTCCAGCCAACTTAATGGAAATCAAACGTGATTATGTTGCTACTAAAGTTCCTCAATTTTCATTTACTAGATTAGCCGGCGCTGATCCATTTTTAGGTGTTGAAATGGCATCTACTGGTGAAGTTGCATGCTTTGGTGAAGATGTTGTTGAAGCTTATTGGACTTCTATGCAAGCTACTATGAACTTTCACTTACCAAAGCCTCCTTCTGGTATTTTATTTGGTGGTGATTTGACTAAAGAATATTTAGGTAGTGTTGCCAAAACAATTGAATCATTAGGTTATAAATATTATACAGCATCACCAGAGGTTGCTGAATATTTGAAAACTTACACTAGCACACCAGTTGAAGTGATTGAATTCCCTAAAGATAACAAAAGAGAATTAAGAGAAGTTTTCCAAAAATATGATGTTAAATGTGTTTTCAATTTGGCTAGAGATAGAGCTGATTCCTTAAACGATGAAGATTACGTTATGAGAAGAAATGCCATTGATTTCGCCATTCCATTATTTAATGAGCCACAGACATCATTATTGTTTGCCCAAGCATTAAGCGAAAAGCTGCCAGCTAAGATTGCCAATGAGGGTAAAGAAGAAGTTGTTATTCCTAACGAAGTTCATAGATGGAGTGAATTTATTGGAGGTAAACCAGTTTAACAATTAAGAAAGACGACTATAACATTCCTATAATAATCTGATCTTTTAATACATGTGTACATTTTCTATTTCGTTATAATTTTCTAGAGTCTCTTATATACATACAAAATACATCAATATATGCTTTTAATGAAATAGCGTGAAATAGAAGCTTTCCGTAGCGTAGGGCGTCTCAGTGACCAGATCTACCCCGACGAAGTGGCTGCGCAGTGGGTGTCGAACCGCTTATAATAGTGGGCGCGCCGCTTCTCTGATGCTTCAACATTTGAATTAGGTGAACTTTAAACGGCAGGAATAGCACCAGCCAGTTGGTGATTTGTCCTTCCTGGTCACCACTTTCGTCATAGGCCCACCGTTCTTCAGCTCTCAGCTTGTTATCGACCCTTACATTTCCAATTACTCCCCATTCCGAGCAAGCCGAGTAGCCGATTCAAAGAGATCAAGTCCAACCAGCCCAAGGAGCGAGCCAACATTACGTTATTGAAATTATTTAGTTCTATTTAGTTTTAATATCGCTTCGTATTTACACCACAATAAAATCAAAAGATGGGTCTTTGCGGTTCTAAAGAAGAAACTTCTCAGATCACAACTTCAACGGCTGCTACTAGTCAAGTCGTTAAGAAAAATGCAACGTCAAAACAAACTAATGGCGAGAAGCCACCAAAAGATAATAATGCAGTTGCAACAACAACAAATTCAAAGCAAAAGAAATCAGTTAAGGGCGAAGTTAAGGTTTTATTACTAGGTTCTGGTGAATCTGGTAAATCCACCATGCTAAAACAAATTAAAATTATCCATCAAAATGGTTTCTCAAAAAGAGAGTTATATGATTACAAACCATTTGTTTTTAAAAATATTATGGAAGCTTCACAGTCCTTAGTTAGTGCATTAAAACAATTTCAAATAGTTAATCAATTAACAAATTTGACTAATGAAGATATCGAGGCTATTTCGAATTTTGAGGCTCCAATGGATACTGATTATGATCAATTAGATCCAGCAATAGTTTCTAAAATAAGGTTATTAAGCGAGGATCCAGTTACTAAAAAGATGATTCAAGAAAAGAGAAGAGATTTCTATTTACCTGATTCAGCACAATATTTCCTCGAAAATTTGGACAGAATATCGGGAGAAGGTTATATTCCAAACGTTACTGATGTTTTAAGAACCAGAAAGCAAACCTCAGGTATTTATGATTCAAAGTTCCAATTGGAAGATATCGATGTTCATTTGTATGATGTTGGTGGTCAAAGATCAGAGAGAAAGAAATGGATCCACTGTTTTGACAATGTCACGGTCATTATGTTTTGTGTTGCCTTATCCGAATATGATCAAGTTTTACTAGAATCGCCAGATCAAAATAGATTGGAGGAATCCATTAATTTGTTTGAGTCTGTTGTTAATTCAATGTGGTTTAAAAGAACAGCTGTTATTTTATGTTTAAATAAGATTGATATATTTGTTGAAAAATTACCAAACTCACCTTTAGAGAACTATTTCTCTGATTATATTGGTGGTAACGATGTTCAAAATGCAGTTAAATATATTTTATGGAGATTCCAAAAAGTTAATAGAGCTAATTTAGCAATAACGCCATACTTGACTCAAGCTACTGATACATCCAATATGAAGTTGGTGTTTGCTGTTGTTAAAGAAACAATTTTACATAATTCTTTAATGGATAGTGGTATTGTTCAAGCATGAGCTGCTTGAGAACTCTTATTTGTAAGTCATGTTTTTGTGTCCTTTTTTCTTTGTTCAGTTGATAGTCCTGTTTGTTTTCACTTGTTTTTGTATCTTAGCCGTATATCTTTCACCCTATACATATATAGCTCTGGTATTGTATACGTTTTTACTTCTTTAATCAAAGCTCAAAATATATATCTGACGCTTATCAAATCGACGGATTCGTCCGAGTTCTTTCGGGCGTCGACCGGCGACCGTTGGATTGGATTGGATGATACGCGAGCGGGGCGAGAGCCTGTCACAGAGCAGGTAAACAGACCCTGAAATTTCAGATTTCAAATTCACCAACCTTTCTTTTTCTGAGTTGAACACACCAAACACCAGGTGGTACCAATAATTATGTTAGTCAAGAGATATTCACTGTCAAGGATAACCTTAACACGACTCAGACCAGTCGTTGTACTGTCTCCAATGTCCTATCATGCTTTCATTACAAAAAGAACTTTCCAAACTACATTATCCAAGAAACTCAACCCTATGATGCCATTTGACCCTACCGAAGTGTTGTCAGACGAACCGGGAGACGACGAAAATGGTAACAAGAAGAAATCAGGAAAAGAGGATAAATGGGCTGACATTAAGTCAACTTTGGGCAAATGTCTTGAAACGGCTTTAATCACTTTTTCCTCCTTATTAGTTCTTGGCTTATCTGGTATTGCTTATCACGAAATGTATTATAATAGAGTGCTAAGCAAGATTGAAGACTCTTTTGATCAAGGTGATCCTTCGACACTGGAAGAAAGACATAAAGTTCTTAGTAAGGAAAGCCAATTTTGGGTTGAAAGAGAGAATCAACGTATTTTAGATGAGATATTTCGAGGTGACATTCAAGGTCGTTATTTCTTAATCATTGGTGAAAAAGGTACAGGTAAAACCTCTGCTATTATGGAATCAATGAGAAGGGTCAATGGTGGTGATTGTGCAATTGTTGATTGTTCTTCAGATTTAGAATTGATGAGATTAAGAATTGGTGATGCTTTAAATTTTCGTTTTCATGAAGATTATATAGGTTCTCTATTCTCCATTAGAGGCCCTAGAGACACTACAGCTTTGTTAGATATTGAGCGTGCTTTTGTCAAATTAGAAGAAGTTGCTAATAGAAAAGTTAAGGAGACCAAAAAACCTTTAGTTTTAGTTTTGAACAATGCTCATTTAATTAAAAGTGATGATGATGGCGCTGCCTTAGTAGAACTGCTGCAACAAAAAGCTGAAATGTTAGCTAGTACTGGATTGGTCACCATGATCTTTAATTCTGATGATTATTGGCTTTATGAAAGATTTAAACAATTAGCCACTAGATTGGAAATTTTAAATTTTAAGGATTTACATAGAGAAGAAGCAATTAATGCCTTAAGAGCTTCTAGAGCTAGATATTTTGGTGAAAGTGTTGAAGATAACGTTTGCAGACAAGTTTACGAATTAGTTGGAGGTAGACCTCAGCATATTAATCATGTTGCTGCCCATCAAGATATGATCAAAGCTTGCAATGATATTATTGATAAAGAGAAGATTTGGTTTCTGAACCAATGTGGTTTACTAGGTGAAGACATGGATGATGATGTGATGGAAAGTGGTAAATTCTCCACTTCAGCAATGCTATTGATGAGAGAATTGGTTGAAATGGATAGAAAAAGGTTAAAAGAGTTAAATGAAGAGGGAAATGGGGAAAGTATTTCTAAAGAGCATGTTTTGCCAGAATTACCATTATGGAGAGCTAGACAAGTTATGACACGTCCTGATTATATTCAAGGTTATGATCACTTAAATATCTTCACAATTGATTCTTATTCAATGGTTAGAGCTGATTCTGTTCCGATGATGAGAGCTTTCCATGAAATCTGTTCGCAGCCTGGATTTGACCAGTTATTAGAAGAAACTGTTGATAGAGTTGCTGCAATTGAATCTTTAGGACGTACTAAAGAGTTGGTTTTCAAAGACTTAATGCTGGGTGGTAAGTTCCATTTTGAAAAAACGGGGGATGAAAAGAAGAAATGGGCTATGACTTTACATGGTGGCACCAAAGAAACAGACGAAGAAGATAAAGATGACGAGGAACTGATGAAATTAGATGAAATCCATGAAGCTGCCAGAAAGAAATGGTGGAAAAAGAGAATGCAAAACTACAGTTATGTTCCAGCTGTAGGTGAAGAAGGAGATGAGAAACAAGATGAACCGATGGACTTGAGCCGAGAAAAAAAATTATAGAGACACCTGAAACGCTAGCATTACATTATTTTCTTTTACTTACATACTATTCCTATATATTTACTAGATTATTAACCTATTATTTGTATCTATCATAGCTTGTAGAGGGAGTAAACTTTGTTTCGCGCACGACCTAGATCGCCTGTTTGTTCGCTGCGAAGATGAAAGAGTGGCAAATAGCTCTCTGTTAGAGTTACAGAGTTCTTGCTGAGTTCTTGCTGAAAACAAGTTCATAGCACTCTCAATTACCGTCAATTGGAACTGCACACTGGATCAAACTATAAACAATGGATATTATTTTAGGAATTCGTGTGAAAGATGGTGTTATCATCGCCACTTCTAAGGCTTTCACTCGTGGTATTTCTATCTTGAAAGATAGTGATGACAAGACCCGTGATTTGAATGATTATAATGTGCTAGCATTTACAGGTGATTCCGGTGACACAACACAATTTGCAGAATACATCCAAGGTAATATTCAACTTTACAACATGAGGGAAAATACGGAGATGAATTCGAAGGCAATTGCAAGTTTCATAAGGCAAGAACTTGCAAAGTCTCTAAGATCTAGAAAACCATACCAAGTGCAAACTATTTTAGGTGGTATGAATAAAGGTGAAGAACCATTTTTATCCATGATTGATTATTTAGGTACTAGAGTTGATTTACCGTACGTTGCACATGGCTATGCCGCCTTCTATACTATGTCTTTATTAGATCATCATTACAGCAAAGAACATGTTTTAAACGATGGTTTAGAATTGCTAGTGAAGTGCCACGATGAGTTGAATAAGAGAATGCCAGTTGATTTTAAAGGTTTGAATGTTAAAATTATCGATAAAGATGGTATTAGACCCTACGATTTTGAGAAATTTACAGCTGAATATAAGAAAACTAATGCTTAAGTTTTTTAAGTTTTCTCTCTAGAACAAACACAGTTTTCCCATTCTAAAGTGCTTAAATTATTGCCACTTCATTTTATTTTTGTTCCGTGCTTTGTATATTTCGTTTTAAATAAATGTCAAATTATCAACACCCAGCTTGTAAAGTATGCAATAATGATAGAGTCTTTTTGTAATAAATTAAACTAAAAATAAAATATTAAGAAAATCCTATACACAAAAAACTAAAAAAAAAATGAGTCAAAGAAATTGTATTAAAACAAAACTATACAGAAAGAACGAAAGAAGTTTAAAAAAATAGAAAATGGATACTAATAATAACGGTACTTTAAAATTAAATAGTTAATGTAGAACTCACTGAAGACTCATCCTTTATTTCTTCTTTTTTCTTTTCAGTACTAGCAACGCTGATGAATTCTTCTTTTATTTCGGCATCAACGCTAGAAGCAGTTTCAATTTCTTCAACTTCAGTTGTTTTATTCTCTGCCTCGGCTTCCTCAACTTCGGTTGCTTCATTCTCAACTTCGGCTTCCTCAGCTTCTGTTGATTCATTTTCATCTTCGGCTTCAACTTCTCCAGAGACAGATGATTCAATTGATTTTTCAACAATTGTTTCCTTAGTATCTTCAATAGAATGGGTAGAAGTTTCCTTGGAAACTATGGATTCTTCGGTATCCTCAACAGAGGAAGCAATTGATTTCTCAACAGCTTCAACAGTTTCAGAAGTCGAGTCTTCAACTTCAACTTCTTCATCTGGGACCTTTAATGGAACTTGTTCTTCAACTCCCTTCGCAACAACTGGAGTTTCACTAGTAGCAGTCTCAACAATAGATTCATCAATTTGGGTGGAAACAGGTTCACCATCATCACCTAAAACAACAGTTTTGGTGACTTGAACAGTACTAGTAGTTTCAGTTTCTTCTTCGTCTTTAGAGGCAGCAGCAGCAGCAGCAGCAGCTTGTCTTTCTTCCTTTTCTCTAGATTGGAATTCAATGTTGGCCTTAGCTCTTAAAATAGCTAAATATGACTGACCGTCATTTAATAAAATGTTAATAGTTTTTTTAACTGAGCCTAAAGTTTTTTTGAAATCTTGGGAAATTGGATCCGAAGTCAAAATTTGATCTCTAACATCCATAAGCTCTTTCTTAATTTCATTGAATTTCTTCCATTCCTCCCAGTTATCACCCTTGCTAATAATATCAGAAGAATAAGCAGATAAAGTAGATTCACTAAATTCAGAGAAGCCATCTAAAATAGATTTTCTAACTTCTGAAACATTTTCTTTCAAATCTTTTTCGACCTGAACAATTTGTTCTTGAGCTGCATTACCAGCATCAGTAATTGCTTTGGAATGTTTAGCTAAAACATCTCTATAATCTTGTCTACTGACTTGAGGAACAGCCTCTTTATCATTAATTTTGACTAATAATTGGTGAGCTTCATTATATTCAACACCATTGGTTAATTTACTTAATTCTCTTAATTTTTCTCTTGGCTCCTCACTTAATCTACTAATAGATTCATCAGCTAATTTTTGAGTTTGGGAGTTGAAATCTTTTAGAGCATCGTCAATTACGTTTTTTAATAATTCTTCATACTTTTGAGATGTTGGAACAGGAGCAGGAGACGCAGTATTAGCGGCAACAACACTTGATGAATCTGTAGTTGCCTCAGACGCGGCTTCATTTGTTTTTGCTAATTTCTTGAAAAATTCGTAATCTTCGTAACTTGGAATCTTAAAGCCAGCATCCAAAATTTTATTGAATTCATGCTTTAAAAATTCAGATTTAGTTTGTATATCTTCAGACAATTTGAATTCGTCAGCTTGGAATGCCTTAATACTTTCTTCTAACGAAGTGATAAAGTATTTCACACCATCAACGCAAGTCAAAAAAGTAGTCTTGATGTAGTGATAAGCAACAGAATTCAAAAATTGCTTCCAATAAGGACCAGCTGGAGAGTCCAAAAACTTAGCATATCCAGTTTCAAGTTGAGGTTCAGCATAAAACTTATAATTGAAGTAAACAGAAATGATAGCTTTAGTGGCATATTCTTTAGTTTTTGCTTTAATGATATCGTAATAGATCGAAAGTGCCGGGAATATCTTGGTCTTTAAAGTGTGAGAGGTGTTATCGTAAGCTTCAATTGATTTTTCTTTGGCAATCTTGCCATAAATTTCACCTTTTTCTTTAGCAAAGGCGGATGTGATTCCATAATAATGAATTGACTTTTGCTTTGCAATTTCAGAATACTTGCAAGCTTGCTCTTGAGCAATTGGATAATACTTATCGACTAAAGGCTTACCATGTTGAACGTAAATTTCAGCTGATTTGACAGCTGCCTTATCGACAATCGGTTTAACAGGGGAAGCTTCATATTTATCGTAAGCTGGGACGACGACTTTTTCATTAAAGGATTCCAAAGCTGGAGCAGCATATGGAAGTATAAATGTGTAAGCTTGATGGGAAACTTTGCAAACAGGATCAGACTGAAGCAATTCGTAATCAAGGGGTTTTCCAAGGGGACAAGTATTGAAGATGTGGTAGGAGAAGGCGATCAGCAAGAAACACGAGAGATAGCACTTCACTTTACTGAAAGAGCACGCCATGGTTAGGGATTTGATTGACGATTGTTTTGTGGATACAGGCCAGGAAGAAGAAAGCTGGGGTGACTGAAGTCAAATCAATAGTTGGATATGTAATTAGCCAATGCAACTAAAAACAAAAATGGGCCGTTGCCGTTTGTGTTGATCGAGTCGAAATAATGCTCGCGCTCGTTCCAGATCCGTTTCAGCGATTCAGGGTCTACGGATTACATGGTTCTTACTCTGGTTTTGGGCTAATAGTACACTTACACACTTACATACTTACACAAACTAGTAGTAACCTCTTCTGGTGCCATGGTCTCTGTCTCTGGAAGAGTAACCGTAGTACCCCTGTTGTCGAGGAGCCCTGTTGCTGTAGCCATGGTAACCTCTTCCATTTCCATGACTGTAACTACTAGGACCAGAAGGAGGACCAGAAGGAGGACCAGAGGAAGATGCCATTCCTTGGTAACCTTTATAACGGTCCTCTTGCTGTCGGAAACCTTGATGATACGACTGAGGGCCTGTAGGAGGTTGAATATGATTGTCAGTAGAATTTGATTTGGTGTTCTCTCTGTCTTTCTCTTGTTCTCTGGAAAGATTCTTCAAATTTCTATTTCTTTCAAGAACTTTCAATCTAGCAGTATAATTTCTACCTCCTAATCCACCTCCAAGCCTTCTAGGCTTCCAATTCTTGACAACTCGACCTCTTTCAATATCAACGACAATCTTTCTATCATTCAATATCATACCGTTACCTCTTTGGAAGGCTTGCTGTGCATCTGATTTATTTTTGTAAACTATAAAAGCATAACCCCTTGACTTTTGTGAACGCTTATCCCTTACCACTCGAACTTGTTCTATTTCTCCATAAGTTGCAAATTTGTTATTCAATTCGATCTCATCAATTTGATAATCTAATCTACCTATGAATATTGTTTTATATGGGTCGCCACTAATATGTGAATCCTGTTCAGGATTCCATTGTATTAGCTTTTCTCTTAGCTGATCATTTTGTTCAACCAGAGAAGTAGAATTGTTACCTTTAACTGTAGCCTCAACTTTCGATGGTTTCTTAACTTTGCTTTTATATGTCTTTGAATAGGTTTCTAATAATCCCAACAAGGGACCTATACCATCTGGGGCATTAGTTTTCCTTGAACCAGGTTCTCTATCTATAGGTTCTAAATACTTGGATGGATACTTAATTTCAAAGATTGCGTTAACGTACGGTGGAAATTTATTTTCAGTCATCGTTTTTCTCTAATTGGTCTGATGATCACTTGCAGTACAACTTTAAAAAGATATTCTTGAAAGAATGTAATAGATGAATAATATTGAAGGATATGTGGTTCAAAGTAAGTAACCAATAGAATCTGCGTATTATAGGTCAGCTAGAGTTAAAATTGATAACAGTTCTCTTCAAGGTCAAACACAATAAAAGAAGCGTGCAATTAGTAGACCAACTTTCATAGAAAGTGGCACAGTGAAAGCTGCGCCACTTATAAGAATTTGCACGACCTGAGCCGCAGGGAAAGTTTTTTAAGATTTTTTTTTAAATAAATTTCTTTATCAGTAGTTTAACCTGGTCTTTGCTTCAAAAAGCTCCACACCACATATTCCAATACTGCTTTAAAGGAAAATATAATAGAATGGCAGGAGGAAAAACTCAAAAGAAAAACGCCAAAGGTCGTTTGGATAGATACTATTATCTTGCCAAAGAAAAAGGTTATAGAGCAAGATCATCTTTCAAAGTTCTTCAAATTAATGAAAAGTATGGCCATTTCTTAGAAAAATCCAAGGTTGTCATTGATTTATGTGCTGCTCCTGGTTCCTGGTGTCAAGTTGCCTCTCAATTATGCCCTGTCAATTCTTTAATTATCGGTGTTGATATTGTTCCAATTAAACCATTACCAAATTGTATTACATTTCAATCTGATATCACCACCGAAGACTGTAGATCTAAATTAAGAGGTCATATGAAAACTTGGAAAGCTGATACTGTTTTGCATGATGGTGCCCCTAATGTTGGTTTAGGTTGGGTGCAAGATGCCTTCACACAGTCTCATTTAACATTACAAGCTTTAAGATTAGCTGTAGAAAATTTAACAGCTGGTGGTACATTTGTTACAAAAGTTTTCAGATCAAGAGATTACAACAATTTGATTTGGGTTTTTAAACAGCTGTTCGACAAAGTTGAGGCTACCAAACCACCAGCTTCCAGAAATGTTTCTGCTGAAATTTTCGTTGTTTGTAAAGGCTTCAAAGCTCCAAAAAAGATGGATCCAAGATTATTAGATCCAAAGGAAGTTTTTGAAGAATTACCAGATGGGCCAGCTAATAATGAATCTAAAGTTTTCAACCCAGAAAAGAAGAAGAGAAAGAGAGATGGTTACGAAGAAGATGATTGGACTCATTTCCATCCAATGGAATTATTAGAATGGGTGAAACAAGAAGATGATATTATTAATACATTAGGTTCAGTTTCAAAATTTGAATATGATAAACAAGATACAGAGTGGAAAATATTGAAGAAGATGAAACAAACAACGAAAGAGTTCCTAGCATGTTGTGAAGATTTAAAGGTTTTAGGTAAGAAAGATTTTAGATTGTTAATTAAATGGAGACAACACGCAAGAGACGTTTTAGGAATAGAGGATAAATCATTAAAAGAAAAGCCAACCATTGAAGTTGAAGAATTGACTGAAGATCAACAGATTGATAAAGAATTAGATGACCTGAAAGAAAAACAAAGAGTGAAACAAAAAAGAGAGAAAAGAAAGAAGAATGAATTGAAACAGAAAGAAGTCCAAAGAATGCAAATGAATATGCTTACGGATATGCAAATTGGTTTAGATGCAGCACAGATTGGTTCTGAATCATTATTCAATTTAAAAATAGCCGAGAAAACAGGTCAATTGAATGATTTGTCAAAGGGTAAGAAATCTATGGTTTTCGACAATGAGGAATTAATTAAAGATAATGATATTATGATTGATGACGAAAAGAAATTCGAACAGATTGATTCAGCTGATGAAGTGGATAATTTAGAAGATGAATTAAATGATATGCATCACCATTATAAAGAAAAGCAAATGGAAAGAAAGGCGAACTTACGTGCTAAGATGGCTAGAGGCGGCGATGACGATGAAGCTTGGGAAGGTATTCAAGATGATGAACGTCAAGAAGAAGTCAGTGATTCAGATGATGGAGAATTTGAAAGTGATGAGGATATCGAATTAGATTCTGATGATGACGAAGCGATTAACAAATTGATTGCTACCATTGAAAAGAAGAAGAAAGGTAGTTTAAGTTCTACAGCTAAAAGTTTCTTTAGTGATTCTATTTTTGAAGGTGTTAATTTAGATACTCCTGCTCCTGTTCCTGTTACTATTTCTAATCAAAATAAGAAGCAAAAGACAACTGATGGTTCCACTGATTCCAAGAAAGCTGTTGAATCATCTGACAATGAATCTGACCCTTCAGATGATGACGAAGCTGATTCTGACTCTGGGTTTGAAATTGTTGCAAATGACTATAATAAAAAAGATGATGATTCAGATTTCGAAACCGATTCTGAAGATGAAAGAACAGAGAAAGCTAGAGAATCACATAAAAAGGATGTCGATATTGCTACAGTTGAAGCCATGACTCTTGCGCATCAATTAGCTTTAGGCCACATGAACAAGAAAGATTTAATAAATGAAGGTTTCAATAAATACTCTTTCAGAGAAAAAGAAGGATTACCTGAATGGTTCCTGGAAGATGAAGGCCAACATAGTAAGATTAATAGACCAATTACTAAAGAAGCTGCACTGGCAATTAAGGATAAGATGAAACAACTGAATGCTAGACCAATTAAGAAGGTTATGGAAGCTCAAGGTAGAAAGCAGTACAGAGCAATGAGAAGATTAGAAAAGATGAAGAAGAAATCTGATCTAATTGCAGATGATGAAAATAAATCTGAATTAGACAAGGCTAATGAAATTCAAGCATTAATGAAGAAAATGGGTGGTAAGAAGAAGGTTAAACCTAAGGTCAAATTAGTCGTTGCTACAGGTAAGAACAAGGGTCTTTCAGGTAGACCTAAGGGTGTTAAGGGTAAGTATAAGATGGTGGATGGTGTGTTGAAGAATGAAATGAGAGCTTTGAGAAGAATAGAGAAGAAGCACAAGAAAAAGAGTAAGAAATGAGCTTCCAATACATTTCTAAATTAAGCTGAGTGAGCGAAATAAGTTTTTTGTATAGACAAGTTAATGCACATTATTTGTACGTACGATTTTTTGAGAACGCCCTTGTAAAGTAAATCCTGTAGAGCTTGAAACAACCCATACACTTCCAATTACATATGCCAAAAATAACACAGAGGTCATTGTACTTCATTGATCCATCAGCAAACGCAGAACAAGTCTTCAGAGATATCAGTCAAAACGAGCAGGTTATCACAATACCTGCCAATTCAAGTTTACCGTTATCATTGCAAGAGAAGATTAATGTGCCCTATGACCAACTGAAGCATAATGAATTAGTTGACTTATTGATAAAGTCACAATTGGTTGATATCAGATATAATGACAAAACTGAAAAGTCTAAAGGTTTGAGATTGGGACAAACTATATTTAATGATTTTAAGAATTTGAATGGATTTGGGTTAGATATTCAAGTTGCACCACAACAAGTTTCAAGTTTTAAAGAATATCAACAGGCATCAAAAGATTTGATTAACAAAATTCTAACTTCTTTAAAGAGAAAGGAACAGATTAAAGAAGATGAAAAGCCAATCTTTTATAACAATGAATGGTTTAAATATCATTCTTTTGATGGACATGCTGATATTGAAGTTACATTATTAAGATTATGGAATTCAATTTCTTATGAAGAGTTACCTATCCATTTATCAAATTTGAAAAAATTATCGTCGTTTGAAATCTATTTAGAAAATGATCAAAAACAATTATCTCTTGTTTTATACTGGGATAAAATAGTTAAACCATTAAAGATATCTAAAGGATATAAATCTGAAATCATAAAAGAAATTGGAACTTTTCAATCAATGTCACCAGAACCATGGGAATACGAGCCTGCCTTAAGTGGAGTTACATTTAAATTACCGAGTACTGAAGATCCAGTTTTGTTAAGACCTACATTTTTAATCAGTTATCCTATCCACAACACTCTATATGGCTTTTCAAGTAAACATGAAATCTTACAAAGTTCAAGTTTACATCCAATCTATAAAATTGAAATAATTGAAAATGGTAAAGAAGATAATCCGTATTTGTCGTTTAAACCACATTTAGAACAACACTGCAGTTTGAAATTTTATATTGATTTTTCAAAAAATATAATTATCGATAAATATCAATTAAGTGGTAAACCTCAATTCAAAGATTTAAAGATATTTAATGAAGATAAGATGGATTTGGAGTTGCCTACTTACAAATTGAATTCAGTCGGATCGTCATTAAGTTTAACTTTAAATGATTCATATGTTTTAGAAAATTCAGGTTTTGAAATTCCATTACATTTAAGATACGCAGAACCTAATTTTTCCGGGGTTGAAGATGTTTTATTATCTAAAGGTAATTTATATTGGCAATGCTCAACGCAAGACTATGATGAGAAGAAGTTAACTAAAATCAATGATTATTTTTTAAACGATAATAAAAATAAGTTGGGATATGAAAGATTTGAAGACAATTTAAAACTATATTATGTTGCAGATATAGATAATTCAAATTACTTTCAATTAGAAATGCCTGTTGGTGAATTGCAAAACTCATTTTTGGTTGAGTTGGTTACATTATTAGCAGTCATTTTTTCAACTTTGTATATCGTTAAGAAAATGTTTCTCTAGCCTAATAAATTATAATTCCCCTTTAACTGAAGTAAGCTGTCAATCAAAATAATCAAAATAACGTTCTCCATCATATATTTTTTATTTTGTATGTAATTAAGCATCTTTTATTTTGCTTTTATGGATATAATTATATACCTACCATACGCCGAAAGCCATTTAATGCATTGGCAACTAAGTATATATAGTCTTTTTCATATTTTATTTAGAGTTTACATATACGACACAAGCAAGATATATAGTGTACCTGGTACCTCACAGGTTAATTGCCTTGTAATTTTTAAACACATACATGCTCCTTTTTGATCCAGATACCATAAACCTTAACTAATCAAACCAACGAATTATAAAATGCCAAATATCCCCCGGCCCGTCGAACACAAATCAAATCAAATTAAATCAAATCAAATATAGTACACTTCGGTCGCAAAGTGCACTAAACGGGTACTAATCAAGATACGAAAGGGGATATACTTAGTACGATATATATAGCAAAGGGGTTTGATAATGGTCCTTGTCCTCATTTGGGTTAGAACAATTTCATTTCAAGAACTTTGCATATGTATATGGGTACATGGTATCCTAACTACGAAATTGACTTCTCCCAGGGTCGTATACCTCAGCTCTACCAATTTCCTGTCGTACTCCTCCTATATACCTTGCGCAACATTGTACCCAAGGCCGTTGCATGAAAGATTAAAATAAGGTTGTGATTGTTTTAGTTATGTTTCAAAAACATACAGACTCTTCATCCATATACAATAGCCAATTCTTCTAGAGGTGAAAAAATATTTTAATTTATCGATGTCTACCGTTGTATGCAAACTCTGAATATTATTTAACTGATTGTGGTACATGTTAAAATTAAAAATGAAAACAACAAAAGACACGCTAAAGCAAGGAAAAAAACACGCTGGCGGGCTAACACACACTTAGTCCATGGCTGTGCTATCAGCCATGGTTAACATTTAACTGGATGCACTCACTTTCGAACCAAAATGATTGATCGCTTGTTATCGACTGCTACTTTAAGTTTTCCATTTTTCAGCTAAATATGTCATAGATGTCGACTGAAATTTCACGTCTCCATGTTATAACTAAGAGACCCCCTTCCTTTCTCACCCTATGGCGACACCTCCAACTGGAGTTCGGGATTCACTCGATTAGTTTGACATGTGTGACGTACCGAAAGTTATTTTTAGCAGCTGTGCGTGAAGAAAAAGGAAGAGAGAGGTATGTGCTTACATAAGCAGGTACGTATGCAGAGCCGCACCAGAAAAGAAATTCTTCGATTAATTATTTTTTTCCAGTTTCAAAGTCGATGGGAAACTAGCGTTAGGGCCAATTAGGGAGTTGTGAGAGATGTAGTATGGTGATATGACATAAAGATCGATAGATCAGCCTGCTGATTGGACATACACTACACATAGTCGAGTGGAACCAGCGGATGGATGGGCAGGCGCATGCTTGAACATTACTCTACCATTAAGTAAAACTTAAATACCGATGTAATTGTGATGTATGTATGCAATTAATTTAATTAATTAGGAAATTGGAAAGATTTCACTCGTAGCTTATAGGCTGTTCTGGCTTAAAATTAAGAATTGCTGCTCAGGAATCAGGAGGCATTTGATAAAAATTCCAGGACTGGTGGCTCCGAAGCTGTCTATATATAGTCCGGGAGTGTTTAGTTTGTTTGTAGCTACACAGAATTCATATCTAGGCAATAGCCAGCAAAACAGCTGTTGTGTCGTCAGGCACCCACGCAGCTGGTGCTGTTTCCGGCCAGAGGCCCTGCCGGATTAGGTGCATCTCCGACCAGAGGCCGACGCATCGGGAAGGTCAGCTTGCCGGATAAGCCCTGTTTTGAGCACCCACTGCAAGCGAACTTCTCTATGTGTCGTTCTTTACTTGACTTTGATTAGTAGTACCAACTGGTGTCTTTAACCATTTCAATATCAAATCATTTGGGTTTCTAGTAGTGCCTGTATCTACTCTTAGTAACTGCCAATAGTTATTTTACAGGGCTAGGCCACATCCAAAATGCTCCAAATCTCGTAGCAGTGCAGTATGTGATGCATCTGGGGCTCTCAAAACCCAGCCGAGAGCTTCCTGATCCGGCCAGCTAGATCCAGATCCAGATCCAGGCGTGAACAAAGCAAGAGTCTCGACTAGACTGAGTCTGGCAGCTCCATTTGCTGGTGCTTAGCAAAGCCAGAGAAGGAGATCCCTTTATCAACTCTTCTGCTCCTGTTAGCCCAGCTCACTTCTCTCCAAACAACAACCAACCTCCTCCTCTTCTTCTTCAACACTTACCTCTCCGTCCTGTTCCCACCGTTCGCTTACTTCCAGGCCTTGTCTTGTCTTTCCACCTCCATCCTCCATCCTCCATACAAGTCAAGCTCCTAGTTGCTGTCCTCTCGTTCCTGGTCAAGCTCTGTTATCTCCTGGCCCTGCCGTCCTCTCAATTGCCCCTTCTGTTTCCATTTCTATACTCCATTCCCACTCTTAGTTCTTTATATAGATCTGCTCTTTGCTTGCTATAACTTGTCCAAACTGCTCTTCCTGTGTTCTTGTTGTCACTATCATCTAATTCCAATTCCGGTTCCTCCTCCTTTATCTCATCTACTAATTTTGTTATTAATTTACTCTCGCTTTCTCGTCTCGTCTCGTTTCAATTCCAAATTTTAAACTGTTATTTTCAAAGTCCTCCCTCTAACTTCTTTAATTAACCTTATCTCTTTCAAATATGCAGCAGACTGCCTATAGAAATAACAATGCCATGTTTGCTCCTATCCCCGCTAATGTTGAGCAGGTCGATACTCCTCCAAATATGATTCCAGTTGCAAGAAGAAACTCAACTTCTTCCCTTCTTTCTGCTCAAAGCTCAACTCCTATGAACGGTTTTGGTCCTTCAGTTAGAAGCATGAATACAGACTCTCTACTGAGTATAGACGATAGATTTGTTAGAAGATCAAGACCAAGTTCAAGAATGTCAACAGGCAGCTTGTATTATCCTCAGCAACAGCAGATGCAACCTCATTATCCTCATCAGCCTCAGCAATATCAACGCCATTATCAACAACAACCTCAATATAGTAACTACTACCCTCAACAGCAACAACAATATCATCAACCACAACAACCACAACAACAACAACAACAACAACAACCTTATCCTCCTTCTGGTTATTATCAACCGGGAGGAGCCACTCCTCCAAACTCTGTGCCAATTAGTGCTCCTGGCTCTAGACATCCGTCTTTATCTTCAACTTCTAGTGGCCTGTATTATTTCCCAAATGGCGAGGTTTTCAGACCTAGACAGCAGTCTAAGAGCAGACCTTCAAGACCTCAAAGAGTTCCAAGAGCCCCCTCTTCCCCTTCTGTTAGTCAGCAGCAGTACCCTCAATTACCTCCACCACAACAGCAACAGGCTCCTCCTTCTCCATCTCCATCTCACTCTCAATCTCCATCGATGAGACCTATGGCTATGCCAGTTATGGGTCAACCTGGTCCTTCTCAATATCAATCTCAGCCTCAAGCTCAAGTTCAAGCTCAAACTCAAGCTCAACCTCAGCCTCAACAACGTCCTCCTCCATCTCATGGTAATTACAATTCTCAATATTTGAATGGTCATTCTTCGATGCCTAATTTAAGGAATCCAAATTATTATCAACAAAGACATAATCCTCAATATCAACATTTCAATAACAGCCGTCCTCAAATGCCACCTCAATTACCTTATCAGCATGGTCCACCATCTCCTGCTGCTTATCATAATTCAACTTTTCCAAGTCCTCGTCAACCAAGAAGACCTTCCTTGGCTGAGGTTCCGGTTGCTCCAAATGGATCCGTTGTTCCAAGTCCTCATCAACCTAGAAGACCTTCTTTAGCTGAAGTTCAGGCCGTTCCAAATGGAACTGCAAATAGAATTTCGATGTCGTCTCAAAGTTCGTCCGTTAATAATCCCGCTAGTTCCTCGTCTTCATCAACCATGCATAATTCTTCATCCCCTTCTCCTTCTATCGATGTTAATAATCCAGATACTCCTGCTTCTTCGCTTACTTGTATTGAACCTCTAATTCCAAATCAAGGTGGTGCATTTGCCCCAAAACAACCAGTTGGTGATGCTATGTACTCTATGAAATCTTACAATGACGAACAAAGTAACCAACTGCAACAACAACCACATCCAGTTGCATCAATTTCCAATGGATCTGATATCCCAAAGGTTAGTGACAGCTCTCTATGCATGATTGAAGAAAACAAGGTAATTGAAGAAAAGTTTGAAGATGCTCCTACTGATATCACCACTACTGCTGCTAATAGAGATTTAGTCACTGTTCCAATTTCCGAAACTCCGCTTGTTGAAGAAAATTCTGAATCAACAAATAAGACTAACGGCAAGTTTTATTTAAGCAGTGAAAAGTCTTCTTACTCTTCTTTGTTTGATTTAGATTACTCTCCATCTTGGGCTCAAATTTCAAATAATAATACTAGTAACAGTAACAGCAACACACCAACTAGCACTCCTCAAACTGAAGCAAAGCTGGTAAAACCTTCTGCTACTGAGACAACTAATAACTTCAAGACTCCGGTAATCTCACGCTCTGCTATCGCTGATTCACCATTGGATTCTTCATCTATGACTGGTGCCGGTATTCAACCACGTATAACTGTTCGTAACACTACTACTAGTACAATTGTGAGACCAAGAGTTACAGTTCGTGACTCCCACAGAAATCAATTACCAGCTGCTACTCCATTCCATCAAATTAACCCATCCATTGATTCTACAAACTCATCATCTACTTTTGTTAAACCCGTTGAATCCAAGACATCTACTGTTAGAGATTCTGTTGTCAAGTCTCACGATTCTGGTTTCTTGGCTACACTTGAAAGAAAGATGTCTCATACTTCTATTATTAGTTCTGCCATTAAGAGAGAGATTGGTTCCTCTCATAAGCTTGAACAATCGATTCCTACACCAGCTGAAAAGAAATCTTCTTCTGGATTCAAAGGTGCTTTTAGAAGACTGTTTAAGAGCTCTTCTACTCCTTCTAATGTTGGCTTATCTTCAAGTATTTCAGCTGCTCCAAGTACTACTGTTACTAATCACAATACTGTTACTAAGCAAGCACTGAATAAGTCTGCTTCGGTTTCTTCCAAATTTAATAAATTTAGTTTGAAAAATAAGTCTATTTCCTCTTCTTCTTCAGTTGAAGGTATTGATGAATCAAAGAAAAATTATATTGAACCTTTGTCCATTGAATTAAGTGATGTTGAAGAAAATAATGACGACGTCTTAAGTTTTGAGGTTGGTGACGAAAGAAAGAAAGACAAGAAAGTTGTTCATGTAAAGAAGCATAATGGGAAGAAACATCACAAAGGTCCAAAGAAGATTCTGGATAAGGATGGTGACGAATTTGTTTTAGATGATGATCTAGCTTATTTAACTAGTGTTATTGGATTGGGTGAATCTGATTTTTTATCCGCAGATAAAAAGGCAAAGAAGAAGTCTGGTAAGTCTAAATCAACTTTAACTGAAAAGAAAAATCATGAACCTGAAAAAAAAGCTGTTGTTGAAAAATCTGGTGTTCAAGTTCAAGTTGTTGAAAATAAGAGTCCCATTACTGAAAACTTTGATAGTAGAAGATCAGTGAGTAGAAAAAGTACGATGGAAAAGAAGAAGTCAATAAGTAGAAATAATACTGTTAGTTCTTGTAACACAGCTACTACTAGTACTACTTCAAATACCGATTCTCAGTCAGTTATTACCAGAGGTTCAAGAGCATCTGGTTATTCGTTCGAAGTTGAAGAAGGTGAATATGATTTGTCTTACTATTACAAACATTATAAAGAACGTCATTATTCTGATCAATTGGATGCTGATCAATTGCAAATTGAAACTCACAAGAGACCAAAGAAACCAAAGTCTGCTAGAAATTTGAAAGGTCCGATAATATCATGTCTGAAATCGACTTGTCTAAACTATGATCAATCAAATTTCATTCATGGTTCTTCTACTTCTTTAAGTAACTCCAACTCTCATTCTTCAACTTCTGATATGTCATCTGTTTCAAGGGCCGTGTCTCCTTCAAGTACTAAGTCCACTTCAGTTTCCCCATCTAAGAGTTCAACTTCAAAGACTGTTAATTTTTCAAACACTATTTATTTGAATGAGACTTTTTCTCAAGAAGCTTACAATAGATTTAATATGACTTTAAAACAATCCTATTCTTATTTGCATGCTAATCCAAACAAGGTTAGAGACATAAGAATCGAATTGAATACTTACAAACAGTATGATATGGCTGTTCATGAATTATCAAGAAAGAATACTCATTTTTTCCATAATTGATCAAATTTTGTTTTCTTTTATCCCACCCTTTTTTTAGACATCATTTTAGATTGCTAGAATTTTTTAACTACACATTTATGCTTATTTCTTCGTTGCTTTCGTTATTTGTTTTTCTTTCAATTTTTGACCCTTCTTCTCGTTACTTTATTTCGTTAGTTTTTTTAAATCTTTTTGTTAGTTTTAGTTTTTAATTTTGCTTTATTTCGAAAGTTTTATCATCCATTGCATACTAATTTCAATTGCTCATTATCATCATCATTACCTTCTTTCTTATTTTCTACATTTATTATCTATGTCATTGCAAATTTTTAAATTTACCCCTACTATTATTACTGTCATTTCATACCTTTTACATCGATTTATTTGTTTTTTTTACCCTAATCTATTTCTTTTTCTTTAATCGTTTTTTAATATTATTTTTGTTATTTGTTTCTATTGTCTTTTTTGATATCGTCATCTTTATACTTGTTTTTTTTTTATGGTTTACCCTCCATTCTTAATTTATCATATACATATAATTATTCTAAATCCTTTACATTGTTTTTTATCTTAATTTTCGTTGTTTCTTTTACTTGAATTTTCTAACGGTTTTAGTTTAAATTCTATTTTATAGCACTTCTACATGATTTTTATTTTGTTCATTTGCTTTTTTCTCCTTCTTACCCTTATATGTTTAAGTCACCTACCTCATCTTGTCGCACCTACATTTCACTTACGCTGAGTTTCATATTCACCTTGTAGCTTTAAATTAAAAGCAGAATAGTATTGGAATCTAGAATTGATATCGTATACAGTAAAATCAAGCGCACATAATCATAAATAGAAAACTAATTTATGAACCTCTATAAGTAGAATAACCATAATTGCTTAATAATAAAGGAACATGGTAATGCTTATCAGCTTTAGTTGGAACCTCGAAATTAATATCAATAAATGGGAAAAACGTCAATCCACCATCTCTTTCTTCGAAGTATTCTTTTGTGTAGAATCTAATTCTGTATAAGCCTGATTGTAAATCAGTCCAACTGGAGCCGTTGGCGGTAGTGGAGAAAAAATTCGAGTTTATAGAAGTGGGAATTGAGGTCCATGATGGGACTCTACCGTCTTGGTTTGTGAAAGCATATGCAAATGGTTTGGAGTCGCCCAATGATGCTGATGGGTTTGAAAGATAACTTATTTCACATTTAACATTAGCTGCTGGTCTACCTTTTGTTGTGTCTAAGATATGACAAGTGATTGGTGGAACTGCTGGCATGTTTTGTTTGGATTTTGTCCTGCCCTTTCCTTTTAAATTTGTTAGGAATTTATGGATTGAAGAGAAAACACTTAATTTTTAGTCATTCAGTTACTTTTGATGTCAATCTATATCTGTTTTGCCTTGC
Source organism: Ambrosiozyma philentoma (assembly GCA_003707675.3). NCBI lineage: Eukaryota > Fungi > Ascomycota > Pichiomycetes > Pichiales > Pichiaceae > Ambrosiozyma > Ambrosiozyma philentoma. The sequence goes on from PPKZ03000001.1 coordinate 985,801, forward strand.
TGCATCTTGATATGGAGAACACCGAGCGTCGCTAAATACGCGTCGGCGACGTATTATGCGTAGTATGAATACCGCGTTACGCTCTAAACAAAATATAAACGGTTTAAGACGTGTATTCCTGGCCAGGGCCTAGGAGTTCAAAGGGCTTATGTATATGACCACAAAAGAAATTAAAACCCATAGACTATCAGACATAATCTCAAAGAGTTATGCCAGATGAACTGTCCCCATCACAGGCTGTCGTTATTAACAAAACCAAGAAACTACTCCTGAAGATGTCTAAACAAGATTTTAGTCCTGGGCGAAATCATATAGTTTTACATAAAGATAATATTAATTATTACCATCCAAATATATTTCATAATTCTAAAATATATGATTATAGAAATGCAGATGGAGTGATAGATTACTTACCAATATCGATAGATGATATATTGAATGCAACGAGAGCTAATATTATATATCAGAATAAGTTCCGATCAAGATTAGATACAGCAATGGTATTAAATCATCCTTTACGAAGGGTTAAGATAATGGGAAAAGTCATTAGTGAACAATTGCAAGAATATGAAAAGCGAACAGGTGAAACGGAAAATTATACCTTACATTTTTTAAATTTGAATGATGGATCAACTCAGAAATTCATAACGTGCAAATTACAGAAATATCAATATTCAATGAATAATTTAAATTTTGAACGAAATTATGACAAATTGATTGAAATCAAAGGCACGATTCAATTTTTTCGTGAAAATATTGAGGTCCTGGCTGACGTGGTTAAAGTTGTAGGGTTAACTAATAATATTAGAGTCGAGATTAATTGGTGGAAGCAAGTTTTACGATTCAAGAAAGATTATATTTCTGAACCTTGGATATTTAAAAAGAGTGATGCGCTAAGTACTGATGCATTGATAGATGCTAATTTATCAATTCAAAGGCTCGAGGAAGACGATGGAGGGAAAGGAAGAGAAATTGCTGATGATGATCAACTGAAGTATAGATTGGGATATCATGATGCCCAAAGACAAGGTATATTGAATGACATAAAACGTTCTAACAAAGATTCAAGTATTGACTTATATGACAGTGTTATTGTTAATAAAGATAGGCTTTCTAAGCATAAAAATAAATGGAATGATGAGGATCATTCTATAATAGTTCTTTCAGATTCAGATACAGACGAAGAGCCAGATCAAGATCTAAATGAAAAAGAATTGCCTGCTGGTCCAAGTATTTATTCCTCCCATTTGAAGTTTCTGGAAGAAACCAAAGCTGAAACATGTGTTGGTACTAGTGAAGATGTCAGAATCTCTGTCCCTGAAACCCAAGAATTTCTTCGAAAACAATTTGAAAATTCCGCTATTAAGATTTATAATGAATCTGCCTATGAAATGGAATTAATAGTATTTATATTGAAGCAAAGAGAACCCCTTTTTCCCATAAACAAGTTTACTGAAGATTCAAGATTATTAGAAGTTTTAACTGGAATAGCATTAACAAACTTTTATAATGAGACAATTATTGACGCCAAAAACAATGATAATGATTTATTAAATAGTAAATTTCATAATTTTGATATCAAAGAATCTAAAAAAACCATTTTTCACACATGCAGAAAGAGATTAGCCCAATTGAATTTATTTAAACTGATTAGATCAAATACAGCCAAATATTATCTAATAGATGCAAAAATTTTAATTGAGATTAAGCAGCACATTGAAGATGATTTAATCAGAGCAGTTAGAGATCAAATCATAGAAATTGAAAAAAGTATAAATGAAGCTACGAGTTATTCTAAGTTATCCAAATCTCAATATGCAAAGAGATTACAATTAATTTTAAAAGATTCGTTGAGGTATACTATTGAATTAGAAACCTTAAATTTAAAGTTTCAAACATGGTACGAATCCAATTTGAAAAATGAGCACTTAAATACGATTATTAATTATCTTATCATCAATAATAAAGAAAATTTTGGGAAAACCATTATAAAAGAGGGTTGTTGTTTTGGGTATCATGTTGAGTTAAATTGGTCATATAATGCCACTAAATTTGAATGGGGGTATTTATGGGATGTTAAGGGAACAGCTAGAGAAACGGTCAATAATATCGATAATAGAAATATTTCCACTTCATCAAGATCGTTGAGAGGAACTAACGCAAGGGTCGGTGCTTTGAACAAGAGAAGGATTAAGAGGGAATCAGCTAAGTTGGTGAGATCACCCCTCTAATGTAGCTGCTTCACTTTAACTATAACTCTATTAATCTATATATACTTATTTTGATGATTCTTTATCTGCTCAGGCTCAAGCACAATTGTGTCCAATCAAGGAGCCAAATCATTGATACTGTGCCTTCCTAATCAGGAAATTTATTTGATCTACAACATTTCCTCATTCTTGGGGCGCATGCAGCAGAGCCGTGCGATTAACCCTGATGAGAGTGCCGGGATTTGTAGCCAGAAGACCGATCTTGCAGAATGAGGAGCTGTACTGATCTTGGGTCGCAAGAAATGCCGAAAACGTAAGTAGCCGCCAACTAGCTGATTTCGATTTAATAACTCAGCAGGTCAGGTGTAAACGAGAAGTCTGAATTATAACCCCAGATATCCACAGTAGCCAGTACACTTTCTTCCTAAAAGGCTTGTCCCCTCTAGAGCCTTTGATTTCTGGAAAACATTCGCCAGAACCCAGGCTAGCCATATACAGCAGAGAGTCATGTCAGGAACTTTTGGTGCTACTCCGTCCTCTAGGGACAGTGGTCATGGAGATTCGTCATCATCTCAATTGGATCCTCATTTACAAGCAAACACCAGCTCAACGACCACTGGGGCTCAGAAGAGAACTAGGTTTGCATGTCAAAGATGCCGTAAGAGAAAGAGAAGATGTGACGGTATTCCCGATGTTAAACCTTGTTCGAGTTGTTTAAAAGCTAAAGAGCACTGCTCAATTTTATTCAACAGACAAGACGACCAAAAGTACATCAAATCTTTAGAGGAAAAGATTAAGTATTTAGAGGGAATTATAACAAGTTCAAAAACCAATTCCAAGCCGACTTCGGCTCCAATTTCAAAAGCACCTACTGCAGAGATAAACATTAATACAAACATATCTGCTTCTCCTCCTGATTATCAGCCACCAGTTGCCGAGACCAATTTGGAAAGTGATATTGTTAGAGGAACTTCATTTTTAACTTTTGGTAACTCTTCAGAGTTTCTCGGATCAATTGCTGGTTTCAATTTATCGTATCTTTTGAAGAAAACATTGAGAGATCAACTATCAGAGCATCCTTTATCTCCTCCTTCCTCGTCTTCTTCTCCTTCCGAACAGGATTCTGAGGGGTCTAAACGAAAAAGACGTCGTTTGTCTTCGACTAGATCATCAGGTAACATCTCATGGTCTTATTTACTTGAAAATGAAGAATTTTGCACGACTATAATAAACGCTTTTATTAAAAACCAATACTCAAGGTTTCCAGTCATGCCAAAAGAAAGATTATTTGAATTAAATGAAAATAGATCTAGATTATTGAATCAACCGATTAAGGAAAGGTCTGATAGTATAGATAGATTCATATTGCTTCTAATTTATTCGACGGGGTTAAGAATTTATTATACTGGTGGACTAAGTCGTCCGGTCGATACCTTACCTTACACACCTGAAGATTTATATGATGAGGCAATGAAAAGTTTAGAATGGGTTACTTCGACCATTGATATTTCCTCAATTTTGTGCCTTGAAATGGTTGCTCTATATATGTTGAGATCAAGTAACCCACAACCAATTTGGCATTTGATGAGCTTTATAATGAGATTTTGTATTGAACTTGGAATGAATAGAAAAGAAATACAACCAATACCAAAAGATAAATTAAGTGAAAGTGTTGAAAGAAGAAGATTATTCTGGAATGCATATTTGTTAGAAAGAGCCATTTGTTTCCATACAGGCAGACCATTTTCAATCTCTGATTCTGATATCGATCTTGAAGATCCGTTCAACATAGATTCTTCAATTGTGGATAATGATCAACTATATGAATTAATTTATGAGAAGCCAGAATTGATTGATCCGAAAAAAGTTGTTACTGATATGTCAATGGGAATTTGCTTAGTTAAAATTCGTAGGTTTGATTCACTGGTCCAGCATACAATTTATAGAGTAGATAAAGAAATTGATTCTGAAGAACTGGTGAATGAGATTGAGAAAATGCAACAAGCACTAATGACTTGGCAAATGGAATTACCTGAATTTGAGGACTTGAATTCTCAACTATTTGTCACTTTATTATACAATAGATCAATGAGAATTTTATTAGTTCCTTTATTATCAAAAGAGTTTAAGGAACATACTAAGAAAGCTGTGGATCAGTATATTGAACAGTGTGTTAAATCTTGTGGTACTCTATGTTTAATTTCTAAAAAGTTAATCCAATTAGATGGATTTTGTGTTTCGTTTTTAGTTGTTCAAACTGTTTTCTTATCTGCCATGACATTGATTTATTGTATTTTAACTGATAGGCTAGAGTGGTCAATTGAAGTTTCAACTTACTTGCAAGCATGCTCAACGTCGCTGTTTGTTATTGCAGAAAGAATGCCAGTTACTAAAAAACATCTAAGAGATCCTTTTGAAAGGTTCTTAAATCAAACAATGGACTATATTTACAAAAAACAAGGACAGCCAAATATTAACAGCAATAATGATGGCACAGTTCCAGATTCTGGTGCCAGTCCCATCGCCAACAATTTTAGATTGGGAGGTGGAAATGTTTTAGAAACATCCACTACTTGGCCATATCAAAATTTATTATCGACATTAGATTTACCCATGCACAATACCAATTCTCCTTTATTATCAGCTTCGTCACCTCAGCTATCTGCATTAAGGGGTTCCGAACATAACATAGATGGGTTCAACCTGGGAAAGTCATCAGATCCAAGCGTTAATGGTGTTGCTGAAGAACACCAACCACAGATTGATACGACTTCGTTGCTTCATCAACAATTTCAGCAACAATCTGATGAACTTTGGAGAATCATCACCGACAATACTTTAGCTTCTTGGGATACGAATGGTGCTGGAGGACCTTTCGAAATGATGTACGGAGGGCCTTCTAACGATCCTGGTAGTTTTGGTAATAAATTTAATTAAAATACCTAGAACTTTTTTTGTTTTACTTATTGTTTTATTGCTTTTTCTTTCGTTTTTCGTATTTCTTAATTCTTTTAGTTTAATTTTGGGGTTTTTTTCAAGTTAATATATATATTAAAAAAATCGGCTTTAGCCTCTGATAGAAGGTAAAACATCAAAACGAATAAAGTAGTTTCCAAGATCATTACCTTTTTTCAAGCAATAATCAAGATCAAGCGGAACTCTCCCGATATACTCTAGAGGAGTCGTTTATCTCCATCCAGCTTCATGAACCGGTTCTAAATGAGTTTTGAGACCCTGGAAATCTATAGAGCCATAGTTTGCAGAGCGCGCCATAGTGAAAGCGCGCTGCCATTAGAAATTCTGCGACTGCGGTGGAGAGACGGATCTTGAGCAGTTGTTTATCTTCACAACACCAGGGAATCAAAACAACCTGAATTAAATTCCATTCTCCTTCCCCTGATACTGTGGCAGATAAACACACAGTTCTAACACCTCCTGACCCATATTTTTATCCCAGGTGTTGCTTGCCTTCCGTGATTGCCCGTGCATCTAGCTTATATCTGTTGACTCAATGAACGGATCAATCCCGACTCCTTCTCCCAATCATCATTCAACTATCCATACTCGTTCAAAATATGCTTGTATACGGTGTAAGAAGTTTAAAAGAAAGTGCGATGGCAAACCTTGGATCAAGCCTTGCTCCAGTTGCACTAAAGCCAAACTTGAATGTTCAATGATGAAAAACGACGATACCCAATCAACTGATAAATTCACCTATATAAGGATGTTGGAAGAAAAGGTTAAATATTTAGAAGAAGAAACTGAAAATCTAAAGACCTATCAAGATGATGAAAATAATGATGTTACTGTTAAAAACGAAACCAATACAACTCCAATCACCCCAGCTATAACGGCAGAGCAATCCATTGCAGTCACAAGTACTGATTCTAAGGATACTGAAAATGGTAATGACCTGGATATCACCCCTCAAGAAATGTCAAGGGATAAAAATGGTAGTGTTTTCCATGGTACCACTTCTGGAATGAATCTGGCCTTTTATTTACAAAAAGCAGTGCAAGATACTCCATCTATTGTTTCCTCAGTTTCAGAAAAATCAACTCCAACTGCAGGTGATAATAGCCATAAAGATATAAGCAATAAAAAGAAAAAAGATTTAAGCACTAATTCTAAGAAAGAAATTGATTGGGGTTTCATTGTAGCAAACGAAGATTTTGGTAGAATGCTTTTAGATACTGCCTACGAAGATACGATGTTTAGATTTCCTGTTGTTGATAAAGCAGATGCTTTAATCTGGCACGATAAAAGAGAACACTTATTTTTAAATCCAGAACTAACAAGAGATGAATTGATACAGAAAGTGAGGTTATTATTATTGTATGCCATTGGCTTACGTTTACTCTTATTAAGTGGTGTTGATAATTCAGAAGTTACGATTCCTTATACTTTCGTCGATTTTTATAATGAAGCACATAAAGACATGCGTTTAATTATTGAAATTATAGATCTGGATTCCATTATCTGTCTTATTTTAACTGCAGTTTACATGTTGAGAACATCCTATGGTGAAGAGATGTGGCATTTACTAAGTTTAACCATGAGATACAATGTTGAATTAGGCATGCATAGAAAAGAACAACAGCCAATACCCATGGAAAAATTATATGAGTCAGTAATGAGAAGAAGAGTGTTTTGGACTACTTATTCATTAGAAAGGGGAATTTGTTTACATACTGGAAGGCCATTTTCTATCAATGAAACTGATATTGATGTTGATATGCCATATAACATTAATACCTTTGTTAAAGATCCACAAGAGTTATATGAATTGATTTATATTCATCCTGAGTTAACAACCTTTAGTGAAGTGATAACAGATTTATCAACTTTTGAAAGCATATTAAGAATTCATAAAGTTGAGGCCGCCGCTCAGAATGGAGTTTATCGTGTTGATGAAAAGCTAACGACTGATGAATTGGTGCATGAAATATCCAAATTATATAAAATGTTAGATTCATGGCAATATGAGATACCTAAATTTCAAGATGATTATACACAATTATTCATGACTTTATTATATCATAGAGCAATGAGAATCATGTTGATGCCTCTACTCCAAAGAGATCCAAATGGTGTCGAGGATACTGCTGATTATTCTTTTCTAGTCTCAAGATGTATCCAGTCCTGTGGCTCGATTTGTTTATTAGCTAAAAGATTAATTCAATTCGAAGGTTACAGTCAGTCTTTTATTGCTTTGAATACTTTATTTTTATCTGCTTTAACATTAATTTATTGTGTTTTGTCTGGTAAAGTGAAATGGAGTCTTGAAATTTCTACATATTTACAATCCTGCTCAACAGCATTGTTTGTGATTGGAGAAAGAATGCCCTCAACCAAAAGATATTTAAGAGATCCATTTGAAAAGTTCTTAGAAAAGACCATTGAGCAAATGTATAGAAACCAGAATATCCAGAGACAAAAGTACGAATTACAAAAGCAGCATCGATCGTCCAATCCTTCAACTCATACCCAAGCCTCTCCAGCACAAAACTTTGGAAATATACTTTATGCAAGTCCTTCTACTCCTTTATTTGCTACACCCTTTGGCGTTGAAAATGTGTTGAACCAAGATAACCTGCCTTTTCTGGGTGTTTCTGCCACACAGCTGCAACAGCACCCACAGATTGTTTCACCTAGTCAAGAGACACAACCACATCTTGCGGAATTCGACGACTTATGGCAGATGATCAGTGAAAACAAGTCCATCAACTTCGACGACCAGACGACCATTGACAAGGTGAACTTTGTGCTGGACCAGTCGTTTCACTACAGCAAGCACCAATAGTCAATTCTAGTTTGTATAGTTTTAATAGTAACGTTCTAATAGTGACGCTCGCTCTCTCAAAAAACACGTAGTTTATTTAGTTCGCCAACCAGAGAAACACTCTTAAGTTTTTAACTGAGAAAGAACATTACCAGCCGCCTAAGCACCAACTCCATTGCATTACTGCCTCATACAATAATCATGAGTCTTAGAAGAAGAGCGTCCAGTATCGATTCCTTCTCAGGAAGAAGAAGCAGAGCTGGCTCTATGGTCCAGTCAATTGCTCTAAACCTACCCCTGTTGGACCTCCCACTGCTGCAATCCGATAACAATCAGGACATGTTATTCAAAAAGAGATCCAAATCAACTAGCACGTTACATATATCTGGATCTATCCAGATTGAAGGAGATGAAGGTGAACATGAGTACATTTTGCATCCTTTGACGAGCCTTGAAAAAAATAACATCTGGTCTGCCGAATTGGACAAATATGAAAATGATTATGTGATAGATTTGAATGACCAAGAATTAATTGAACAACTGGATTTTCAAGAAGCCCTTGAATTTAAAGAATACTTACAGTATAATAAGAAGGAAAATGACAGTTTCATTGTAGAAGCCAATGATATTATTACTGATTTAAATAAGCTTCTTACAATTCATAATCAAGTGACACTAGAAACGTCTGATTTCCAATCCAAGTCAACAGAATTAATTGGGCAATTAGAGAATATTACTAAGCTTTATGATGATTTATCTTCCAAGCTGACATTATTTGAATCTTTAGATCCAATTGTTGCTACTTTGAACACTTCGAGTTCGGGCTCTATTGTTATTAGAGATAATTTCAATGATTCCATTTTGAAAAAATTAGACAATTGTATGAAGTTTGTTAATGATCCTGCCAATGCTAAATTTAAAGAAATCGATTTATATTCTTTCAGATTCAAACAATGTATGGTCAGAGCGCTTTCATTAATTAGAAATTATATTTGCAATGGTATAAAGGAAATTGAGACTTCATTACAAAATCATTTAACTCAAGATGAAAAAACAGCCGATAGTTTATCAAGCACAAGTAAATTTATTACCGATGCTATGATTAATAGTAGATTTGAGACTGATTGCTCGAAATATCGTGAATTGTTTTTAGAATTATATACGAGAGCTATCATTAATCATGATAATGCTGATGAATATTTTGGATTATTGAATGATGTTTACTCCCAATATTTTAAATCAAGAACAAATTTACTTTCCAATGTCATTAAACCTCATATACTTGCCCAGTCGATAAAGTCTAATAAAAGTTTAACGGAATTGGCCCAAAGTAATATTTCGTTCTTTACTAAAATTATGAAAAAAGAACATGACATTTTTAGAAATATATTTTATTTGCATCCCAACCAAGTTGGTGATCAAGTTGATAACTTGCCGAATATCAATTCGTTAAATAAATTTTATGAAACATTCTTAGATCCCCTTTATTATCTGTTAAGAAATAGAATTATTAGAGAGAATAATATTGGTGAATTATGTGAATTAATTACAATTATTCAAAATTATAGTGAAAAAGATGATACTATAGAAAATATTACTTTGCCGCTGCATCAATTCGATGCCAATTCAAGTTTCCAAGATAATCAAGATTATGACAAAATTGATTACGAGGGATTGTTAAGACCTATTATGGAAGATTCGCAAACCAGATTGGTTTTTAAGGTTCAAACCTATGTCGATAAAAATATTGTTAGTTATAAAAAGACAGGAAAAGAATTAACTATAGGAAGAAGAAGAAACCAATCTGTTGGCAATCCATTAGATGCTGAACTTGCGGTTCCAAATGTTGGTAAATTAACTGAATCACCTTCCAATAATGATATTCAATCAATAGCAGGTAGCGTTATGTCACTGGACCTTGAGGAACTGAAAGTTGATGTTCAAGGCTTATATGTGCCTGTTGTTAAGTCTATTCAGTTATTATCTAAGATTTATCAATTGCTTAATCAAAATGTTTTTGACGATTTAGCTAATTCTGTCGTTCATTTGGTCATTCTATCAATGAGAGATAATTTTGCAGATGCGTCTGGTATTGAATCAAAATTATATTTAATCAAGAATTTGATTTTCTTTAGAGATTACATAAACACATTTGATATTGAGCATGTTACAAAGGAGACCAATTTAGATTTTGGTGGATTGAAAAATTTATTTAGTAGATTTATTAGAGGTGACAGATCAAAGCAAACAATTGATAACACCTATCAACAAACCGAAGTTCCTAGTAGTGGTTCCAATAATTACATTGTCAATGCATTTTTAGGAACAATACCTAAAGTTGTTAATGATATTGTTGATTGTAAGTATGAATTACAAATGGCTTTAAGAAATGCTGTTCATGCTTTTATTGAAGAATCTAAGACCATTTTCATTCAGCCATTATCAAAATATCCAGAACAACAAAAGTTGGATAAGACAATGCAGGAATTCATGAGCGCTCTGAAGAATGAATTACCTAGATTAAGACCAAGAATTGAAAGTTATATTGATGACAAAGAAATTTTCCATTATTTGATTGATGGTATCAAAGAGGTTGTTTTGAAATCATACGAGGATTTTTACAGTAAAGCGATAACTCTAGAAAAGTCCGAACAGATAGAGTATCTATTAGACTTAGATACAATGATTACTCTATGGGCTGATATTGTTACAGAAATGTTAGCTGGTGAAATCGATGGGATTGAAGACAGTGAAATACTGGAAATTAGTGATATATCAGATGTTGAAGACACTACTGTTGCTGCAGAATCTACAATCAGAGGTCCTGATGACACTAACAATAATATAGCTGGTAATCTTACTGAAAATGCTGATGTTAGCAAACTTATATTGGACGCTAGTCTTCTAAAGCATTGATAATTTTGTATTTTCTTGCAAATTTATATACATATATAAGAAAAAAAGAACTGTAATTTTATTATTTTATTTCATAATCAAAATTATTCATAAGTAGTAAAGATTTCAAGGGACATCTTAATTTAGATAGTGGGTATAATTCAGACCCTGTGGTAACGGAACAACAGTTAGAACAGCTAGACAAGCATCATTAAGATTGCACACAAAACACAGAGTTATTTTCCATCCTCCTCTTCTAAAGAACTGTAAGTATTCTTGGATAATATTCTACTTAATTCTGATTTGATCAAGGGAATTCTCTCAGATTTAACTAACAAGTGAGTATCATCTAGTTCTTCGATCACAATATCACGGTAGTCGGAATCAATTTTCACGATAAGGGCCTTGATGGATGGATCACATTGGATCAGACTACCTTTGACAGCTCTAGCCATGTTTCGTAGTAGCGTGGTCTGTGTGATTTGTAGAAAGTATGAGGTTTTAGTGAAAGAAAGAGTTCGTTTGGGGCAGCGATTCATTTGAAATGCGTATCACTCACTAAAAAGACTCAACGGGTGAACTTTGCATTCTTATCAACAGGTTACAAGGTACACCCAACTCTTATTGGACTACAGCCACTATCATTACCTTGCAATGCCTGAAAGCATCAACAGCACAGTTGGTTCGGAGTCTGAATCACGAGCACATCAAACACAGCATTTCAATGATGATATAGTTGATACGACGCTAGACTACGATTACGATACGACAACAGATACACTCGATCAAGAAAGTGATCATACTGAAGATAATATGCCATTGAGTGGATCTATAGATTCTATTTCCAGGAGAAGTGCCACAAAAAAAGGAACCAGTTCAACTGTACCAGAGCATGGTTCTGATTCTAAAGAAACTGAAATCTTACAAGAATCTGGGGGCGAAACAACAGCAGATGAAGGTGAATCCGATAATGATACAGATACGGATGAGGAGGAAGAAGAATCTGATGAAGATGAAGATCCGCCTAAATTGAAATATTCAAGACTGAATAGACTCCCCAATAATTTCTTTAATCATGACGAAGTGTCTTGCAGTTTCTTTCATGAAAAAGTCTTTTTGTTTGCTACTCATACTGGATTTATTCTTCTTACAAAACCAGATTTTACAATTATAAGGACTATGTCTTTGAGGCAAGGAAGGCAAACCCCTTCTGTTTTATCTTTGCATTCCGATGGTGAATACTTTGCAGCTGGGGCAAATAACGGTATTGTTCTTATAGGATCCATTTTAGATGAAAAAGATATTACAACATACGATTTTAAAAGACCAATCCATGCTGTTACTTTGGACAGACAATATAAGAATACCAAGTCATTTGTTTCTGGTGGTAAAGATGGTAAAGTGATTTATTCAACACGTAATTGGTTGGGTCAAAGATCTGATACGGTACTGGACGAGGGAAATGGTTCTATTACTATGATAAAAGTTATAGATGATTTATTAGTGTGGTCAAATGATTCTGGTTTATCCATTGCTCAGATTACAGCTAGAGCTAAAATCCATCATGAGCCAATTCCTGATAATTTTCCACAACCTGAAATGTATTGGCCTAAAGTTCATTATTCTGATAAAGATAGAATTATCATTGGGTGGGTAAATCATTTATGGTTTTTCAGAATTTCATTATCTACTGTTGAAGATCAAGCTAATCAGTTTCCGAGATTTATCACTTCTGCTGCTTCAAGTTTTAGATCACCAATTGAGAAAAAGGTCGAAGTTGAAAGACATGAAATCGTGGACGATACTTTAATTGCAGGTTTATCTGAATTTAACGACAACTTAATGATTTTGAATTACATACCACCTAAAAGAGTTCCAAATCCAAATGGTAAGGGTAGAGGAAGACTTGAATGTCAGCCACCAGAATTGAAGATTTTAGATAGAGAAACATTAGAAGAAGAATCAGTCGATGAAATTGCAGTTAATTCAACAGGCGCATTGGGTCTCAATGATTATGATTTACAGCAATATGTATCAGAAACTGAAGGGACAAGATGGTTTTTGATTTCACCAAATGATGGTATTATTGTTCAGGAATTTAATTTAAACGACCAACTGACCTGGTATACAGCAAATGGTAAATTCCAGAAGGCTTGGGAAATGAGTGGATTTTGGTTAGATAGACTGGAAAGATTAAATATTGGTTTAAAGCAAGTTAACATGCTTATAGGTGAGAACAAATGGAAAGAAGCCGCTCTGTTTTTAGAGTTGGTTTTGGCGATTGATCGAGATAGTCTTAATCCTGAAGAATATTTAACAAAAATTGTTGATGAATGGAATCTGTGGATTCAAAAGTTTATTGATAATGGTAGCATTGAACTAATTGCTGATTATATTCCTTATGAATTTATATATAATGAAGAAGAAGTTGTTGATAGAGAATACTACAATCAAATACTTAATCATTATATAGATAAAGATGATTTCCCTGAAGTTATTAGATTAATTGATAAGTGGGATCACTTTTTGTTTGATATTGGTGATGTTAAACAGAGAATTAGTGATGAACTTTCAAGCTATGATAAAAATGGATTTGATGATAGGTCTGAACAAATCATCACTGCCTTAAGAAAACTTTATATTGATTTATGCTTAGAGTTAGATGAACCATCTCTTTGTATTAAACATTTGATAATATTAGAAGATCCAAAAACTATACAATTTCTAGATGAGCATCACCTAATACCAATGTTCTTGGATTTATTACCTAAAATTTTATTAATTGGTGTCAATAAGGAAGATATAGAGAAGTTAAATGTTGATAATTTGAGAGATCAACTTTCTATTGGAGTTTCCATCCTAGTTGAAAATAGTCATGAAATATTACCAAAAGAAATAGTTAAACTTTTGGATGATTCTAATGAGGATTTTATTAGCTTCATGTACCTAGAAGAATTAGCTAAAGTTGACAAATTATTAGTGAAGGATCTTGAGGATGAAATGGTTAAATTATTTGCATCGTATAATAGGGCCTCATTAATGTCATTCTTAACAAAACATAATAACTACTCAATTCAAGGGGCTATCGATATCTGTGAGCAAAAATCATGCACTTCAGAATTGGTTCATCTACTAAGCAAAGTGGGTGAAAATAGAAAGGCTTTGATACTAATTATTGATGAATTAAAAGACCCCGAAAGAGCTATTAGTTTTACAAATTCAGTCAATGACAAAGAATTGTGGGATTTCTTGCTAGATTATTCGATGAACAAGCCAAGTTTCATCCGAGCACTAATGGTTGCTTCAGGTGATTTAATTGACCCTATTCCAGTTATTAGTAGGATACCAAAGGGTGTTGAAATTGATGGGTTGAAAGATGCATTAACAAAGATTACAAGTAATATTGAATTAGATGATTTTATACACAAATTAGTTTTGAAAATTATTTCAAGTGAAACTATGGAGTTGTTGGACAAGTATAAGAATTTAAGGCTTTTAGGGTACAATTTTGAACCGAATTCACATGAAAAGATGGGAACGGATACCATCATCAAGTTTTCTGATCCTACAAAGAAATTAAGCACTGAAGCTGAGCTTTTAGGTGATGACCATACCTGGACTAGGGATACTACTAACTCGTCTGAGAAGATCACTCATGTTTCTTACATCAAAGGTAGGTTAATGTTGTTGCTAGGGAATGGATCCAGAAATTAAACAAAGAAATGGCGGTTGTGTCTAGTGTGTTTTTTATCAATATTTATCACTATTTACTGCTATTATTACTTATTACTGCAGTATTTCTATATAACAATATAATCCGCTTTATCAAAATTAGTACTGCAGTAGAATATCATTTGCTCACGCTAATCAGGTCTACTTGAAATATTTATTTAGGACATTTACGAATATATAAGTCAGTCAAGGTTCTAGACCCATGTCCATAATTAGCCGCACTGCTGCACTGCCGCATCCAGCCGCTCGTTCCCCTGATGCAAACAAAAGGGATCGATTTATATTAGATGCTATGAGACAAAACAACCACTACCTTGATTCACTGATTACCACTACTGGGACTCATTTTGGTCTTTAGGAAATGTCTGCCTCAACCCATGGATCTCTGAAAATGCAAAATGTACCCTTAGTCAAGCCTGAATTTCCAAAGTTCATAAAAACTAAAAGTCCAGACTCATCAACTACTTTCCAGGTCAACAAGATTGATTCCATCATACCAGATACAAGTGAAGGCTTTTTGAAACAAGCATTGGGTGGTGCTAAAGCATCACTTCCACTGGATTCAAACATGCATCCTTATTATTTTATTCTAGATAATCAGGATCAACCTTCCCCATTTGCAACTTCTCCCTTATCACCTCAATCAAAAATCTACTTCAAATCAGGGGGATATGATAATTCTTCCAGTCCAGAGAACTCTTCACCTTTAAGCAAAGACCTAGATTCTAAGAGTCACAACATAAACAAAGGCCCAGACTCTAAAAGTGACAATCAGTTTCCAATTTTATCTAGGACGTCTACAAAATTCTTTGCACTGAATGGTCCAAGCAATTCCCCTGAAAAGTCGCAATCGCAGCCTAACAGTACATTTCTAAAGTCACTTCATTCTTCTGTTGACAGCTATAATGCTATTGCTCCCCAACTCAATAGTACATCTTCTGATAATACGAAATTCAAAGATGGATCAGGTACTACAAAGTCACAACAAAAGAAGCACCATTTTATGTTTAACTGGAATATAGGGAAAATATTTACTAAAACAGATGCTCCAATTCAAACTGAAGTCGATTTAGCTAGTTCCTCTGAACCGGCAAGTGGTGCCCTTACCGATATCATCGATGGGTACTTTATATCTCCAAGAAGTGATTTACACACTCCAACTATAATTACTGGTAATGATATTAATATTGATCCAAAGAAAAAATCACGTATAGATGGTGAAAGTACTAAAATGCCACGTAAAAGAATTGAAAGACGTCGCTCATTTAGTATACTTTCTGGTAGATTTAGAAAGCATAAAGAAAAGGAAAAAGAGGAGTGGCCAATGAGAGAATTGAAGACCGCAGAAGCTAAGTTGTTTGATAGCAATAGCAATAGATTGAAAGACGACGACCAACAGTTTGAAACTACATTACTTGTGAAGAACAAGAAGGAGTGTTTAGAAAAGGTATCTGTTGAAACAAGATTAATATTAATTGAAAATCAAACTTTTCAAAATGATAGTGGCGAAGAATTGAGGTACTGGGTCAAAGAAGATTTAATAAAGATAATACAAGATGGTAAATTAAGGCTTTATAGAGACGCTAATGGTAGAACTTTTATTACTATTGATGTAACTAAGTCACCACCATTGGCTTTCTAGTGTGCTTACTGTTTTTTTTTTAATATTTCTTTGTTAATTACATTTTTTTTTAATTGGGGGATTATTTTGTACTGGAGTCTTTTACTTTTTTCATTTATTTCTTTACTATATAAATATTTATATTCAACCAAACTTTGAGCTTTTAAGAATAATTTTTATGCGTGCTTTATAAATGTAAAAAAAA
The DNA here is from genome assembly GCA_003707675.3 of Ambrosiozyma philentoma. Lineage (NCBI taxonomy): Eukaryota > Fungi > Ascomycota > Pichiomycetes > Pichiales > Pichiaceae > Ambrosiozyma > Ambrosiozyma philentoma. Next base: position 1,002,246 of record PPKZ03000001.1, read on the forward strand.
ATGTTTATCAAAATATAAGAAAAGTAAAGCTAATTAAAACAACCCAGAGAATGGATTCATCTTACCGACAACGTTACCCAGAACACTGGATGCAATACTATTAGCCTTACCAAATTTATCACATTTATTATAAGCCATACCATTAGTCAAAGTTAATGCTAAGGCAACACCAACTAAAATCAAAGATAAAAATTGTAATTTCAAGATTGCAAAGATACCTAAAACAATCCAAGAAATTGGGGTCAAATATATGAATAACCAAAAACATTTGGAATCTATAGGATTAATATATCTATTAGGATCTGCACTTTCAAAAACCCAAACTTGTTGACCCAATTCATTAGATTCATTCCACCATCTTAGGCCAACTAATAATCTTCCTGATATATTCTTCACGTTCCAAAAATCAGCTGAGAGTAATAAAATGACAATTATAAAATTTAAAATGTAATTTGAAGTGAATAATAAACCGAATAAATATATCAACACTGGTGCAATTCTGAATATTAAATACGATAGAAGCGCTAATGGATGAGATGATTCGGATAATCTTTGATAAAGAGTTCTTGGAACAGAACCTAAATTAGTTTGCTGAGGTTGTGTTGTTTGTTGAGTGTTGTCAATTGAACCTGTTGGAATTGGATCCGGGGAAACTGTCTGTAATGGTGTGAATTTAGAAGCTTGTTGAACATCTGGTTGTATAAGGTCATCTTGAAGGTTTGACTGAAGGATTTAACGCAAGTTGGTTAGTATAATTTCTCTCTTCAGATTTGATAGACAAAATCTAACTAAAAAAGCAATATGGCATACCATCTTGGAAAAATTATATTTGATCTGTGATTTAAAATCTACGGTCAATGAATAGAAAATCTGTATTCCAAGATAACACCTAGCTGATTATGTAGGTTTGTACTTTGTGCGATTTATATTTTTGGTGTTTCAGTGGTCTGGTGCACGGTTGTGTTTACTCAACATATTATTATTCATGGTGATTCCTACAAGCTGGATAATAGCTTTACAGTCTACGGGAGCAATAGAGAAATTTTACCTACTTGGTCATCTCATGCATCTTTATGAAAAAAGTTAAGGATCGGTTGGTTTCTCATTGCCTATAAACTTAACAATCCTTCACCAAGATAGCTAAACCCATGTCTCGTAGGATAGTAATTTCTTCATAGCTGTGAATAATTTTATTAGTAAGAAGCGATTAAAAGGGATATATACAGAGAGTTTGCTCACATGATTGATGTGATAAAAATAAATTAAATGCAATTGTGTAAGGGTTGAAAATATATGAAATAGTTTGTCGGTATTTGATTGAACTAATTCTCCAAAACATTAATTCACATCGGACTGTGTATTCAAGCTTGGGTATTTTCCTCTTCATCCTCTTCTTTATCTGGAGTAATACCCAGTTCTCTGGCTCTGGCCTCTAACCTCTTTCTCTTTTCAGCTTTAGCTGCTCTTATTCTAGCCAACTCAGCTTGAATTTCATATGGTTCTTTAGGAATCTTGTTTAAAGTATCTGGATCAGGCCAAAAACCAGGAACATTAAATTTCCTATCTGTATCAATACCAACATAGTACATGATAGAAATAGGAGTCAATAAATAAAATGAAAACTATTTGTGAAAGTTAGTATTTGTCATAACATGACTCAAAAACATTTCAGTAGACAAGAACATACTTTAGCCAACTCAAACTGGGATCTCGTGAGATTTAATCTTGGAAACTTGACCATGTTTATATTGTTCTTTCACCTCTATAAGTGTAGTTAGAATATCGTAAAGCTAGCTTACTTAGTTATCTTTGTGCCATCGGTCTTTGAATTATCGAATAACTTCAATTTGATTTGTGTGCGGCGCGAAACTTTTAAAGTCGTCGGGGTCGCTTTTTAAAATCGACGTACCTAATCTCAGTTCCTCAAACTGTTTCACAAAGGTTCACTTTGTAAATTTGTGTGTTGGAGTTATTGTAGCAGTGGCGGGAAAAAATATGGATTACAAAGGCGTGAACATCACATTGATTTCATAGCTTCACTTTCGAGCGAAATCGCAATTGTGTCAATCAAGTGGTATTCGATATTAGGCTCAACTTTGAGCAATTAAAAAAACAGAAAGCATACTAGTAAAGTAATAAAAGTACAATATATAAAAGCATAAGAGTAGGAGAATTAATAGGAAATGTAATGAAAAAGGTGTAAACGTGATTGTAAGATATCAAAGTAACGGAAAAAACTGTCGAAAACAGCTGTCCTAAATCAGTAACTGATTATATCAGTTCCAAGCTCTTCTTCATCAAAATCATCAAACTCCATAGCAACATGGTCATGGTGGTTTTCATCATATTTTGCCCATTTTTTTCTTAATTTTTGACTTGAAAATGAAGCGGTGGCATTACCAAATTCATGCATTAATTCATAAAATTTTAAAACTAGTTCTCTATGTTCACTCTCAATACAGTTTAACCCGACAATATACATTGGTAACTGTAAAAACATTAAAGCGTAAGTGAGCACTTTCTTTGAAGATTTCAAAAAAATCATTGACTTTAAAGTTTCTTCCACTAAAGATTGAACAATAAAATGATTCTTGGGAAAACGGCATATCATGGCAGAAGTTATTAACGAAGCACAATTAACTATAGAATGTTGAGATAAATCAAACCAGCAAATATATTGCACTTCTCCATTATCTAACTCAATCTTAGTAATAGCTTCAGGAGACAGGGGTTCAAAATCAGGAGGAGGAAGTTTATTGTTATCTGGGTGTAAGAAATGATCTTTCGGAATTATGCCAGTCTCACTGGCAATTGCAAATTTACTTTCTTTATGAAGGCTTGCAACAAGATCACCCAAATCAGAAGCTTTGATATCAGGTTTGGAGTTGGCTGCTTCTCTAGCTCGTCTCATTAATTTTATTAATTTTTGAATTGCAATCGCAAGACTATTGGTATAACCATATAACAAATTAAAACCATCTTTTCTACCAAGTTTCATTCTCTGCATGTAAATTTCTAGATTAGGTAAATCAAAGATCATATTATCAAATTCGCGATCGCTTTGCATAGTTCCACCTGTTGGAGACGATAAACTTGCAACTAATTCAATTGATAAATACCAAGCACGACAAAACGCAATAACATAAGAATTTCTCTTGTAAAGTTTCAAGTTTTCGTTGGATGGAGCATAAGTAGTGAGCAACTCTTTAGCTGCTCTTAAATGAGGCCTCCATTTCTGAATGTTAGACACGGCGGTGTATGATGTAAGAAGTAAAACGGTTAAAATCATCGGTTCAATATTTTCCTTTAGCTTGTGTTCATCTGATAGAACAGTCGAAAGTAATTGCATACATGTTGAAAGATATGAGCAATAGCTGGATTCATCTTTTGGATCGTTCGATTTTCTGTGAGCTTGTAAAGCACCACAAGCCATGATTGCTGCCATCAAATAATTATTATCTTTAGAATAAGTTAGCAAGATATCTCTGGCTGGATTTAGTTCTGGTGTAGGAGTGTAAGGGGCGATAACTCTGCAGTATTCGTGATAAAATAGTTCTAAATAAACTTTATGCACTCCTTGAAACTGGAAATAACTTAAGGGAAAAGGAGCAATGGCAAACTCGGGTGAACCACCTTCATTATAATTACTTAAGATTGAAGATGTATCATTATTGTAATCAAAATGTTCAAACAGCTGCATTAAAGGGGTGTTGATAGATTCATCAACAGAATTACTGTTTCGTACTTCACCTATTTTATAATTCAAGATTTCATTCAAACTGTGAGCAAGTGAGTTTGCAGTTATTGTGGGATTAAAATTTGGATCAACTGCAATGGATAATTCAAGACCAAGCGGTGGATTGCTGGAATCTGGTGTATTCATCATTTGAGGAGGGATCGAATGGGATGTGTTGTTTATTGTTCCGCCAATAGTGCTAGGCGTACTTAGTAGTTGTGGTAGCCGTATTACTTCTCCAGAAGATGATGGCCTTCTTGAACTATTTGAGTGTGTGGATGGTGTATGTGCTTGTATGCCTGGGCTTGGGCTTACTCCATTCTGTATCATTGAGGCATGAGGGGATGATGTACCATTACCAATTGGCATCAATCCAGGCAACTTTATTGGTAAAATGTTAGATAATGGATCATGCTGTTGCTGAGATGGTTGAGATGGTTGAGATGGTTGAGACGGTTGAGATGGTTGAGGAGGTTGGTAAGGATATGAATGTGGCAAAGGAAAGTGTGGTTGGTCTGAACCGTTATTGCTTATTAAAGGGGGTAATATGTTGTTGTTATTGGATGAAATGAAGGGAACTGATTTTGTATTTACCAATGGTGGAGTCTGGGAAATGTTACCATCTATGTAAACACCCCCTTGTTGTTGTTGTTGTTGTTGTTGATACTGTTGTGAGGATCTGACTGTGCCAGCGGCACTATAACCGTTTACACTTGGTGAAAACTCTGAAAAGCTTCCAATAGAGCTATTGTTTTGAATAGGAGTTATTGCTGGAGGTGATAACTCTGATCTCACTCTCGTTTTACGAGGCTTCGGAGGTAAGTAGACGCATTGTTTCCCTAATCTTTTGCAATGCCAGCATATTGGTTTACCTTCGTCACACTGAAATAATATCGAAGAAAAAAGTTTGATGTTGTGTTAGTAGCTGGTGAAGGATGGATTGCTGATTTTGTGAACCTTTTCGACATACCTTTATCTTTCGTCTCTTGCACTCTTTACAACCTTGCTTCGAGTATTTTCTTTTCCTTGGAGGCTGTTCGATCTGTACTTGCTCATGATTCATCTGAGGATTGTCCGGTAGTGACATTTTCCTTCTTTTGGGGATGAAGTTGGAAGGGTAAGATAGCACTTACAATAAGTTTATCGACATCATCCAAATTTCGAACTTCGAATTAATGCTGCGTTATCTCTTTGCTTGTTCAGGATGGGCCGTTTCTTTTCAGTGCGGCGCGGCGTTCCAGTTCGAAGTTACAATCGAAACAGTATTATAATACGTAAACATAGTAATTGAATGAGAATGCTATAGACAAATATAAGTTATAAATTGTATTTAAATAAAAAACCAGAAATTGAAATTAAAATGAGCGAAAAACTGAAATCAAAATAGCAGTAGCAAGCACTGCAGACTTTCGTTATCTCTAGAAAGTGACATGGGGTATTTGGTATTTGGGGCCTATAATTTACTCTTAATACCTTCAACTAACTCAACAACCTTACCACTGGCACCCCAAGAATTTTCAATACCACTTCCTGCAAAACCATAACAGTCAACGATACTAACACCATCGATAACTTTCTTTCCAATTTTAATACCGCTCTTTCTAGCTGGTCTGAAACCAACATTGACTCTCTTGATATCAAGCTTACCATCAATAAGCAATTCTGGAAATCTTTCAACAGCATTTGAAACTAAATTGTGTGTTTCGTTATCTAATGGAAGAACGGTGGTGTTGTGTGGAACTTTAGTACCACCAACAATGATACCACCATCAAGTGGTCTTGGAATAACAAAGCACCATTGACCATTAGCTAATTGATATGTGACAGTTTTATTGTGGTAAACACAATCTAATGGAGCTCTAACTAACAAAGTTTGACCTCTGATTGGGAAGCATTCTGGGTCCCATGATCCATCATATTGTAAGCCCATACCAGTACAATTAATGATTGTCTTTGGAGAGTATAATTCTTTGACTTGTTTCAAAGATGAAAGCTCTAGTTGATCACAAACGATACCATAGGTGAATCTTAGTTTTTCTTCTAAAAATAATAAATATTTAGGAGAATTGACACACCAGGCTTTATAGCTAGCACCAAACTTAACCCCAGAAGGTAGTTCTGATTTCGACAAAACTTTGAAATCATCTATACCTTCCGTATAGCCTTCACCAAGACCTTCATATAATGGATCTGATTTTTCTAGATAGTCGATACCTTCCATAAATTTAATTGAGCTTTCTGGAAATTCAACTGATAATTTCTTAAAAACTTCATAGGTGACTCTAGCCAATTTACCGTCTCTTAGTTGTTGGGCATTTTGGGCTGGGGAAGGTCTATTGTGAGCTCCACTCTTAGATGATGTATATTCTGGTTTCAATGAGCCAGTAGATGGATAAACCTTGGAGACAATTCTAACGTTCTTGTGACCTTTTAGAACCAAATTATATGCACAAGTTAAACCAATAACACCAGCACCACACACGATAATTTCGTTAGTCATTTTTGAATTTAGTATTATATAAGATAGTAATTCTCTTAACTTAGTAAGAAGAAAGAAAAACAAAAAGAGTTGTTTGATAGGATAGAGGAGAAGTGGCAAGTGGGCAGATATATATGTTGGGTGTACCAGTTTGCCGACTGACGGCTATTCTGCGGAATTGAGCGCTGGCTTGTCCGAGATAAGTCAACCGGTCGCTTCGTAAGTGTTTCGGGAAACCCATGAATCAACTATCACGGTCACTCAGTTTCCGATTGTCAGCAACAAGGTGCCCAACAACATGCAAGCCAGTTATCCACTTACAAATCCTCCAAATAGAGTACTCCAACTAGATGCCAAGTTGCTAGATGATGAGGTGTTCGACCTTTTGAACAAACAACTCACTCAATCTCTCTCAGATCCAAAACTACCCAACTTCCTACAACGACTAAGTTCAAGATATTCTTCCGAATTACAATTAATCCTGAAACTTATTATTTTCAAACTTACCGTATGGAATAAGAGTTCTAGTTATGGTCTGACTTTACAGAATCTGGTGCTCACGGATTCTAATCCTGGAAAATCATCTTATGGTTTATCTACCCCAAAAAAGTTATTACTACTAGGAAGTATACTTTCTACGCATCTATTCGATAAAATTGAATCATACCTATATAGTCTCGATGAACCAGATGACTACCATACTGATGCCAACGAAAAGCAAGGAAGTATTACACAAGCATTAAAAACAATAATGAGATCAATGTTATATGCGTTAAGAGATCAGTTAACAATACTACGAAAATTAGTTAATGTTATATCATTAGTGAACTTTTTAACGTTTTTAATAGATGGGAAATACTCAAATTTAGTTTACAGAATGTTTAAGATAAAGCATAAAGCATTGGTTCCAACTGGCGTTTCGTTCGCTTCTAACCCTGAGACAATTTCTTATGAGTTTCAAAATCGACAACTTGTTTGGAATACCTTGACTGAATTTTTGGTTTTCATAGTGCCTGCTGTTTCTTTGCCAACTTTCACTAAGAAAATATTGAGGCTGGTTCGTTCTGGATTTGGTAGAGATTCATCATCGTCCGAGTCGCAATCAATTGCTTCGATGTATAAATTCTTACCTGAGCGTTGTTGTGCTATATGTTATCAGAAATCTTCTAGTTTGAAGCAAAATTCAGAGGCCTCTGTTGATGATAATTTGATCACAAATCCTTATGAAGTAAGTTGTGGGCATACATATTGCTATTATTGCATTGTTTCTAAGCTTGAAGAATATAAATTAAAATCTGAAGATGAAGGTTCCTCTACCTATTGGAATTGTTTACGCTGTGGAAGTCCCGTGGAGTGTTGTAAGGTTTATGAAGGAGATGCCGATGATTTTCTTTCCTCAAAGATTTCTGACATAGATAGTAGTGACGATGAATATGATGAGGATGAATACGAAGAAGACGAAGAAGAAGAAAATAAGGAAGAAGATGAGCATCTGGAGAACAACTTCGAAGAAGATGAATATCTGGGGAACAACACCGAAGAAGTTGAAGGCGAATGTGTCGATGAAAGTCAAAGCCATTCAGCTACAGATAGTGAGTCTGATTATGATTATGAGCAAGACGACGATTTATAGTCAACAGTCTACCCAGTATAGTATAAATATTGTGTGTACTTTAGCGACTTTGATTTCTTTAGTTTACGTCGATATTAACCACAGGACTAAAAAAAACTTAATCTGTATCTGAACTTACAAATTTTATAGGAAAAGACAATTAAAGGAAAAAAAACAATAATCTATATTAATACACGAAAAAAATAAAGGTATTAGGGTTCATGCAAAGAAATCCAAGCATGTATTAGAAAAGAAGGAAGGTATATACGAAATTAGAAAACAAATTAACCCAAGACCTTGGATCTTTGAAATCAAAGCCAAAAAGTAAAACACGAGAATTGGAATGGTAAAACTCTATGAAAACTCAGTCAACAAGAATTCATGAAAACACTGTCATAGTAGTTTAAATTAAAGAATTTGTCAGAATGGAAAAAAACAATGTTAGTTAAATAAATAATAATACATGGTGACTGTTCAATCGAAATCAATTGAATATCAATATGAAGCTTATAATAACGAGTGATTTAAAATTAAGCAACAAGCCGAACGAAATGCAAAAGTGGTATTAAAACAAAAATCATGTCCTTGTGAAAAAAGTAAATTAAATCAAGCTTAAATCAATAAAGATAAAAGAATAGCGAAACCACCGAATAAAGTGGAGACACCGACAGCGTTAGCACCACCTTGTAATAAGGAGACGGAAGCAACACCGGAGGCAGCAGCAGAAGTAGAGGTACCAACAGTTGAAACAGTTGGGACAACAGTAGTAGCTTCAACACCTGAAGCAGCAGTACCAGTGGTTTCAGCAGCAGCGGAAGCACCAGTAGCGATAGTTTCAGCAGCAGCAGAAGCACCAGTGGTAGCTTCAGTGGAACATGGTTCAACAACAGTGACGGTAACACCTTCAGAAACAGTAGTGTAAGTGGTGTAAGAAACTGGAACAGAAGTTTCAGCAACGGCAGAAGCACCAGTAGCGGTGGTTTCAGCAGCAGAAGCGTTAGTAGCGTCACATGGAACAACAGTAGTGACGGTAACACCTTCATAAACGGTAGTAATGGTGGTGTAAGAAACTGGAGCAGTAGTAGCGGCAGCAGTAGCTGGAGTGGTTTCAGCACACTTAGTGTAAACAACGTCAGTAACGTAAGTAGTTTCAACAGCACCGGTTTCAGAACCAACAGAAGTTGAGGCATGTTCGGAACAAGCACCGTTAGAGCAAGAAGTAACGGTAACAACAACAGTTGAAGCAACAGTGGTTAAGTAAACTTCAGTAGAGGTAACTGGGAAGGTAGTGAATTCTTCAGTAGCACCTGCAGAAGATGAACATGGAACAGTAACAGTCTTGGTGACAACTTCGGTAGTAGAAGTGAGTGGACAGTAGGTAGTGTAAACGGTAGTACCTTCAGTAACGGTGGTGATACCAGTTTCAACAGCAGATTCTGAACACTTGTTGTCAGCACAAGAAGTAACAGTGACAACGGTGGTTGATAATGGACAGTAAGTGGTGTATTCAGTAACAACAGAAGTGGTAACAGCTTCTTCGTAAGTTTCAGTGGTGGTTAATGGGCAGTAAGTAGTGTAAACAGTAGTACCTTCAGTAACGGTGGTGACACCAGTAACAGTAGTTTGTTCGGTACATTTGTCTTCAGTACAGGTGACAGTAACAATAGTAGTTTCCTCAGCAGTCTTAGTAACAACGGTAGTAGCTGGACCAGTTGAAGTTGGTTCGGCTTCAGAAGAAGCAACAGAAGAACCAGTAGAGCTGGAGCCTGAAGAAGTAGCAGAACTAGAGTCAGAAGCAAGGACAGTAGAAGTAGCAGTAGCAGTAACAGTGTAAACAGAAGATTCATCTCTCTTTTCTAAGTCACCGAAAACAGTGATGAAGAAAATACCAATGTAGTATTCCTTTTGGACAGTAATTGGACCGTGACAATCGAAAGTAGATAATTCATCAGAAGTTCTGATAGTTGGGAAAGTTAAATCAATTTCAACTTCAGAAGCAGCAACGATTTCATATGGAATAGAAGCAGAGAAAGTAGATGGATCAAATTGGAAACCATAGAATGGTTGGTTTTCAACATCGGCATATAAATCGAAGTTGTTGAAACCAATGGCATTTGGAACATAAATATTCCAGTAACAGTCACCACCATCGAAGTAACCGGTACCCCATGGGACTGGTCTAGAAGAGTTTGAGTAAGTGGCAGCCTTAGCGTAAGAAGCTAAAGTAGCTAATGGTAAAGCGAAGGAAGAGAACTTCATTTTGTTGTGCTAATGAGATAATTGGCTTGACTAAAACGAAGGGTAGTTTGGTAAGACTAACTTATTTAATCATTTATCTGATCAAAGCAGGTAAGAGGAAATGGCTGCCCTTTTATAATGAAATTGCATGAGAGCGTGTTGCATTCAGTTGATCTCAATTTGATTAATTTTTTAATATATATGTACATATTTTGCGCGAAATTACTCTGAATGCGCATTGCTCCCAGAGACCCATCTATTGTTCGGGAATTTACATGCAAAAATTTCAGTGCCACGGGTAATTGTCACTAAGTGTATATAAGAAATCTTGTTGTTTTTGTCCCATTAAATAGCGAGCGCTTATATATTTTTTTATTCTTCCTAACCATAAAAGTGAAATTTCAAGATCTCGCGAATCTCTAAGCTTAATTTTAGTCGAGGACCACAATGAGGCCCATTGTGGCTTCCAGATTACGTCCCTCATTCTGTACGGCCCCATGCAAAGATATTTCCCTTTATGGCCTGGAGATCCGCGCTTTAGTGTAGCGATGGACGATCATAGATTAATTGGGAAATCTGGAAATCTCTATCCATGCGTTCCGCTCGAATTGGACTTGAGCAACTGAAAGTTTCATGGCTGGCCTCGTCTTATTGAGTCATGTACATATTCAATATACAATTTCCATGGGTAAGAATATAGATCATCTAATGCTTATATATACGAGGGTCCAGTTATCGACGCATTTACAAAGCTTTGGTACAGGAGTCATAGTTTATATATTTGTAATATATATATAAGTGATGTATTCCAAGTATTATAGTTACTATAGATACTCAAGGTAGATCATCCGCCCATCAAAAAGTTAATATACGATTTAATAGATAATTTATGTATGATTAGTAGCTATATAGCTTTCTCAAAGTGGAGCGTCTCGCTCCCAGTTCAGAACATCCCGATTTGGACACAGATCCAAACTACATAGCATACCGCGCGATACGGGCTAAATTTATCACAGCCCAACGCGGATCTCGGCCCTGGCTTCTTTCGGCGGAGTATTGAAATGTCCTGTCGCGATGGCAAATTAGCATTCTTGTAAATTAAGGGACCAGGTAACCGTGACTTTAATGTGATATAGAAGTGTTATCAATGATTAGAAATCCATAACAACCGGAAATTCAAGTCTACTAAACAGTCTAACTAGCAAAAGATATTACAAATTTAGTTTGAGTAAACAACATAACAATACATATGACCTATAAGTTTTCTGCATGATAGATTAATTTTATAAGTATATCAAAGCCAGGACTAAAAATTAAAATAAGCTGTGGATCGCGATTATACTATAAGGCTTAAATAACCTTTTGTTAGTTTTCTAATTATTATTTATTAATTTTGATTTTATTAATTAATTGCTATAGTTATATCATAAGTTTTAATTTTGTCTATATGTAGATTCATGCCAATTATTCGATATTAGTCATGGGCTCAAATTCAGCTATATACAATTTAGTGTCGTTGACCTTATTATAACTTTATTGTCAATTGGAAGTCAATATAGTAGAAGGGATAAATATAATTAACTTGAAATTGGAGTGCGGAAAGTTGAAATTCTCAATGGAAAGTCATCGGCCTCTCCCTATGTGTGCTATGCTATATAAGCGTACTGTAAAATTTCATTAATACAGATTTGTATCGATTAAATAGGAAAATTCAGATTACTGAATAGGTTAAGAATCAAATGAGTAGCCGATTGGAAGGTTAAATACGAAGATATAAATTTCAAATTAAACACTATGATATCCTATATAGCTTTGCATTGCGTTTCACGTAATGAATTTCAAAAAGAGGGTTTGTAGTTGCATATAATCTATATATAGCTTAACTTGGCGGCCCGATGCCTATAGAAACTGTATATAGGGACATATACTCGATCTTACCTTCTTTAAATATACATATAGGGGTATGTAATTATTTAGTTGCCCATAGTGATAACTATCCTGATCCATAATTAAGTAAAATGAGGAGGTTCATACATATATATTATAATTAATATATTAGAGGGCGGGTATATACATAAAAAATTTTATTCATTTCCAATATAAACGGACCCAACGTAGTCAAAAAGTGCAATATCTTCTGGTGTGAAATTGAAAACTTCACCTTGATGCTCAGGGAAATTGCTACCCCCAATTTTATCATAAGCACACCACCAATAAGCAGCACAATTATACTGCTTAATGAAACCCTGGCGGGGCTCTCTTGGTGAATCTAAATAATCAACCCAATACATTGAATCAGGAGGAATAATCGCACTCTCGATTTTTAGGGTGGACTCGTAAAAGCTTTTCAATTCTTCCTTAGTTCCAAAACCTAATGTGGCCTCGTATTTATCAAAATCAATTTCAAATGTGTCTGCTCTTCTGCATGTTTGTAATCCTGAATTAACCCATAATAATTCATCGGTATCTGATGAAATGTGGCCAGGATGAGTTGAGCAAAGTTCTTGCGATTTAAACTGTTTTCTTCTTTCAAGAGGGGTTAATTGACCCACTGAAGCTGCCCAGTAGTCATTGAATCTATAATTTTCATTACCTGAAATAGATTGTCCTAACCAAAATAATTCTTTATCTCCCCAAACATTTTCATGAACTGGTCTAACTTGTGATAAATGCAGTGTTATAAAAATTCCGTTCCAAAAACTCGATCTATTAATTGCGACAACACCAGACTCCATTAAATGACCATATGATAAAGTCATATATTTGATACCTAGTGTCTTATAAGTTGTTGGATTTATACCAAAAAATTCCGAATCTAGCTTAGTTGGTAAAATGTCTTTTATAAAGTCGATAAATCCATCATTTACCTGTGGAATTAAATTTCTATCTTTGAAAAACAATGAACCCGATTCTCTGTATTGAGAAGATTTGAAAAAATTGGAAGGATTTCTAAATAATGCAACATCGTTATCTAATATTATGGTTTCTTCAAATGATGTGAAAAGATATGCAAGTAATTTATTATAGAATTTAACAAAATCATTTTGAAACTCAGGAGATAAACTTGAAGAAACATCAACAAACCACAAATCCTGTTTAGGAAATGTTGGATCAAAATCTTTGTGATTCATGGATTTTAGTTCGGCGAACAAGCCGCCTGGATAGTAAATACTATCTCTTCTTGCTTCTCCGGCTATTAACTTTTGTGACTCAATTGAAAGATCTCCTCTATGAATCAATTGAATTGGTAGAGTGTTACCAACAGTTCTTAAATTCCTAATCAATGTAACTGTGTCATTTATGAAAAGATCAGAAGTGGATATCACAATACCTTTGCCATTGATTTGAGACTTGTAATACGATGCAAAAGACTTGGTAGACGGTATTTGAGGTTGCTTCAAGTTTCCAGAAATTTTAGAAGGTTTATACTCTTTCATAGTTAGTGATTGATCGTTTTTATATAATGATATATCAGGAGGCCCGATAATTGTTTCACCCGTCCATCTAGTAAATTTGGGCATTTGAAAACTCAAATATGGAAAAACCCTTTGATCAATATCTGACCAACTTTCTGAATTGGGTAATTTAGACTCCTTCGATGCATAGCAGTGTAAGAAAACGTTTAAATGTTTCATGTTATTAATTATTTGTGCTAACGATGCATCTGTAGTTGGTTCTTTAAAAGGTATAATTTTCCAATCTGAATCATTTTCATACAATTCATTGAAATACATTTCACATTTCTTTTCGAGTGACAAATCTACAAAGGAATCACCATGATTGCTTATTAGCCTAGCATAATTAGTATTTTTAACTTCGTCGATGTCGAATTTTGACTCTTTTTTAATATTGTCGGCACTTATTTCCAAACTACTTTGAACTAGGCTAACTCGTTTTTTCTGTGTAGTTGCTGTTTGTTTACCGGATTCATGTGACAATATTGGAGTTGGCTCAATGTCACTCTTTTGTTTAATGGAGACTTTAGGCTGTGTTTTATTAATTTGAATCGATGAAGTTGTAGATGATGAAGTAGAAAAAAACACCAGCAAGATCAAAACAATGAAGAAACAACTCAGGACAGCCGATCTTTTTTGACGGGACCTCAAAAGAACTTTGATGTAAGCGGATACAGCTGTTAACATCAGAAATGATGTGTCTATGTGGTATATGAAAGGCTTTACTCTTCCAGTATGTCATCTTAACAAGATCTTCAGCATCTTCGAGTTAACAGATGATGACGTCGATCAGGCTTTAGCTTTCATGGCTTTCAACACAGCCCCAGATCTTGCTGATATTAATCAGCTGACTTATATCACGTTATTTAATTGCATACACCCGTACACCATTAACCAGCGGCACGCTTTTTTTTTTACGCGTACAATCGACTCATAATCATTTATTTATTGAGTCGTCTATGTGTAAACAAACCATGACACTTTGGAATAAGCAGCTGGAACGAGGTCCAACCCGATCCTTTTGCATTCCTTCTGGAGACTGCTACATTATCACATATACTCTCAGCAATTAACATTTGTATAAATTTTCCTTTACTATCTCATTCTATTTATTAACAGCACCAACTTACTCATCTACATATGTTTAAAGAACTTAAAGCATATCAAGATTGGGTATACGATTCCAAAGCATACATGCCTCCAGCTTTATCTTGTCTTGCTGAACTAACACCTCAAGAGAAGCAGATCTATAAATCCAGCTCCAGAGTTCATGCTACAAACTCTTCGTCTCAGAGACCAATTAATACTGCCCAGGGGGTACAGCATTCGATTCTTTCTCAGGCAACAAATACTGTGAATCCAGTTACAACTACACATTTCAGTCCCAGAACACCCACGTTACTTAGCAGTAGCCGAACTCAATCATTTATAAATGCTCAACGAATTGTGTTCCCAACTGTTCAGATGCATGATACAGCTCCTCCCACAATGCCTTCTACCGCATCAACAACCAGTAATGCCTCCACAACTTCTGCGATAATATCTACTACATCAAAGTCTTCTGCAGGTTCATCTACTTCTAGAAATTCCAATGCCAATACTGCATTAAATAGAATTCCTGATCCAAGCCCTCCAATACAAAGAGAAATTGCTTCCCTAATTCAAAGGCAATCTGGAAGCTTTAGATTGAAAACTCAGCAGCAACAGCAACAAAATACTAAGACTCTAAGTGACGATGTGATTGATCTGACTATGGATGATATTGATGGTACATCAAGCCAGTCACCTCATAAAAGAAAACAAGAAGAAATAATACCGAGTTTTGAACCTCCTAAGAAAAGAAAATTAATCATTGAAGATAGTGAAGATGATGACTTTTCAGATGATGATGAAATTGATGCATTATTAGCTAGTAGAGAATCATCATTTAAGGATATACATAATCAACAACCACAGCCAATACGATCTGAAGCTTCACCGAAACTTTCCCACCCTCCAAAGACACCCTCTTCTAATACTTTAGTTGCCCGAGAATCCCTGTTATCTGGGAATTTAACGAAACCCCCATCTCAATCGAATCAAGTTCAAGTTCAAGTCCAAATTGAAGAAAAATCAAAGCATTTTTCTACTGAAGTTTCTTCTTCGTTACCACTCTCTAATTCAAGAATCTTCGAATATTTTAAATTGCAAACTGAACTGATGAATAAAATGGAATCTTTAACACAGTTACTTTCTAAAAGAATCGAAGTTGATGAATCTACATCAATATCAGAGGATGCAAAAAAGCGTAGAAGGGCAGAACTGGTTACTCAAATTAGTCAATCAAAATTTAATGTTAATCAATTAAAGTTAAAGTTAGAACAATACCATGATATGGCCAATGTATTAAGTGAGGGACCTTCTTCCAATATCCAATCACACACTTCAGCTGTTACAAATACCCCCCATAACCCAATCAGTAAAGCATTGGATTTATCTAATTTAAGTTCTGATTTTGATATCACTGGTAATAGCACATTTCCTGCCCCAACGCCCGCTTTTGCATCTGTTCCCATTTCTACTTCTACCCAAAGTCCAACAGTTAACTTTAAAGTTCCTGATATTCCACCAAGAAGAGTCACTGAGCATATACACCAAGATGCATTGGATCATATTTCAACGCCCAAAAGTTATGATGACAATAGCGAAATGGAAATGGAAGATTCTTTTAATTGTGAAAGTGATGGTGATGACATAATTTCAACTCAAACTCAAAAGGAACTGGCTGAATTTGTTGTTGGAGATGACGATGAATCACAGGATGGTGATTATTATGATGCTGAAGAGGATGAAGATAAATTTACCCATGATCAAAGTAAAACAACATATTCATCAGATATTGATGAAATTGAAAATAGTGAAATTGAAGCATTAAGATCATCTGATATAGAAGAAGTTGAAGAAGAACCTATGAGCGATGATATTCAGGTTATAGATGAACATATCCCTGTGGATATTGAAGAAATGGAAGAAACCGAAGACGAAGACGACTTTGCAGTTAATGACTCAATACCCTATTCTACTCAAATAGACGGAGAAAGAGAAATTAACTTTACTCAGGTAAAGGAAAGAAATGAAATTATTGATGTGGATGATTTCTTTGAATACAATAGTCAAGAAGAAAGAGAGGTTATGAGTAATATAGAGAAAAATAAAGAAAAAGAAAAAGATTATAATGAGAATACTGACGCTGGTGATGATTCAGAAATTCTGATTGTTCCTGAATCTGAGTCTGAAGTTCAAGTTATAGATAATGTTAATCCTGAAGACTTTAAAGCATTTCATGGTAAGTATGAATGGACAACTGAGGTTTATTCTATTTTAAAAAGAGTTTTCCATTTAAATGAATTTAGATCAAACCAATTAGAAGCTATCAATGCTACATTACATGGTGAAGATGTTTTTGTTTTAATGCCTACTGGTGGTGGTAAATCTTTATGCTATCAACTTCCTGCCTTGGTTGAATCTGGTACTACCAGCGGTACCACCATTGTCATATCTCCTTTGATCTCTTTAATGCAAGATCAAGTTCATCATTTACTACTTAAGGGTGTTAAAGCAGCTATGTTAAACTCCAAAGCTGGCGCTGCTGAAAGGAAAAGTATTTTTAATTTATTTATCAATGGAAACTTGAAGTTAGTTTACATATCCCCAGAAATGATTAGTGCAAGCAATGCAGCTAGAAATGCTATTTCTAAATTATATAATGATGGTAAATTAGCTAGAATTGTTGTTGATGAAGCACATTGTGTTTCTTCTTGGGGTCATGATTTTCGTCCTGATTATAAAGCCCTAAGTTATTTTAAAACTGAATATCCTAATATACCTGTTATTGCTTTAACGGCTACTGCAAATGAAAAGGTTCGAATGGACATTATTCATAATTTAAAATTAGGTAACCCCAAATTTTTCAAGCAAAGCTTCAATAGAACCAACTTATTTTATGAGGTTTTGCAAAAGAAAAGATCTGTTATTGAAGATATGGCTGGGCTGATTAATTCTAAATATAGAGGTCAAACAGGTATAATTTATTGTCATTCTAAAAATTCTTGTGAAAGTACGTCTGCTAGACTGAATGATTTTGGTATTAAATGTGACTTTTATCATGCTGGTTTACCAACTGAGGATAGACTCTCTGTTCAAAATGCATGGCAGGAAGATAGGGTTCAAGTGATTTGCGCTACCATTGCATTTGGTATGGGTATTGATAAACCTGACGTTAGATTTGTTTTCCACTTAACTATTCCTAGAACTTTGGAAGGTTATTATCAAGAAACAGGTAGAGCTGGTAGAGATGGTAAGCATTCCGATTGTATTATGTTTTACAGTATGAGAGATGCTAGAACCTTGCAGTCGTTGATTCAAAGAGATAAAGAATTAGATAGAAATAACAAAGAGCAGCACCTGAATAAATTAAGACAAGTAATTCAATACTGTGAAAATACAACAGATTGCAGACGTCAACAAGTGTTGCAATATTTCAACGAAACTTTTGACAGAAAAGAATGCAAAAAGCAATGTGATAATTGTCTACTAGGTACCAATATTGACGTTGAAACCAGGGATGTTACCTCCTTAGCTAAAAATATTGTTAGTTTGGTCAAAATAGTTAAAGATAAGAATGTCACTGTTATTCAATGTCAAGACGCGATCAAAGGATCTAGGTCTGCAAAAATAGTTAATTCTGGTTTAACAGATAATCAATATCATGGTATAGGAAAAGATATTCCGAAAGTTGATGTTGAAAGAGTTTTTTTTCATCTAATCCATAATTCTTATTTAACTGAAAAATCTGTTATGAATGGTGCTGGTTTTGCTGCTAACTATTTAACATTAGGTAGAAAGGCTAATGATCTTCTTTTAGGTAGGGCAAAAATTGTTATGACCTTTAGTAAGGCTGGTGTTCCAGAAAGAAATAGGTCGTCTAGTAGAACTACGTCTAGGGGCTCAGTTTCTGAAATCTCTAATTTCCGTTATAATAAAGAAAACATGCCTCCTACTGCACGATTTACTACTGCTAGCAGTATGTACTCTGGTACTCCTAAAGCTGCTAGTGTTACAATTACCGAAATATCAGATCCTATACTTGAGAGACATATTCAAAAGTGCTATCATCAATTGCAACATCATCAGGGCTTTTTAACTACTCAACTAGGTTTATCTAAATCAGGCGTAACTGCATCTGTTACAACATTGAAGGATATGGCTCGAAAACTTCCTACTACAAAAAAGGAATATGCTACTTTGATGGATATTCAAGAAGGTCAACTTCTATACTTTCCTAAATTTAGTAAAAAATTAAGTGATATGAAGAAAGAGAGGAGTTTACTGTTTAAAGGAAAACAAGATGTCCCTTTTAGTGATGTTGCTAGTATGGTTTCTTCAGTTGAATCACCAGAAACTTCAAGATATTTCACTCATCAGACTGAAGAGGATAAACGAATAGTGGATCATTTAAGTCAAATTCATCAATCACAATCTTCAGCTGGTACCGAGAAAAGAAGCGGTGGCCGACAAAAAGGCAGCAGTCAGAGAGGATCTTATAGAGGTAGAGGTAGAGGTGGAGGAAGAGGTGGCCGTTCCAGTTACACTAAAAGAACAAGTCGAACTTCTAAAGGTACTTCTAAAGGTACTTCAAAAGGTGGTAGAAAATCTAGTAGCACTCAAAGAACCTCTCTTTCTCAGGCACATAAGAGTGCAGGGTCTATTTCCAGAGCCATGAAGCTTTGACTTCCAATCTCTAATTCTTTGCGTGATTCACATATATAGATATTTTTCTTTTCAATTAATTTTGCTTTTGTGGTGTATAGAGAAACGAGGGATGTTAGTAAGTAGGAAACGGCAGCGCAGAAGAAGTCATGTCTGCTGCACAGCCTTGAACCTTTTATGACTCCTGCAATTTAGCTAATTTTTTAATTTTTCTTGCTGTCTCCATGATCGTTTCAATACTAACTCTTTGTAGACTTGGATTAGTTAAGTTAATTCTCTTCTCTCTATATTATTCATATTTCGAAACCTCATTGCTCTAAGGTTATTGAATTCATTCATTTGTTTGAAATCTTCCAGCTTTTCTCGTGCAATAATTTATTCATCACATCAGAAAAACAGAACCCCAACCATTAATCATGTCTGATAAGATCAACATTTTAGTCGTCGGTAACGGTGGTAGAGAACATGCTTTAGTTTTTAAATTAGCTCAATCTCCATTAGCTAATCAGATTTTCGTTGCTCCTGGAAATGGTGGAACAGCTAATTTGAAAAACGTCACAACTGTTCCAATTGGATCATCTCCTAAAGATTTCCCAGCATTAGTTGAATTTGCTGTTAAAAACGACGTTAAATTAGTTGTTCCAGGTCCTGAACAACCTTTGGTTGATGGTATATCCAGTTATTTTACCAGAGTTGGTATTCCAGTGTTTGGTCCAAGTGCTAAGGCTGCTGTTATGGAAGGTTCAAAAACTTTTTCCAAAGATTTTATGAAAGAATTCAATATTCCAACTGCCGATTATCAAAATTTTACTGATTATGAAAAGGCTAAGAAGTACATTGAATCTGCTGATTCAAGATTAGTTATTAAAGCTTCTGGTATTGCTGCTGGTAAAGGTGTTTTAATCCCAACTACTAAAGAAGAAGCATTTGATGCTATCAAAGAAATCATGGTTGATAAGAATTTTGGTTCTGCTGGTGATGAAGTTGTTATTGAAGAATTTTTAGAAGGCGATGAATTATCCATTTTATGTATATCAGATGGTTACTCATATGTTGACTTACCACCTGCTCAAGATCATAAAAGAATTGGTGATGGAGATGAAGGTTTAAACACTGGTGGTATGGGTGCTTATGCTCCTGCTCCAATTGCCACTCCTAAATTATTAGAAGAAATTAGAAAAACAATTTTGAAGCCATCTATTGATGGTATGAGAAAAGCCGGTTATCCGATGGTTGGTTGTTTATTCGTTGGTATTATGGTCACCCCAGAAGGTACTCCTAAAGTTTTAGAATATAATGTTAGATTCGGTGATCCAGAAACTCAAACCGTTTTACCATTACTGAAAACAGATTTATTGGAATTAATGTTAGCTACAGTTGAGCACAGATTAGATAGTATTGATTTCCAACTTCATGAGGGTAAGTCTAGTACTACTGTTGTTATGGCAGCTGGTGGTTATCCTGAAGCTTACAAGAAGGGTGATGAAATTACTGTTAAAGAGCCATTACCAGAAGATACTTATATTTTCCATGCTGGTACTCAAATAGATGATGGTAAGGTTGTTACCTCTGGTGGTAGAGTTATTGCTGCTACTGCAATTGCTGATTCATTAGAGGAAGCTGTTAAAAAAGCATACGTTGGTGTTGATCATGTTACTTTTAATGGTAAATATAATAGAAAAGACATTGCTCATAAAGCATTCAGAGATGTCAACTCAAATAAGAAGATTTCTATCACATATGAAGATGCAGGTGTTTCTGTTGATGCTGGTAACCAATTTGTTGATGAAATTAAAAGTATTGTTAAGTCTACTGCTAGACCAGGTGCCGATTCAGATATTGGTGGATTTGGTGGTCTATTCGATCTGAAGGCTGCCGGTTACGATGATATTGATGAAACTCTATTAGTTTCTGCTACTGATGGTGTTGGTTCTAAATTAATGATTGCACAAACATTAAATACCCATGATACTGTTGGTATTGATTTAGTTGCTATGAATGTTAATGACTTGGTTGTTCAAGGTGCTGAGCCTTTAATCTTTTTGGATTATTTTGCTACGGGTAAGCTAGATATCCAAGTTGCAGCTGATTTCGTTAAAGGTGTTGCCGATGGTTGTAAACAAGCCGGATGTGCCTTAGTCGGAGGAGAAACTTCAGAAATGCCGGGTATGTATGGTCCAGGACATTATGATACCAATGGTACTGCCGTTGGTGCTGTTTTAAAGAAACAAATTTTACCTAGAAAAGATGACATGCAAGTCGGTGATGTGTTATTAGGTATTGCTTCTAACGGTATTCATTCCAATGGTTATTCTTTAGTCAGAAAGATTATTGAATCTACTGAATTTGAGTACACTGATAAGGCTCCGTTTAACCCTTCTAAGACTATTGGTGAAGAAGTTTTAACTCCAACTAAGATTTACGTCAAACAATTGTTACCTTCTATTAAAGAAGGATTGCTTTTAGGTTTAGCTAATATTACAGGAGGTGGATTAATTGAAAACATTCCAAGAGCCTTACCAAAGAGCCTGACTGCTAAAGTTGATATGAATAACTGGGAAGTTCCCGCTATTTTCACATGGTTAGGTAAAGTTGGAGGTGTTCCGGTGAAGGATATTTTAAAGACTTTGAATATGGGTATTGGTATGGTTGCGATTGTCAGACCAGAAAATGCCGAGAGAGTGATGAAGAACTTATCTGCAGCAGGAGAAAAGGCGTTCAAGATCGGAGAGTTAGTTGCCAGATCTGAGGGACTTGCAGGATGTGTTGTCGATAATGCTGAAGGCTTATATTAGTTTGATGCACTGGGTAATTTAGAGTATTTTAATATAAATTCGTGTAAATTTGAATAGTTGTAGTATTATAATTATTCCCATGTGCCCAAATTAAATTGCAAATCTCGCTGCAGATATTCCGAGATCCGGGCGGTGCAGTCGAAAGTTGGAATTGCCCATTGGCAGCAAAATTTTACCTGTCTGACTCTACAGGATGTTCTTGTTCCTTCTTATATGACCACCACATATCATTACTATATCCTGCTTTATGAACACAGCTAGTTTTACTGCTGCAATTTTTCTATCCATTCTCACCCCTATGACTAGCAAGGAACCTCCATAACTTCGTTACTCTCCCTTTCAAAGTTACTAATTCAGTCACCCAAAAATCACGCAGTTTCAACTTATATATCAACAATCCCCTTCTCCCTTCTCGTCCTTCAACGTCTCTCTATAAAACTTAAATATAACCAAATTTAAAAATGGCCCACTCAGATTCAGAAACTTCAAGATCTGGCTCTCCAGTAATGTCCATTGCTTCAACTCATGATGTCGCCTCTATGCACTCAAGTATCAGCGATGACTCAAGGTTAAATGATCATAGACACCAAAACCTCACTTTACCTGTTCGTAGTGATACAAACAGAAGACTGTCTGTCAATTCTGCTTCTTCTCCTGTCCTGGTTGCTAATGCCAACCCTGCTAAAGCAAACACAAATCAACAACAGCAACAATTTCCTGTGCGCCCAAGATCTGTTGCAAAAAAACCCGAAAATATGCTGAACTCAAGTGATTTAAGAGCAAGAATGATTGCTGTTGATGACGATTCAGACGACGAAAGTGATTTATACATTTCAAAGCTTCAATCTCAAGTACCAGCTAGACAACAACTATCTCAACAATCAACCAACTTCACTCTACCACCTCCTGCTCATCGTGCTTCTGTTGCCTCTAGAGTTAGAGCTAGTTCATTTAGTGACCAGGTTAAATCTTTCATCAGACCTAAAGAGGACTCCGTTACGGGTGGTATTTTACTTGGTGGTACTAATAGCAACACTAATAACGGTAAGCAATCCGGAGTCACTATATCAAATACTTTGAACAGGACAATGTCTCGTGCTTCTACAAAATCTGATCGTTCAAGAAAGATGAATAGACATGGCTCTGGTGTCACTAATAAAGAGTCAGTTGAAAGTGATAGCGATCTTGATTCTCATGCTTCTCGTGACTCTCAAGAAACTGAAGAAGATGTCTGTTTCCCAATGTTACCCGAACATATTAGAATTAAAGGTATTGATTTTGATGAAATCGAGGAATTTATTCATGATCAAAGAGAGGAAAATAAAATTATTTTGAAAAGAGAAGAAGAAATTAGAAGTATGGCTAAAACTACAAGCTCTCAAAAAATCAGTTCTGCTGCTTTAAAATACACTCCAAAGAAAGTTCAATCTGGTTCTAGTAGTTCTGGCTCCATTTCTGCTTCTGTTACTGAAGAAAAAGTTCTTGAAAGTAGTAGTTCTTCAGCTGTTGAAGCTAGTAATGTCACTTTTAAGAATATGGGCTCCGACTTTGAAAGACAATCTTCCCCACCCGATAGATTCAGCTTTTTCTCCTCTGAAAATGAAGAAACTATACATGCCCCTGATATCCCTTCTTTGGTCAAACCAAATCAACCTTTTAAGTCCTTATTCGAAGCTACTGATTCAATTTGGTGGCTTGACTGTGTTTGCCCAACTGATAATGAAATGAAAATGTTAGCAAAAGCATTTGGTATCCATCCTTTAACAGCAGAAGATATTAGAATGCAAGAAACCCGTGAAAAGGTTGAATTATTCAAAAGTTATTATTTTGTTTGTTTCCATAGTTTTGAAACCGATAGCGAAAGTGAGGATTTCTTAGAACCAATTAATGTTTATATTGTTGTTTTCCGTGAAGGTATTTTAACTTTCCATTTTTCTCCAATTAGCCATCCTGCCAATGTTAGAAGAAGAGTTAGACAACTAAGAGATTATGTTAATGTCTCAGCTGACTGGCTATGTTATGCTCTGATTGATGATATTACCGATGGTTTTGCTCCGGTTATCCACTCCATTGAATATGAAGCTGATGCAATTGAGGATTCTGTGTTTTTAAGTAGAGAAAACGATTTTGGTGCTATGCTTGTGAAAATTGGTGAATCTAGAAGAAAAGTCATGACCTTGATGAGATTACTACAAGGTAAAGCTGATGTTATTAAGATGTTTGCTAAAAGATGTCAAGATGAGGCCACAAGACCGATTGGTTCCCATATGAATTTAGTTGGTATGGGTGCAGCTCAACCTCGTGCAGATATTGCACTATATTTAGGTGATATTCAAGATCATATTATTACTATGTTTCAGTCCTTGATGTCTTACGAAAAGATTTTTAGCAGATCTCATGCCAATTACTTGGCCCAGTTGCAAGTTGAATCTTTCTATTCTACTAATCAAGTTACTGAAATGTTATCCAAAGTTACTTTAATAGGTACGATTTTAGTTCCGATGAATTTAGTCACTGGTATGTTTGGTATGAATGTTAAAGTTCCTGGCGGAGAAGGTACCAATTTTAAATGGTTTGGTGGCATTTTAGGTTTCATTATTGGTATTGTTTTACTATCATTCTTTCTTGCCAGACTTTACTTGAAGAGAGTTGAACAGACTGGTGGCCTGCCATCTAATTCTAGCAAATCTATTAGAAGTTTCCGCTTTGGTAGAAAGAGAAACTATGATCCTTCTAGAGATAGAATGGATAGATCTATGGCTAGCCTACCAACAAAGTTTACTAGATATGGAGGAGATTGGTAAGTTGTTTTTGTTTTATCTTATTTATTTCACCAGTACGTTAGTGGTTTTTGTTCTAATCACATTGTTATAAACTAATTTATTACACTTTTTTTTTTGCCCTGTACTCTTATCATTTTTTATTACTATTTTTCGGTCCCTAATTTTTGAAAAGAAACCTTAATAAACTTATACTTTATACAGTTATCCGTACTATATAAATGGTTTTGTCTTTATAAATTTAATAAATCTACCACAATTTCTCTTCAGAAAAAAACAAAAGTAAATAAACAGGGTTTATTTAGCATTGATAAACAAGAAGGTATCACAACTATAAGGAACTTTTGGAGCGGGGTGTATTTGAGCTTTTAAAATTAAAACAAAAGTTTTGCTCATCAGAAAAAGTAAAAAAACTCCGAGACGGGGAATTGAACCCCGGTCTCCCGCGTGACAAGCGAGAATTCTAGCCACTAAACCATCTCGGACTTAGTTGTAATACCAGCATCATGGTTCACTTTGTCGTTCTAATGAAGCTTTATATTTAATTGATGTTCTAATACAATATGTGTCGGAACTATGATACTGTCGGAACTATGATGCTCATAGTACATAAGATAGTTAATTCTACCTTTAACGATATGACGTACTCATAGTCAATAAGATAGTCAATCCTATCTTGAAAGATATGATGTACGTGGCACAAGGAATATCCTCACTGGTTAAAGATTTTGTCGGAACTATGATGCTCATAGTACATAAGATAGTTAATTCTACCTTTGACAATATGACGTACTCATAGTACATGAGATAGTTAATTATGTCTTTAAAGATATGATGTACGTGGCACAAGGAATGTCCTCACTGGTTAAAGATTTCCATTACTTAAGTCACAAATGGGAATGTAAAGACTTCGTATAAATATGAGGAATAATCCCTTAATTCTAGGATTGATTTATATACTTATATAGTGAAAAGAATAGAAGTCAAGTCTTATCATAAATTAATCCCGGTTAGAATTCTTAGTATACAAAGCAACTTATACTTATACAGCCACCAATTACGTAGGTTACCTTACCTTACGAGATACAAAGGAGAGGTATCCAATAGTTGCACCTTCGTCTACAACAAGACCCTCTGTTGTATTTAAACCACGAAGGGGATATCTACAATTGGTAAAGGCCAACATATTCATTGAATTTGTTACCTGATACTCCGATACCATCACTATTTGTATTTACATGGATCATCAAAACTAGAATATAAAGAACTTTGACCCTTTTTTCAAAGGTAAATTCCGATATAGTGTAACGGCTATCATGGTCCGCTTTCACCGGGCAGACCCGGGTTCGACTCCCGGTATCGGAAATTATTATTATTTTTTATTTTTTTAATTCTTTCTACTAATATTATTAATTTCATATTTCTTTTAAATCTTTACTACAAAGCATATGATTAAAGCAGAAACTAATGCCAAACTAGCATTGATAGCTTCTAGATTCTATTAGCGAGATATAGCGCAGGAGGCCGAGCTCGAGTGTTACGGTGCATGGTGTATCTCAAATATTAGTGCAATTATAGGTAAGAGTACATATGAGGCACTAGTTTATCTTCTAATATAATAGGTGATGTGAATGTAGTCTCACATTTGAAGCCAATTATATTCAATTCCAGAGTGGCTAATTGTATTGATCGGCAATCGATGGAAGTGGACCGAGTACCCTTTCTCATCAGTATTTTAGATTTAGAAAGTAGAGGAGATCAGAATTTCGTTATACTTGCTACCAACCTCATCCGCTTTTCCTAAAATAGATAGCCGGGCCAACTGAAAAATACTGTTTGATCGATGCACCTGACGATATTGTTGCTGCAACCAACGATTTCTTTTTAGCTCTAGGAAAGTTTAGTTTACTGATAGTAAACCTATTAAAAGCGCTTGATATCTTTTAAAGTATCCTGAAGTGGCATGCAATGCCTCCTATGTCTAATAGCCAACCACTTCGATCTCTCTTTTTGCTGGTCGAAAAAGATAAGTACCATATTTGGATTAATGATGTCTGGAGAAAAGAAGCACACTAAGCTTCCTTCTTTTAATGAGCTCACTAGAAACTTTGAAAGAGCAGATTTGAATAGGGACAGAAGTATACAAGATCCAGCAGGAAGACACCTTCAACCAGCACTACCTATTCGATGGAACCAACCAACATATCAGCAATTTCATTCACAGTCAACCATTGTAAACCAAGACCCGGGTCCCACGGGTGGTCCTGCCTCTTCTAGCTCTGTTCCAGCAATCAGGGTTACTAGTGAAAAACAAATGCCGGAAGGACGTGAACTACAACCTCTTCAAGCCGTTCCAAGAACACATCAAGCTACACCACCAGCGATGTCTGTGGGTCCAATATCAGCTGGAGGTAAACCACCACCACCGCCACTTACTATTATTCCTCAACAACAGTATCCTTATCAACAACAACAGCAACAGCAACAGCAACAACAAAATCATCAGCTACAGAAACCTTTATGGGTTAGAAACACCAACTTTTCATTTCCAGCTAGGAGACAATCAAGACAATTAAGTGTTAACGACATCTCAGAAGCTTCATCATCACCAAAGAGAAGAAGAAAATCAGTTCAAGTTTCCACACCACAATCACCATTGGTGGACTCCAACTTCCAAAGAAACATGAACAGCATGATGGACTTAATCAATCAAATGCAACGTTCAGGTTCAATAATGCAAAGCTTGAATGAATTCCATAAACTTGGTGTTGAAAATACATTAAGAAACATACCACTGTTAGATATGAATGATATTGAAAAACTTAATTTGAGTAAGGATATTATTTGTCAATTGCCTGATTTTACATTAGATATAGTTTCTAAGAATATCGATAATCTGAGAAACTTGGTAAATAGTTGGATGAATTTTAAAAGATCATCAATGATTGTTTATTCCCCTTTTGAGAGACAGAATGCCCCGATGTATATGACTCCGATGGCTGCTAGTTCCGTTAATTCGGTTAATAGCTCGATTGGTGGTTCAGCTGGTAGTGGAGGTGGTACTGCTACTGGTAAAGTTTCAAGTACAAGTGCTGTACCAAGTGCTTCTTCAACAACATCAAGTAAAGGAGGTGTAGGTAGATTTCATAAAGCTTCAAAATCAGAACCAACAGTTGATGAGATTAAGCAATTAACTAAAAGAAACGCTGACAGTTTTGTATTAGATAAAAACATGATAGCAACTCCTGAAAAGCTGGGAGAAACAGCAATGCTAAAGGTTGATCCAATTAAACCTTCAGTCGAAAAAAAAGATGTTGCCAATTTTTACCCAAAGGGGATTTTAATGCACGATTTATCAATTAAACCTAAAATGAAATGTTCACAATGTGGATCTGAATCAACACCTGAGTGGAGAAGAGGTCCCGAAACCGCAAAGATTTTATGTAATGCTTGTGGATTATTCAGAACTAAGTTGATTAAAAAATATGGCAGCGAAGTTGCTGAAGAAATGATGAAGAAAAGAAGAGATGAAGGTAATGGTGAAGATAGAAGTACTGTTTGACGCCATTAATTCCTTTTTTTTTTAACTTATTTAATAAATCTGTGTCTACACTTCGAACTTTGATAGAAGTTTGTATTGTGTATTTTATTGTTTGCTTTTTAAAAGTTAATGAATTTTTCCTCTAATTTAATTCGTCGCTAATAAATTGATTAATTGACACGGGAGCAGCTCATCCACTCAAAGTATAATCCGATAGTCCTTACGTCGTATCTGGGCGTCCAATGAGCAACAGTTAACATCGTGATCGTATTTAGTAGGTTGGCCACCCATACAAAAGAATCTGGGGATATCCCGATAAACGGGGAATGTGGCCAAGGGCTTGTCTTTCATTAAAAAGTCATGAAGAAAATAATTTGCCGGGATTTAAGAGAGAGTATTGGATCAAAACTTAACGGATTCGATTTAACCCCTTGGGGCATAAAACGGCCTTAATCCAATTAGACTCGGACTCTAGTGTGTCGGAAGGGATTCTCAAAACGGGCAGACGGGATTAATTATGCAAGGCAAAAGATAAAGTTAAGGTGGATGGCAAGTTAACATTTATCCTTACTATAACCTCTTCTTCTAGAACTCATGGATTCAACAAGCTGGGTTAGGAGCCATAGCATAATGTGGCTGCCCATCCCCACGTCATTTCTTGTCTTTTTGTTTTTTATTGTCCACTTGTCCTGCCATTGGTCAGCTTTTCAGATCGCCCCAGAGATTCTCGGAGTGAGGGCCGTTGGAATGGTCGCTCAAAACGGAATTCCCCCCGCATGTACATAACCACGATTAGTACACTTTTTCCTTATTAATTGGGTGATGCTTTTTTCCTTTAGATAGTCATCCTGAATTTCCCATCTACAAGTTAATAATTGTTAACAATCTCCATAATAGTATGCCTACCGCAGTGTTGAAAATACAAGAAAAACTCTGCAGTGTTCCCCAGGTCCTCCCCATGTCCTCCCCATGTCTCTGTCTATTGGAACAATCCCGGACAATAGGCTGTACAAGGCACTTCCGCAATTTATATTCACGTAGCTCGTCACGAGCCGAGCCGCATTGATCCGGGAAAACTGGAAAAACTTCTAACGCCACTTTCTGGCAGCCTTCTATTGGCTGAAAAGTAAAACTTAGTGGCGTATGAGGCGGTGCTTTGGGGAGGGATCCCGTAAGACTCGAAGAAGAGCCGGCCGGATTATCGTTTTTCCTGAGGTGTGAGTGAGCCGGCGCAGTTTGGTTTAAATATGTGGGAGTTCCCTCATTTTTTACATCTGAGATGTGCTTTTCTTCTCTTCAGGAAGCCATTTCCCATTTCCCCTTTTGCTGCAGACCACCAATGATATTCAACCCTGCAGAGTCAAGAACTCCCCAGCGTTTCACCCAGAATGCAAGGGATGCTGTCTATAAGAATTTGAGACCAAAACCTCCTGCAACAAAGAAGAACCCTCACCATCAACGTCTTCCTTCGATTTCACAACTGGAACCTCTCTTGAATCCTGCCCCTTCAAATGATACGGGTCTTGCGAAGGTGAAATCAAGTTCCTCGATATTCTCCAAGTTCAGTAGGAAGTCTCAGGAATCGTCCAATAGCAGGAGTTCCACCAGTTCCAGTTCCAGTTCCAATTCCAGTTCTAATTCTCCAATACAACCACAGCCACATCAACAAAATAATTACTCTTACTTTCCTGACGCTCCCGCTTCCACTTCAGATGGATATTCTATATATTCTAAAGGTTCCTCAGTTTCAACTGATAATTCTTTGTTTTCCTCGAATTCTTCCACTCTCAGTAGCATATCTTCAACCATATCCTCTTTGTATTCTTCGGACTTTCCGAAAAATGATTTCTCCATGGATAAGTTCTTGCCCACTAGTATCACAAACAAGCAGGTCATATTGGAATTATCTTCTATGTTAGATCATATATCTCTTCATCCACTTGGTAACATAGGGAATGAGGTTTTTAACGAATTAAATACAACACTCCGAAACTCCAGTAATCATATTAATATCAAAAATGATGCGAATTCTCCCGAGAAACTGATTGACTGGAATTTGAATTTACTGAGAGTTTTATTGTTTATTAGCGATGAACAATTGCCTAGTGAGTATAAAGACAAAGATATTTATGTTAGAATAAGCGAGAAAAGTGCAGTTGATAATTTAACTTCTGAACTGATTAAGATTAACAATAAAACTCCCAAGACTGATTATAAAAATCAACAATTCTTGAATAATGTTATGAAGAAGATTTCCCTTAATGGTAATACATCTGATGATGGAACTAATGATTTATATTTAAAGGTGGAGAAAATAAATATAACAGAAGATAACGATTCAGGAATGTTTTTAAAACAGTTATTAGACTCGGAATTATTCAAAGAATTCAATATTGATAATAATTATAAAAGATTGGTTGCATCAATCTCAATTCAAAATTCAAGAAAAGTACTAAATTCAAATAAGAATTATAAACTGTTAGCTTTAAGAAATTATTTTTTGAATTTAATAGTTGCCACTCAAACGTTATTCGAATTCCATTATTCTGAACTAAAAGGTTTAATTCGTATAAGCGAACTATCTCCAAATGATAAACAAGTATTATGGGAAAGTATCAGGGAAAGAAATTTCAAAAAAATAAAAATCTTTGGAGCTTGTTAAGAGAAAATTAAAAGATGCTTTTTTAAATACCACAATACTACTACTACAGAGTACAATCTGTTTTCTATTTATTACACGACTTATGACTACGCCTTTCTTCCTTCCCACCACCCCTTCCCCCTTTTTTTTTCTTTGTACCCCTTCTATCTGTTATACCTTTATATACACTTTTTTTTACTGCTTTCTAGATGCTTTTCTGAGGACTTGGTTTTGACATTTCATTTCATTTTATAACACTTCTTTAATGACATATTGGATCTGTGATCGAAACACAAAATAAATAATCAAAGTAATATTAAAATGTGCCTATCTACGTAATCATATATAACAGACTTACCTTTTAAGTCTCTTAGCCATCTTATCCTTATAATACTTCTTACCACCGCTCATCTTTTTCTCTTGAATCTCAGAGTACTTACGCTTAAACCATTTCTTAGATGTATCATCATTCATCAACTCCCCTAATAAACCCAAGTCACCACCTTTTTGTTTTCTGTTTAATTTAGATCTAGAAGACCCATCAACGACAGAATCAGTCACAATCTCACCAATTTGGAAACGTTCAGGGATTTCCCATTTTTGTTTTTTGTAAAAACGTTTAGGATCAATGTATTGTCTGTTCTGTAAGATTGTTAGTTGTTGTTTTAATGGTTTTGTGAGTTCGGGTTTTGGCAGCTCGAACCATTTTTCGGATCTCTGTTTCTTGAGTTGAGTTTTATCATCTGTGGCTCTGGTTTTATTGGAGTTATTTAATAGTACTGACATTATTGGGTCATTTATTTTTTGAACTTTATTGGTAGTGGCTGCTGTTGTGGTGCGTTTTGTTAATGAGTTGGTTTTAATGGTGGGCAGGCTCTCAACTGATTCTTTTAATTGCTCAAACTTAGTTCTTCCTGTCTCATTTTTAGATTCTATATTCTCTGTGCTCCTGGTGCCTGCTTTTTTGGCTCTGGCCATTATATCGAAAATATCATCTAATGATAAATCATCTTCATGGGATGATATGTATTCTTCTGACGACAGAGAGGTGGTGGATGATGATTCATTTATTGGTGTTAAGTCGTTGACTTTCTTAGCTTCTTTTGTTGACCCCATTCTTCGATTTTTGCTGGATTTAGAATATATGGAGATAAAATACAACAGGATAGAATATACTCTGGAATTATACAACTGGAAAGAATTTTTTCAGAATTCTGATTATTTTTAAAAAAAATGATAAGCCGCACTTTACACAGCCATGCTTCTCCACCTGATATCATCGAAATGAAGAATTCGTTCATAAACTCTGGGCCAATACATAGGTAAGAATGTTTATAAAAAGATATCCTGAAAATATAGCAATAATTTGTAATTAACAAAATCGTGTAATCGTAAAAAACTGTGGAG
The DNA here is from genome assembly GCA_003707675.3 of Ambrosiozyma philentoma. Taxonomy (NCBI): domain Eukaryota; kingdom Fungi; phylum Ascomycota; class Pichiomycetes; order Pichiales; family Pichiaceae; genus Ambrosiozyma; species Ambrosiozyma philentoma. The sequence goes on from PPKZ03000001.1 coordinate 1,034,678, forward strand.
AAGAACTAAGAAAAACGAACAAAAAGACGTCAAAAAAGGAAATAAACTATGGATAAGACTAAAAAAATGAACAGGAGAGACACTGACAGACAAAAAAGTTAAGAACAAGAGAAAAACATCACTGATATACAAAAAATATAAGGAGCTGTAGTATGTATAAGAAAACTTAGAGGTATATTGTAATTAACCAAAAAAAAAGAGAGAGGTAAAAAATAAACAAGAGGATAAAAAAACAGAGAAGAAATAAGGGGGGATCTGGATTATATTTACCATCGGGGCCAGAACTTAATGCAGAATAACACACTATGTACAGATCATTTCATCAGACTGAGCAACAATAGAAATAGCTACAAACTATTTGAAGAAGAAAATTGGGGTATTATTATTATTATTTTAAACTTGAATAGATTCACTTAAAGCAATTAATTTGTCAATACTAGCTAAGTGCTTACTACCATAACCAGGAATACCCGATTTTTCATTAGTAGTAATTAATTTTAAGTAAGCTCTGATTTTCAAAACTAATGCCTTCTTCATTTCTTTGCTCTCGGTTAATTCAACTAATTTTTGAACAACGTAATTGGCAAATGGATCTTTCATCATTAAACTCAATGAAGTTGTTTCATCTAATGGTTCCTTAGCACCACCTGTATTACCTTTCATAACTTCATTGTAAATCTTGATTCTATTTTCTTTAGTTTGATGAATAATACATTTTTCAACTGCATTCGAAGCAAACTTGTGTTTCGATAAATCAACCAAATTTTCTAAAACAACATGCAAAACGGCTTCTTTATATTCAACTCCGCCATGTTCAATAATATGTTGAATAACATAATTACCAAATTGATCTTGGATTAAATAATATATGAAATTCTTCAGTTCATCTAAAATAAACTTTTGATCAGCTTCATCGGAAAATTCCAATAATCTTTGAATAACACGGCAACCATATGGATGAGTTGATAAATGATAGATTTGATGTTTAATAGAATCTAAAATGAATGGAACTTGGGCAATTGGAATACATTCAATTGCTTTTTGAACAACATGATTACCATTTTGATCTTTAACTAGACTTGGAATATTATCTCTCAATTCTTCCATGATTTCTAATTGTTCAACTAGTGGTAATGCTTCAAGACCTTTTTGAACAACTCTGCAACCATACATTTGGAAAGACATATTGTTAAATTGACCTCTCATTGATTCAAATAAAACTTTTTGTTGAACTGAATTACCATGTTCAAAATATTTTTGAATAACATAATTACCAAAAACATCAGTCATTAGATCAATTGAAAAATTTCTAATTTCATTAAAAATAACCTCTTTTTCTTGATCATTTGCAACTTCTAATTGTTGTTGGATAAATCTAGAACCATGTTGATCTTTAGCAAATTCATAACCATGTCCATAAATATCCTTTAATGTATACTCTTTATCATTCTTTTCACTTCTGAATTCTTCTAATAAAGGTGATCTGACAATGTGCTTTTTAGGCTTCATCGATTTTGGCGAAGATGTACCATTTTTCTTCAAACCACCTTTATTTGGAGGGCCACCACTAGATGAAGGCTTTGGGGAACGTGATGGGGGAGAACGTTGTCTATTATTACCAACTGGACCAATACCACCATGAGGAATTGGGGCAGTGACTGGACTACCAGGCATAGATCCAGGAGGCTGGAATATACCATAAGGTCCAAATGGTGACATCATAAAAGGAGGTGGTCTGTTCATTAAACCAGGTTGATAAAATGGATTAACTGGAGGTGAGGAAGCAGTAGCTTTATTTTCATCATCGCCAGTTGAATCAGATTGGCTTTTCTCTTCATCATTTGGTGTAACTGGGGCACCAGCACTGGCTGTTGGAGGGGGTGGCATAAATTGAGACATCATCTGAGGCATTTGGAAAAAATTACTTGGAGGCATACCATATTGAGACATCATAGCCATGTGTTGCATGAACAAATTCATATCCATGTTCATGTCACCTGTTTGGGGAGGCATTTGCATAGTATTATTATCGATAATATTAGGGTTTGCTGAGGATGGATTATCGAATGAAGGATGGAAAACAGGAGCAGCTGCTGGATTCCAAATATTTTTATTTGACTCAGTTGGGTTATCTAAAATGATTGAACCTTGTTCTGAAGAATGTGAATTACCAAGTGGAGCACCAGTAACATCTGAACTAAAGGATAAGTGTCTTGAATTTTCTGGAGATCCATTATTAGAGATATAATTTTCTAATTTTTCACTGAATGATTGTTTTCTTGAATCTCTAAAGGGGGCTTGAGGCGAAGCCAGGTCTGGTTTAACAGCATTAAACATCGATGATCTTCTACTTGAGCCAACTAAATCAGTACCAGCAGCAGAATTTTGCAGTGCTTGTAAATTCGAAGAACTTGACTTGTTTAGATTCAACTTACCTAAGCCAGATTCCAGCTCCCTAGTTTTTTCAGTAACGGAGGCAAATCTTTCTAAGAAATTAGTACTACCAATAGAATGGGAACCAGTATTAAAATTGGAAACACCGACGCCAGCAACCGAAGCAGAACCAAACAAATTTGATGCAAATCTTGATTTTTGTGCTTGCTGAGCAGCGGCAGGTGCACTAATAGCACTTAAAGCATCTCTGAATCCATTTGGATTAAACAGATCAGAGCCAGAATCACTAATAACTGCTTCATCAAGATTAGAAATGTTGTGGGAGTTTAGAGTAGGAGCGGCAAAAACAGAATTAGCCTTTCCAAATAGATTAGCGTTTGGTTGAGACAAGCCAGAAATGATTGACGCAACATCATCATTGGCATTAGAAATAACAGTAGGAGGGACGGGGTTTGGAGCTGCAAATGATGCTTTAGAACCAGTTGATTTGTTTTCCCAAGGGCTTGAGCTGATAGGTTCATCAACTAAATAGTTCGAGAGAAAGAATGTTAGTAGGAGGTTTTAAAAGACTATGGAACAAAGACAGTCATTTTCTAGTGCAATAGCAAAAAATAGAAGAGACTACATACCTGACATGCTTTTGAAAGCTTCCCAGTTTGTAGGCATTTTTGAAATATTAAGGGACGTTGTTGTGTGATGTTATAGAAATTAAATTAAGGAATTTTTTCAAAAGGGATTCCTAGTATTGTACTTGACTTTATAATGTAAGCGTAAAAGTATGTTCAGGGGAGGAAAGGCGTAAAATATTGTGGCTATATACAGTTATTTAACGACGACAACAACTTTTTAAAAAGACTGTTTTCCTTTTGAGTATATTATATGAACAGGAGACGAAAACAAAAGTGGGAATAACAGAATAGTGAAAGGTATAAAGGGTGTCTATCTAAAGGAGAGGGCCGGACGAATCAAAAAAAGTTGGGGAGTAAAGATGTAGGTAAGCGTTGATTTGAAGCAACTATGTACAGATAAGTTTTGAAGATGGGTAGTTATAAACAGGGTGGTGCGATGCTGGATGGGTTGTTTGAAACTGTTTATGGGTAGGAACTGGGGAAAAGGGCTGGATGTTGTGTTTGCCTTGTGGTTGTGGTGGTTCTTTACTTTTTTGGTTTTTGTTTGGCCTGGTCTAAATTTTTGATTGAGAATCTGGTTGACGAGCGGTAGCGCTCTGTGGCGCAAGGTGCACGGGTGTGATCATGCGCCGCGGTGAGGTTCCCCGCTCGGAGGGTAGATGGTTTTGGCGTTTTTGGAGTAAGTTCAACACCAAAGGTTCAGTTGCTAGTGCTTGCACAATTGGTCCAATAAACTGTCTTCATTTTCAAATGTCATTACTCCGCAGACCAATCACAGGGGCACTTATATCTTTGAAAGAAACCTCAAATGTTATTCCTCTAGCACAGCTTCTGGCCAGTCAGATCAATTCAGCTCCAACTCATGTTCAAGATAGCATTATCGACGAAGAAGTTCGTGATATATTGAATCCTTTCCATCTCAAACCTAATTTTGAAGATAACTCCACTGAAAGTCTTACTGATCCAACTTCAAATTTATTAAAGGTTCTTGTAAGAGAGCCAATACTTCGTGCCAATGATTTTCTTTCTTTAATTCCACCAACTGAACAAATCTCCCTCACTAATGTTATTGCGGGAAGGTTCCAACATAGTTTACTCAGAACAAATATATATTATCTTCGATTTAAGTCAAATCAGGATGCCTTAAGATATTTTAAGTTGGCAAATTCCCAAATAATAAATACTTTGCCGTGTACAATAACATCTCTCAATGAATATAAGTCTGAAATTAAATACATTACATTTCCTCATATTCCTTCAAGTGCTAATGCAACAAAGCAATTAAGGGGTAGTTCGTGGGATAAGTATAAGGTGTCTGATGAAGTTACAGAAGAATATAAGGGTAAAGAAGCTTTGCAAAGGGCCTTTGCTGTAGGAAATGATAATGTTCTTTCTGATTACGCAACTAGTTTATCGGTTTTAAAATCTAAAGAAAAGGACTTGGCCATAAAGCAGGCAACTTATTTATTTCCACAAATTAAAAGATCCCAATTAGTTGTAATTAAAAATTTCCCTAGTAAAATCAGTACTCACAAAATTCTAGATTTTTTCTGGGATCTTGAGTTTTATCCAGTTGATGGTCTACAGATGAGAAGAGTCTACACGACAAAGGATCGTAAACTATCAACATTTGTTTTGTTATTCAAAGATACCAAAAATGCTAGAAGATGTGTTGAAATAAGTAATAGAAAGAGATGGTTTTATGATAAAAATTTACCTGTGGTTGAAGCTGAATTGTTAGACGAAGATTTAGAGATATAAGATTTTGATAACTAAGTTTATGCTTTGGATTGTACATAAATATATGTCGCTCATATTTGCATATGCTTTGCAAAGTAATGAATTTTTTTTCCATTTATCCAGGTATATATAAGCGATTAAATATGTCTATGATTTCTCTGCAAGAGTTCTATATTTTATTAAAAGGTACTGATTCGCTCGCATAGAAGTACGTAACATTTAATTGCTTCATGAAATTTAATCGGCATGTTAAACAAAATTTTACAGTACATTTATGTTGAGTATATCACAATCAAAGAGATATAATATCGATCGTTATGATAAGCATATATTGTGAGGTCCGGTTATAATAAATTACTACTACTGCCGAAACCTAAACCGTATAAAAAAAAAAAAAAAAAAAAAAACTGATCGGCTTTGTTGACTTACGTCAACCGAAATTTGAAATTCTGAAGAATTCCATTTCAAAAAATTTATATACATATGTGTTTCATTAGAATTCAATATATTAAAACGCCTTCTCCCATCTATATATCCATGAACTAGATTTAACTGTTCCACCTTCTAGAGGTGATTTCAATTGTTTATGCTTGGTAACGAGTTCTTATAGTTAAGATTTTTTACCCTGTGAAAGTAATTTCAAAGATTAAAAACTAAGCACATTGTATCCGACGACTAATTTAAATTTTTTTTTTTGAAAAAATTTATGGTACGTGTACGTGGTACAGCTTTAAAATGTACGTGTACGTACGTTTTAATTTCAGGTGTACAGCAGGCGACAATCTTCAAAAGCAATTTTAATAGTCCTCCCCTTACAAAATGAATTCCTATGTAATTGAGTCATGGAGTGAAAGTGTACTTCATTTATTAGTTCACTTAATTTATTTCTGTCACCCTCCGTACATTGCAGATTTTTATGTGTTAATTAATAATTAATAACGTAGTTAGGATCATATGATTCCGTAACATTTTAAATTATTATTGTTTCAAAATGCGAAACCAAAATAATTATTCAAACCTGAATCGGAGGGCGCGAACACCGCCCGCGCGGAGACTCAATCGGCAATTTAAAGTGTATCTATGTAGGTACTAACAAAAAAAAAAACGGTTCGGGGGCACCCGGTCTTGCCAGTGTATTAGCCGAACCTCAATTAATTTGAATAAAAAGTTAGAAAACAATTGTAATATCTAAGAGTGGTTGATTGAAGTATTTTGTAGTCTAGATATATCAATGTTTCATTGAAATAGCCGAGAACATTAACCAGTACCCGATGAGCATTGAGGACCCAATAATCTTCAATTTTTAATCGTTAAGATCAAATGGTACGACTCTATGGATGTAAAAGCGTCACCAATTAATTTAAGTATATTGCTTAAGCTGTAAAGGGTTTTTAAGGGAATAAGAGAAAAATAAATTGTTGGAAACCGACTTCTGCCGGAGTTTCGAAGATTAATTCCATGTCTCGGCATTTTGTACAATATGTATTTCTTTTTTGTTTTACTCGTAGAGGAATTAAATGGAAGCGTATACGTTCCATGTAAGAAATATACAAAAACTTTAAGTAAATCTATTTGTTAAAATGTAGAGGCTGGATGGCCGATCGCATCCAATGCAAGGACGGAGATTTTCAGCAGCAATTAGCCCCAAAGTCTATTTAAACTATACATTGAAGAACTCAAGTGTGCTATAACAACTAATGTGATGCTCATATATATACAATAAATTCTATTGTAATTGATAGAAGATATATACATATATATATTAACCTATAATTAATTAAACATAGGTCTTTTTTATTAGCAGTAAAACACAAAGAACCGTTTATGGCATTGTGATCGACCAAGTATATCTCCCTCCATCTTGAACAAAGAAAATCACCACATATCTAGATCTTGATCACTTGAGAACCTCTTGAGTCCTTTTATGTATTTGAGTAAGTATTAACGGTGATTTTTTCATACATATGTATTTGTTTCTACATTAATTTTAATGGTATAATTATTTGGTGAAGTTCACCACTAAAATTACGTCAGTTAATATTATAATTCCATTTCGAGTTTCTCTAAATTGTATATAACCAGTTACCAGATTAGTGTGATTTCATAAGTACTAGGAGTGGGTAGCACATCTTTGAACTCGAACTCTTCGTATTGTTTACCTGACTTTAACTAACACGGCTGCCACAATAAGCGTTGCACCGGGTCAATTTCACTTCTCTTGATAAGGGAGGCAAATATCTAAAGCACCCAGAAGTTTCAAGGAGTGTTTGAACAGGAAATAAAAAAAGCTGAAGTAAGCCAGCAATATAATAATCGGTTTACAAAATTTTGTGATGAAGAAACAGATTGCAGCATCCCTGGTCATGTAGTTGCGATGATTTTTTCTTGAATATTGGCCGACTTCGGTGATTGTGTTCATAATTTAATTAGAAGACAAATCAAATTAACTAGGTTGTAACTATTTTGATTGAAGAAAAGGTAGCCGAAGGTGAAGCATTATAGCTTTATTAAGATATGAATTAATGCCATGCCTATGTACAACGTGCTACTTTGCTTAAACTTTCAGTCCAGACTCCATATATATATGAATATCCCGATTATTAATTTAATATTTTCAAGTTTTATGAGATTCTTTTAGTTACGTACACATTTAAAAGTTTTAATTGATTTCATCCTTAAAAGGTAACAGCCGGGGTCATGGGCATGTTCAAGCTAGGACTTGTGCAGTTATGTGGTCAGTACAATACCCTATACCTTCTAGTCCTGAAAATTGACTTCTCCTATACTGAAAAATATAATTTCCTAGTAGTTCACAGTACATATAGTACTCACTAAATGTGGGAGGTGGATAACAACCATAATTATAATTACTGTAAATGTATCAACATACCTTAATTATATATGGTTTAAGACTTACTTTACTATATATATATGCATGATAAGGTCGGCTAACTATCACATATGTATTAGAGCCTAAACCATATGTGTTATGTATGTGAGCTCTGACTCACCAGCCTTTAAATGGCATGTGTACATGGCTTAAAATGTATGTATATACGTTAAAAGTTGTGTATATATAGCAAGTTAACACATATTACATCGAGACAGAGGTATATAGCAGGCCCAGTAGCCGTGTTGGCCTACCCCGTATAGCAGTAGATGACGTAGCATGGTCCCCGGTGTACATATAGGGCCCATGCGATATGCCTGCGGTGTACCCCCGTGCAATTATCCTAACCATGCACAGGGTATACGAATGTACGTCGCACCATGCTAATCCTCAAATTCTGATCCGACTTTTCATGTCCCTATAGCCAATTATCGAGTTATTGAGGCAGCAGCAGCAACTTGTAATTGATCTGTAAAGTGTTATTTGGTCAGTAATTGCATACGTCATATATGAATACGTGCTATCGCAGACCAGCGACCAGTTTGGACATAAAAACTTGGTAGATGTAAAATACTGGATTGTGCAAACATACCGGCTGCCGATCTCACAGGTCGATCCAGTTTTTAATAGGTCGACAATCTTAATACTGTGTTATACCACCTGCGCCAGCGGGTCCGGACTTCCCGAGTACTTGGTGGTGCACTGGTGTATATTGTATGTGCACATATCGCGGTATACTGTGCCTGGTTATTGCATCATTCAGTGCGCGCTCTCCTAAAGTTTTAGTGGCACAGTATGATATTTCTCAATTTTTCTGGTAATTAATTGAGATTTATTATAGTGGTAAAGCCCAAAAAGGATTTAATTTAACGGGTCGAACAGACCTCGGTAAACTTCAAATTTGAAGAATCCCAACGGTCGGCGCGGTTCTTCACTGAATCCATTAGTCTGAGATCTGGTTCCAGATCAAATAAACCGAGCAAAATTATTAAGCTAAATTTGAGGATTCATGATTTCTTGCTCTAATACTTATTATGACTGCAGTTTGAATTATACGACATTATATAGCCAAACATGAAGTTCAAATTGATTTATGGACTATTCCATAGCCTTGACCTAGGGTATTAATTTCTCCAATTGATGCCAAAAATATTAAGCTCGACCAGATTGAGACCTAAAATTTTTAATTTAATTGAAATTAATCCAAAAGGAGTAAGCCTCTGACAGGTTGGTTCTTACAACCAATTGCATCAAAACATGTTTGACAATATAGCTAAAACAAGTATATTCACAACAATTAATTCAAATTTATTTGGATTTTGAAACCTTAATGTGCTATATATAGAAGCCTGCGTGTACGATTATTCATGATTGACCTTAAAGGTATTTATTTAACTATGTATATAGATTGGTAGTCAAGCTTAGTATCAACAAATATTGCATGTAGTAATTTAATATCTTTGATCACATATTTTGTTATTTTCATATTTTCTGAAAATCAAATGAATTTTGAATTGTTCATTTAATCTAGTTGCTTACATACTTTCTTGTCTTATTTTTAGGTACCTCAACTGTCTAGAATTCAAAAACAAATACATGTATATACAATTAAGCTATATAGCTTTAAAAATATAATTAATTAATTGAAATTATAAGTTATATGGTTATAGTTAATTGTACAGTCCCGATGAACCGCTAACTATATAGGTCTAAAGAGTAGATTGAAGGAGGTGGTACACACTGTACACCACACCCTACATAGATCAAGCCATCATGTGTCCAGAATGTACGTTCGATTACAAACTACTGACTCAGGATATATTTAACTAGTGTACCTCTGTGATGATGAATTGTAACATATTACACAGCTACCTAGCTATGGGTGAAGGCGGGTACACTGCAAGCGTCCAGCCATTGCAGCCAGCATTTACAACTGGACAGTGGACAGTGGGGATTGGCGATGAATTGAGTTGAATCTGGTGATGTCAACCATCTATATTTAGCTATATTTCAGTGTATAATGTTACAATTTGTAAAATTTCAATTACTCAGTTTTAATAGAGTTTTCCTATAGTTTCGAAGTTAATTAGTTTAAATTAGTCTTTGCATTTTTCTAGATTCCTTAGAATCACCAGAAAAGTTTCAATTAGGTGTATAGGCTAGAGTTTGTTTAATAACAATCAGATGATTTCCATGTACGTTATAGATATATGAATATCATGAAGTCAATCATATCCAATTATCTGTTTACCCACCTATACAATGTGAATTAAAGATTAGATTATGTGAACACACCGGATGATAGCATAAGTATTGCAGTTGATGAAATTTTTCTTGAACCCCTCAGTAAGCTTCGGCCACTTCAATGAACATATGGTTATTTAAAAGCCCTAGATCGATCTGTAAAAACTTCTTTGAATATGTTCATTAACGTACCAATCACAACATGGGTTTCACTATGCAGACCCAAATGTATGTTCTAATGCCTTTGAGAAGATTTAAATTCATCTTAAGAAGATCGGATCTGACAAAATTACAAGATAAAAAATTCCATACCCTTATATGTGAATCTCTACATATCATATATTTAAATTCACAGGCCCATATATATAGCCACACGAATAGCAATATGTACTCACTTAACGATCAATCTTTTTGGTACTTTATAGCCACCGGAAAGCTTTCAAATCCAACTATTTCAAATTTAAGTTAAGGTTTACGCAGTACACGGATAGCTACGATACTGCCTTAAACCTTCAAATCAAGGATGACATGATATATACGTACAACTAATTAAGTGTAGGTGGGAGTAATAATTAATATCCAAAAGAAATTTATATCATATATGAATCTGAAATGTTGTCGGAGAATTTGCCCTAGTTACAAGGGGCTAATTGATCATAAAGGGGTGAGGTTTTAAGGTACGGTCAATGTCCATGCAACGACCATTTGTTGTGTGTATAAATCGAAGTACTAGTATATGGCCACCAAAGCAACGTATATACAAGATAAGGTTTCTACTTATGATGAAATTTGGGGTGAAAAAAGCAGGGATTTCCCAACAAACTCTAAACTAGAAATTTCAATTCGTAAAAGATCTAAAGGTATAAATTCCAGAGGAAGTGAAATTACTTTAACCGAGGGAAATCCAGTAATCTCCGTTATATTAGAAGTTATATTGGTTTAAACGTATATAAGATGTAGAATCGTATATTGAGAATATTTAATTTAAAGAGCAAAGTAAAAAATCAAAGCAGAAAACAAAAGAACATCAGGTTCCAACACCTAAGGGTAAGAGAAAAAACAGAGACACAAAAAAAGCAAAAACAGGAGTAAATTGTAGTATATATATAAACAAATCAGAGTAACACGAAAAATTAATTAACTAACTAAGTTAAAAAAACAAAAGATAAAAGAAAAAAAAGGAGATATATAAAAAAGGTAAAAAACAGACAGAAAACATAAAAATATTAAACAATTAGAAGCATTGAAATCTTTTTGTACAAACAATTGTCAAAGAGGAGACAACTTCATTTTCTTCTAAACATAAAAAAATAATTTATATAGCAAGCAAACAATCTTTCATTTATGGATATCATTAAAAGGAAAAATTGAAATGTGGTTAGTTCATGTAGTGGAAACAATTTTAAGACAATTTGATTTCCAAAGTGGAAGCAATAAAAGGCAAAAACTAAAATAACAGACGGTTGAGTAAGCGAGACAGACAACATAAGTAAACTAGTGGGCATGAGTATCGAGTAAATCCTTCTCTTCGACTTTCTTACCAACACTCTCTTTGATATTTTCATCAAATAGAGGTAGTAAAGCTTCATAAGTACCTTCACGCTTAGCTAACATAACAGCTCTTTCCAAAGGGATCCAAACCCCAATGAAAGGCATGGAACCAAATTTAATAACGTGCCTCACCTTCTCATTTTTCAAAATACCTGTTCTACGGCCTCTTGTAATACCTTTAACATTCAATAATTTAGTAGCATTAATCATATCATTATCTGATCTTCGAAGAATGATAATACCATTATATTCCAACACATAACATTGAACAGCCTGATCTTCCCACCAAACATATGATAATTTAGATTGAGACTTAGGTAAAACTCCACCGACACCCATAACTGGATTTGGGTAAGCAGGCGCACCCCCAGAAGGTGGGATCATACCTGTGACTGGCTGATATGAAGGGTTATAATATTGCACTGGATAAGAAGCCATATAGTTTGGATTTGGATGCTGTTGTAATGGAGGCATTGATTGTTGCTGAGATGGATCCGCAGCTTGGAATTCTGTACCATCTTGAGGTCTATATCCATAGTAAGCTTGTTGTTGAACAGGAGTTGTACTTGAAGGGTTATTAACTGGAGGCAATGAAGATGTAGGATATGAGATTGAACTAGTAGAAGAAGGAGGTTGGCTTGTGGACTTAGCCTGAGGGGGGTAACCGGTATTAGGTTGTGGAGGATATTGACTATAGTTGTTATACATTGGGGCTTGTAGTTGATATGGATAAGCAGGTTGTTGTTGTTGCATATATTGAGGAGGAGTTTGTCTGTTTGGATATAGAACTTGATCGTATCTGGCTTGTTGTTGATTTTGGATAGAAGGCAGGTACGAGCCACTAGAAGCATGAGGTAGCTGAGAAGCTTGTTGTTGCTGTTGTGCCTGGACTGGAGAGAGTTGGCGAGGGATGCCCTGCTGTTGCTTTGATGGGTCGCTCGAGTGGTACTGTGGTATTTGTGGGTATTGCATTTTTGAGTGTTGGGTGTGTTGAGTGTGAGCCTAGTGAAAAGGAAAGAGCAGTATAGTATAAATTAGATTTTGTATAGTCCGCTGTAGTGTCGGGGATTTGAGGGTTTTCGGGAGAGGAAGAGGAGAAAAGAGAGAGGGAAAGTGGGCTTTAGCTGGGAAACAAAAGAGAAACCAGAGTGAAAGAAAGAGAAACAGCTAGAGAAGGGACAAAAACAGCAGATCAAGTAGGGATTGGAGATGAGCTGAAAACAAAAACCAAAAACGGGACACTGGGATGTATAAATACCAGAACCTCAAGAGCTTGCTCGCTCGTACGCACCGCGGGCTATTATGCGGCACCCATCCTGTCACCTGGGAGCGCGTCCCACAGAAATTATATAGCACATGGCGCATACACCCGCGCTGCAGCGACCGCCGCTACTCATGATTCTGCGCTTCGATATCGCTTCGCATCGACAGCCAGCTCGACATATGTGTAGCCGTTTTGGGAAGTTGCCCCCACGGGTATATTCTGTGTTCCTGCCGCGAGTTTGACTGTGTGTGAATTATAGGGCAGGAACTGAACTGGCTCTGGGCAAGAAGTGGAGATGATAGTAGAATTACTCTTATACAGAGCTTTTAAAGAGTTTCGAAGACAGGTATCAAGTGCTGATATTAGTTTGATATATCTCTCGGTAATTAAGTGAAGTGAAGTGGATCTAGGAAGAATGAAATCTGCTGGCCAAATTATATATGCAATTAATTTGCAAAACTTAGTCCAACGAATCCATATGGCAAATCTCAGGTTAAAAATATATAGTTAGAGTTGTGAAGTTAAAGCTGGAGCTGGGGGCAGCCGCGCTTGTTTAACTGGCCATGAAATTATCTATAAAAAGGCCATGCGAACATATGGCATCCTTGATATAGCGATCGATTCCAGATCTCTTTTAACTTGAAGGATGAGAAGATTGGGAAGCTACTTCACGTTTTAAAGAAATATCTGTTTTCTAGAATCATTCACAGTTAACTAGATGATCTCGAATTTCAGAACATGAAGATCACACTAGGACATCTACTTTTAAAATATCTATTCTCTGTATAACTGACGTTTGTACTTTGACTGAGTCATTTCGGAATCATTCTGACTTGTGGGCACGGTTCTCAGTGTCCAGCATAACCTAATGCCTTGTAGTTGCCTTATAGTTTGCACTTATAATAAAATTGTTTTGACATCGTGCAATATATAAGGTTTTGTTCCAATCGAAAAGTAATTTCTATAGTTCAACAAGTTCCATGAGTTTTAAACTTCCTCACCGTTATAAAGAACGGGCCGTTTAGTCGGATTCACAAAATCAGAATTGTTTCCATATATGAGCACAACAGAATTCGGGATGAAATTCTGACTATCTAGGCAGTAAATCTGCAATTTCTAAACATACGACCGTTTTATTAACGTTGCCACAGCTTGAAATAACAGCTAAGTAGTTTTCTTGCAAAGTTGATAATTTTGAATTTTGAATTTTGAGATCATCTTATAATCTTAAAATTCCACTTAAACACGTTATTTTAATATTAGTTCCCTGTAACGGAACTAAATAATTAAGAAATTGTTATAGATGGATGTCAGTATACTTACGTGGAAATTAGGGGCTTGCCTGCTAAATCCAAATACCTATACTTATGCACTCCGACATCTCGAATTCGGAGTAGAAGCAACAAATATTGGGATTATACTTTAAGGATTTAATTCATGATTTTAAATGAATCGAAACGCTAGTATAGTCAGCTAGTTTCATTATAGGAGGCTTATTTCACGATTTTCCAAATATCCCAACGCAGCAATATAGTATTTTCTTATTGACCTTTCTATTTTCAATATTAATATCTCTTGACTCTTGTATTGAAATTTGAAATATTTCAGAAATAGATTAGAATGAAAATTACTCTTTTGGAATTTCCCCTAATTGGGACATATGTGGGAGAACAATTAGGAATGGTGTATTTATTTCCGTTTTCAGTTCGTTGACTATTATGTATTTAATTCGATCTACAGACCATTTTTAAGTTATACGGTCAAACTCTATATATAATTCAGTTTTATAGTTATATAGGTTAGGTTTTCACCTATATTTATAGTTTTAAAGCGACGTACCTTCTACATCATGGCTAGATCGTATGTATGAAGATAATCGTTAGCAGTTGTGTTGTGTCCCTTCATCAAATGTGGAGTGCACTAGGCCTGCATTCATTGTGAAACATGTATATGAGGCTGTGCACTCTGATCAACCCATCAAAAGTGCAGCGCCTGGTCCTAGATTTGCTAGTTTTCCTACCAATCTGGTATAGGCGAATTCATTCGATTGGATTCAGATTCAGGGATTAGTGCTATAATCGGTTATAAGCATATAATTGGAGCATTCTTTTTTTATAACCCAGCTATATAGCTGAGCCGAATTAATTGAGCTGAAATTAATTACAGTTTATGTGAGAAATAGGGTATAATTTCATTACTTACTTACAGAAGAATCGTACGAGCCGGCGAACCAGCCCACCCCCGTTTCTTCAGGTATCTACGCACAACTGCCTAACCCCCTACCTATATGTGTATATGATCATTACTCCACTATATATATATATATATCTGGTCATTGATTATATCATTTGTTTAGATTAAAATCAATCGTGAAATTATAGTTCGATAGGGCCTATTAATCGAAGTTTGGGAAAGAAGATCTAGCCGGGAGTTTCTCTCTGAATTTTAAGGTCGATCGGCTTTATCCTACGCAGCGAAACAGTCGAGGATCTACTAAGATTAGTATCCATGTACCTAGGTACTATCTTTGTACTTACACTTTGTACACTTACCCGCCATGATATTCAAGATATCACGGAGCCACAGCCAGCAAGCTAGAAGCGTCATAGTGTCTGAATTAAGAATGGGTCGAGTATAATTTGCTGTTGTAAATTGTTAGGATAAATAGTTCGAGAATCGAATCGGAGATTTCACCGATTAATTACTGTTTTTGCTCATGCAAGTTTGCAACCACGGCCAATGTGAATATGTTTTCAGATATACATATAAATCGACCTAATTACTATACGGACATGAGGGAATCCATTTTCCATGGAGTCCACTATGTCTAAATTTTCTGTATTGTTGAGTACAATAAATCCTTGAAGTTAATTGTTGAGTCGACCCATGCTATTCACTAAATAAAAATATAAATAGACGAGCAAATCAAGTACACATTTTTCAATACATTTCATACAAATGGAAACAATTGTGCACAAGCTTCTGTATTATAATCAGTATCCCTCCATATGGTTATTATTGCGGAAAAGGCAAATCTAAACAATTACGTGTTTGATCAGACTAATCGAAAATCCAAATAAACAGTATCAGGTTATTCGATCTATATACATATGCGATAACTTCCGTCCTTAATCGCCCCTACACTGAACATATGTAAGCCGTGATTGTATGTAGTTCTAGGTGCTCATGCTCATGCTCATGCCATCGCTATATATTCAAGTTGCTTGAGATGCTTGGATCGATGTAAAGAATCGTTGATGCATATGATAAGCTAAATTTAATGGAATTAGCACATGAATTACTTTGTATAACTGCATTCCATATAGCTGTCCATTTTTATTAAACCAGATGATGATCAGATATAATTAATTGCTGTAGCTTAACTATATGAGTTTAATGTGTTCCTTGAATAATCTTGCAAACTTTTTGTTTGTGACGGCAGGACCCTTAGCTGGTCAGTTCGACATGCATGTATATATATGTATATTTAATGCAAATAATTAATTGGCTTGAGATTAATTGATATCCACTAGAATGATATCGTACTTGATTCTGTTTATTCCGCTGGTATTCCTTCGAACAAAAAACAAAATACATATGCTATATGGACTTGGCCGGATGTTATAGCAGACTAGACTTTAGAATTCGAGTTCTGGATATCGATAGTCTGCTGAAAGTAAATTAATGATCTATTAAACAAGTAGATAAGTTACTATATTGTAAATACAAATGTTTCTATAGTCCCTCTTCATTGCACTTTACTGGCCGTACGTGGACTTAAAATGTTAATTACTCTAGTTTATAACCCATGAGATTGGGAAGAAACAATAGTTTTCAGCTTTACATTTACTCTCCCGCATTTTACATGTGCATGTACGTGCCCACACTTTCTTACCACGGCTGTTTGGAGTAGGGCTTGTGCTATTTAGCCCTTGCAATTAAGCCTAGTCTGGCAGTCGCCAGATCTTAAGCTCTCATCTCTGGCATATTAGCCCGGGACACTATATCTAGTTTAATTTTATGTAGAATTGGATTAATAGCCATGGTAATTTTCAATTCGTTTCACATGTTAATCAACAAATATTATTTAGGATTGGAATCATGTGCCGTGGCTATTTGGCTAGCGATAAGTGGAGCTCGATAGTACGACCAATTTTATACGAGAAATGTTAGGCTAGAACTTACTATTTCGAATGCGGAAATATAAACTACGGACGGTCAGTAGGTCGCTATTAGCTCCAGTCTCTGCGTGAGTAAAAGACTGCGTTGGCGAGAAGATGAAATTAAGGATAGAGTTGAACACAAATGTACGATACGAAAAAGAGTAAATAGAGATTGAGCAAATTCTTCTCAATGAAGCTAGTAGCCAAATATAACAATCTAAGTAGAAGTTCAACAAGTAAATTTCATTACTAATTCTTAGTACTTAACATAACAATCAGGAGACAGTCAGGACTTGTTAGTTGGAACTGGGCGTAGAAATACCCTACAAGTTTTAATCTAAAAGAATCTGGGTAGTTAACATGGCGTGGCAGATGAAGTGGGTTGTATTTGACATACTAACAGTGAAAGAATGGGTATAGATATCAAGAGATTTCTAATGTTTAATTGGCTGACGGTTAGAAACTCTGGCTATCCGACAATGCCTCTCTACTAATAACTAGCTCATTTACAGTCATGAAACTATGCTTCCAAGTACTAGGGAATCCTTGAATTTTCCCGATCAACCACTTTACACCAGAAAGTTTAAGTATAAAGCTATAGAGCCAAGATCTATTTGATCAATATTACTAATTCATTTCAAGATAAAGTGAGAATTCCTAACCAGAGAAACATCATTAATCACTTGCCCCAAAGTTTCCAAGCAAACATAGGGTATATGAAGATTATTTCCTGTCTGATTGGAGCGGCCTAAGCTTAACTTGATAAACTTTACAGTTAGCAACAAAAAGTAAACCTTGCATTTTTACTTGCTGCCACAGTCTTACACTGAATTCCTAATTTTAAGTTAATTAATTACCACATATGTTTAAATTTTCTATATGTAAGTAATTGTTTTTTTTTACTTTTTTCCTTCGATACCTACCGCAATTTGCTTGAATTAATTCGTAATAGAAGATGTAGGTTAATAAATATAATTATAACAAGTTATTGTCTTTAACGCCGTGATGCTCTGATGGTCTATGGACAAATGGACTTCAGGAACTAGTGCTACACAAGATGGATGGGAGAGAGGAGAATATTTTATCTGATCTGGTGTAATGACAGTTTTAAATTATGCCTAATTAAGACTATGTAAGTATTACACGGGAGAATAACAATAATATATCCTTTAATCGAGCGCTTAAATAAAATAGCCCTATTAGACCGAGAGGGAGGTATATGTAACATGTGTGGAGCCAAACGGTCACTATACATTCCAAGCAAGCTCTCCTTGTATGCATATAGATCGATCGATTTAATGTAAACAATAAAATTTTACCTATACAGATTAATTGTAATTTATCTGATAATTAGTTAGATTATGAACTCGATCTTTTTGAAGACTTTTGAAAACCTTGGCTATATATAGAAATAGTGTATGGTAATTTATTTAGTAACATTTAATGTAATATATGAAACGATGAGCTTCAGGTGATCAAGCAGCTTGTATCCTATACAAGTAGAAATTAAGGTTATATACACCTCCATGACGTATAAAAGCTGATCGACTGATCTCTAACGTTGAAGTCAGGAAAGATGTTTTTTGCACCACGTACAACTTAAAACCTAGTTAAAACCGCACATTAATTTGAGTTCGGTACACGCACCCTTAATTACGTAACTTACGTAATCCTCGTAAGAGATCTCGCTTAACTAAGCGAGCCAGCATGATTGATGAATCAGACCCATATGCACTCAAGGTGAGGTGGTTTGGCTACTGCTCTAGCTAACCGAGAATATGTATATCAGTTGTCGACTATCTATCACTGGATCGACTGTTCCTGCTATATATCAATTCTGTATATGGCAATGTCTAGGTCGAAAAAATAATTGTAGACGTATACTATTTTCCAAAAAGGAATTAAATGAATTAACGTACATACACATACGTGATGCAATTACTACATGTTTACAATAATTCGTGATTCAAGATCAGTCACGGCCCAATTAACTTTTTTATATATACAGATGCATGATATTCATGAAAGATTAGCAATAATTGGTAGAAGTTGGTAGAAATTTCAAATTCTATTTATGTATTCCGTTCCACGTATAGCTTGGCCAGTTAGATCTTCGATATGAAAATTCAGATTGAATGTTCATGTACCTCGGTCAGCTCCAACAAAATTTGGTTGACTTATATAATTCTCTTTTTCAAGGGTTACAAGTTCCTAGTCAATTTTCAAGTGCATGAGCTTACAAGTTTTTCACTAATTTTTTTACTTTTTGTTTCGGTCTTAGAGATTCTGAGCCCCATATCCGTTCAATACAGTGGAGTAGTCCATCTGCTGGTCCGCTTCCGAGCTTACTACCACTCCTATATAGTAGAGTATACATAAGCTTTGGGGTCCACATTTTTTTTGATGTACATCACGTACAAAATACACGTACACATATCTCGGTAACTGATATCATATCGGCAACGTGGGTTGGTAACCGGATATACATCATGTACAAACCAGTTCTACACTATGAAACATGTCGGCTAACAGCTGGCATAGTTCCAAGTTTATTACCGTCCACAATACCAACAGAACAGAATGCAACATTGCAAACATTTAGTGTTATTGAAAATTTATTTAGATTGCTTGACGAAACCCCAGGAGCTAGCTTGATACAAGTTAACGTGTTCATCTCGGATTTTAGAAATGCCAAATTGATTATTGAACTGTTGAAGCAAAATGGTAATATTGCTTGTGAGATTATTAAAAGTTGTTCGGTCATTAGATTCAACAACAAGTACCAGTTGATAGCATTAGAAATTACGTTGCAGTTTCAAAGGTTACTGAAATCGAAGTTATGATATGGCTGGTCCATTAGGTTTTATGTTTTATGTTTATTATTTATTTATTTTCAATTATACACACAAAAAAAGATATAAAATATTTATTCACCGTTATGGTATTAATCATCTAAACTTCCAAAACTCCTCCAACCTTCTCTAACTATTTCCCATTTTGGTTTGTTACTAGCCAAGCTAGAGTTAGATGAAGACATATTACTTGTTGTTGTTGTTAAAGCTTCTTGATTTCTCTCCACTATAACATATTTTTCCCAAATACCTTTAAATTTCCATAGGATTATGATTGAATCATTATCGGACCAACCCACTACACCGAAATCATTAACCAAATCTTCTTTATTACCCACATTTTTAGAAACAAAAGACCAAGTAGACTTAAAGTAATTTGGAAGCAGTGGCAAATTCTTCAAAAAATGAGATTTGTTCAAAGACCAATTTGAAGAGCCAGTAGTACCGGTGTTTGATATTGTTGAATTACTTTCATCATCAGTGGCAGAACCTGCTGTTCCTGTTGTTGAAGGAGACGTATTTTGTAAATTATAAACATGCAATGTGTTCTTATCACTTAAAACGGCCAATTTCGAATCATTTGGGGAGAATTTCATAGAGGTAATAATGGCTTTGTCCAAACCTCTTCTGAATTCGTATAATAAAGTGCATTTAATAGTATCATGAATTCTAATTAAAGTACCGGTTTCAGAAGCACTAGCAACCATATGACCTGAATTTGAAATGGACAAACATCTGATTTGAGATTTATGAGCTTTGATGATGGAAATCAAATTACGATCTTTATTGATTGGAGATATATCAACTAATTGAATTTGACCTATGGTTCGACCTGGAAACACTAATATACTGATTTGGTCGTTCGTTGATAAATCAGCGACACCAGTTTCATTATTAAACGTTTCATAAGAGTTTAATAATCTGGGCTTGGATTCAAACGCATGTATCAATATTTTATTCTGTAATATCACTATGATTCTTATTCTTGATAAGATGACACCTAATACTGGACTCATAAACTCTAAAACAATGGATGACTTCTTCTTTAAATCATCCCAGATGCAGAGTTTGTTTATTGGGAAACGAGGTTGTTTACCACCGCCGACCAAAGCCACGTAGTTGGTTCTATGTAGCATAGATATTAGACCTATTCCGTTGTTGTCACGATTCGAAACAAAGTTTCTCTTCATTCTGAGTTCCATTGGATCAGCGTTGTACACTCTGAAGCCATTTTCGTGGCAGATGGCAAAGCAGGACTGATCTTGGTTGAAGGCAGCATTGAGCAGCTTTGGCTCTTTAGCCTTCCCAGTTCTGGAGATGGGCTGGTGGGTATTCATTGTGTATGCTGTGCTCGTAAGTTCTTATATTGCAGTAGTAGTTGTTGATCTGGAGATACTGGATAAGGAGAGTGTGCGAGAATCAAAATATCAACACGCCCGAGCGAAACACTTTTGCACTGATCAGTAGAGTGATAGATAACCCTTTTCAATCTTCCTGCCCCTATTTTGACTAATTTCATTCACAACATCCAATTGGCCTCAGCAGCACACTCAACAATACCATGGATAACCAGCTCCCTCTTCCGGAAGGCGTTTACCCTTTGAATGGAGGAGTTATGGCCACTCCTACGGGTTCAGTCACACCCACAGGCACAACCAACAAGAAACTGGTCTACCCTGACTTCAGAGTGTGGAAACACACCAGCAAAGACGACACTCTGATGAGAAAAAATTTACAGAAGGGATACTATGAGCCTCCAGTTGTTGCTAATGAATGCCATTCAGGTCGTCAGATCGTTTATCAATTGTTCCATAAGAACTCACAAGCCAATAATCATCCAAATAATGGTGCACCAGGTGGTAATAGTAATATGGCGGCCCAAGAAAGCATCGAGAATACAGTCAAATCAAAATTGACATTACTGAGTGACGTGATGATTAAGACTATTGTCAAGAGAAGAGAGATCAATAAAATTTCGTCAAAGTCAAGTTATAAACCACCTCCTAGAGTCACTTTAACTGATCATAAAAGAGAACTATGGTTGAATAATTTAGCTGATTCAAAGGTGTCATTAAAACAATTATCTAGGGCTATCCCTCATGGTTTAAGAAATAGAACCTTGTTAGAACAATGTATGAATCACGAAGTACCAGTTCAAAGAACGCTATGGTTAATTCGATGCGTTTCCGCTAATGAACAGCGGCAATTGAAAAGAAAAATGGGTAATAATATGAATAGTAATAAATGGGTTGTTGAATGGACCGAGCAATTAACTTTGTTTGTTGAAAATGTTATTGATAGTTGCTTTAAGATCACTCACAAACCAAAATGGAAATACCAGTTAACTTATACAATTGAATTGTTAGGAAATATTTATTCCGAAGAATTAATGTATCGTGAAACATTTTTAAATTGGTTAGTTGCATATTTGAGAAAAATAGCTAATAAAGAAAGTTTGAATGTGTTTGATTTTAAAACTCTTTCAATTTATTATTTGTTGTTGAAATTATTTTGGTTTAAGGTTATCAATATTGATTATTTAGCTAAAGAATTAAGTGAGTGCATGTTGATGTTGATTGCTAAATTACAAGAATTACCCAAAAATACTAAAGTGAACAATTTAGACGACTCAAAAGGTTCTGATTATTTGATTAATCAGTTAAGTTCAAATTTCCAAACTCTTACAAAATATTTATTTTATTATAATAGCGATTCTTTCATTATTCCAACTCGCTGGTTCCACTTGAAAAGCTATTTAAGAAAATTAATAGATACAAGTCAACCTATAGTGACTGAGCAATTCAAATTAATAACTTATAGAAATGAGTCTTTAACTATAGATGATTCTTACACTGGTGATCAAAATTTCAATAAATCTGCTTTAATAGTTAACAAATTGGATAACTTCAATTCAAATAAAGAACCTGATTGTGATCAAGAAGAAAAATTAAGAGAAATTCATAAATTAATATTTGGTGAATCATTACCTGAAACAAATCATGAAGATCCTAACAGCAATTGGAAAACAACTTTGAAAGTGGTATTAGAATGGACAATAACGTCAAACAGAGATTCGTCATTGAGTTTCCAAAGAATATGTTTAATTTCAACTATTTTACAAATGAGAATCCAACAAATAACTTTATTTAAGCCTAAGAAATCAAGGTTTATGAGACAAGAATTAGAGATGGAAATAACGGAATTCATTTATGAAATGTCAGATATTATAACATATAATTATAAAGGTATAAATAGGGAATCTGATCTACGTTGTTTGAATAATTTATTGTTGTTAATTGCTAAACTGTATTCGTTGGGTTTATTAGTTATTTCAACTTATTTAAGACGACTGATTGCATCTGGTGTGATTTATTTAATGAATGCTGATAAATCTTGTTATATTCATTTGATTATCTTGAATTCATTGCCTATGCTTAATGATTCCAATTCTAAAAATATTTTGAAACGATTGTCTAATTCAACTGGCATACAATTGATTGATAAACGTGAAATTGAAAGTATGGATGAGAAGATCACACTTTTTATGAATAATGTTTTAAATGACATAGAAGAACAGCACCCTTCTAGTGAATTGTATGAATCTACTAATTATATTTGGAATGTTATTAGTGATGTGGATCCACTTGGATTTGGTAGGAAATTTCAGTTGCTAGAGAAATTAATGGAGAAGTTTAGGAATGGATTATTAAACCAAGATTTAAAATCATTGACTTGTCGTTCATTAATTAAATTGTCAAATATTTTTAGTAACAAGTTGACCATGTTCCCTGAGTTCATCAAATGTGTAATTGAATTTTTAGACTCCCCTAACAATCTTTTATCAATTGACCTAAATACAAGTATTCTAATTCTAAAATTAATCAGATTGAATGAACATTTACTAGCAAGTTGTGGCTATGATGAAAGGAGCAATTACTGGAATATAATCTCAACAACATTACGCTCATGGATAACTAAGAATAGGTACAACATGGCCAAAGCATCTAAAAATGTTCCAATACCATCATTGAAAATCGATTTGAAAGAGATAATTAAACTTCAAACACCATCTATGGAAGATTACCCAAATTTAAGAGTCCAATCGTTAAATATGTTAGGTATAAGTTCATTTGAAAGATTGTTAAACGCAGCTGAATTCTCAAATCATGTTAATCAATCAATCACTCAGTATATCAATATAATTAAAGGGTTTAATAATTCACAATTGGATCAAACTATTAAGGCTGTGCTAAGCGTATTAAGAGATTGGAAGCATAAGGATTTCGACAATATTGTTTCGTCACATATTAAAAAGTTCGTTCTGCCTACGTTATCATTAGACTATGAAATGAGTTTGAAGTTGATTTTGAAATTATTGATTGATAATTTTATTAAATTAGAAACAGTCGTGAATTTGTTCATGAATTCATCCAATACAAAGGATGAGTTTTCGACTTGGTCAAATGATAGAATTGTCTGTGATATTTTATTTGGATCTGGGTTTGATAGATTGAATGATTTAGAATCGTTTTCATTGATTTATGAAAGAACCATTTATAAAGAAATCTTCTCAAAGGATTATTTTATGATTGTTTCCTTGATTACTAAAAAAACTCATGTTTCTAATAATAAGGAAAGTTCAAATAATCATGATGTTAACGATATTGTTGGGGTTGTTGATGACGTTGTTCCTGTTGATATGATGAATTCATTGCATGATTTGGCTAATGTTTCTACGGGTGTTGTTGTTGATAACGAAGAAGGACAGAATAATGATGTTGTTAGAGATAATGGAGTTAATGTCGTTGGTGGTGGAATTAATAATAATAGACCTAAGATTAAAGGGGACTGGAAATCAAGCCCTGAGTTAGTTGATTCAATTTGGAGTTTAGTCGGAACTGATTTGGAACTGTTCAATGAGTTGTATTATAATGTTGATCCAAGATATATTAATGAGATTAAAAGCTTCTTTTTCTGGTTGCTTGAAATTCCAGTGCCTGTTGATAATAGCATTGGTAGAAATGATCCATATATGATTGGACCAATAATTGCTAAGTTAACTTATTTCAATTTGCCGATTTGTCAATGGTTATTTAAAACATTGATTGAAGAGAACTCAAGTTTGGTTGATGACGAATATGATAATAGAAACAATAAAATTACAGATGTTATAGTTCAGTTGTTAAATCATCTAAGTGAAACATGCCATCAACTAAACGATAATGAAAGTGAGTCTTATTTAATTGGAGAGTTGTTTGATCAATTGTCCAACGATCATAAATTGAAATTTTTGTATACTTGTGAGAATTTATATTTAGGTTCAGAGAAATTTCCAAGGTTGATTACAAATGGTAAGAATCTGACTAGATTTTTAATTAATATGGTTTCAAGTTGTTCAAGATTGAAAGACTATAATTCACGTGTTTTACCACTGAGTGATGCTTTAGTTTTTTCATTAAATATGTCATTAGAGAAGTTAATGTATTTTTGTTCCAATTTAGAACACAAGAAGAACAAAAAGGAATCAATGAAGGATTTAGAAACATCAATTATATTATTATCTAGAATCATCCTGATTCATAAAAGTTTCTTGGTCGAACTAATCTTACAAAGATCAGTGAATTTACAAAGGGACGTTTTATTATTGAATTTAACTAAATTATTTAAAAATAGAGTTATGGACAAGAACCTAAAGTTGAAAAATCTAGTTTATGATGTATTAATTTCAATTAAATTGCAAATATCAGAAGCGTTAACAAAACAACAGCAATCGCAACTACCAACTCAACAACAACAACAGCAATCAACCCATCCAATTCAGCATACCCCGCAAGTTATAAGTTCTTTATCACTAAGCAGAAACACACCAGGTGGATCTCAATCATTCATGTCCCCAACCAACTCACCAATGCAACCAAGTTTAGAAAGATCAAATTCAATTGTTCCAAACACTCCAGGATTAGGCATATCACCAATACCGACTAGCTCTACTACTAATATAAGAACTACAAATAATGGAATAATGAATATAAGTCCGCCTAATTTCAACAACAAGCTACATTTTTTACTAGATCAATTCAATTTCAATGACCAATTACTTGAACCCAACAAGAATTATTATTTAGTGTATGGGAACACAATCGGCGGTGGTGCCGGCGGCGGTGGTAATGGGTTGAATGATTCCAGTATGGTTCGATTCACTTTGAAAAAATTCGAAATGATTGAAGATAGCTCACCAAGGGTTGGGTTGAATGATTCTTTCGTCAGTTTGAGTTATTTTGATAGTTCGGTTGAAAAAAACAATCCGAAATGAGTTTTGGACTTTGGGTTTAGGTTTCGGTTTGGCTAACGACACATGGGAGTCTTTACTAGTTTTTCAATTTCATATTCATTCTTTTTTTTTTTTATGTTTCTCATGTTCGTATTTATTCAGCATTGTTTATAGTATTTCTACTTTTTTACTTTGCATTCACATCTATTTACTTTAAGTGGAGCTTGCATTCATAAATTTTTGAAAAGAAATCACTTTGTTGGGTTTTCTATATATGTGTTTTTAATATAATTTTCTTTTTATTGTGTACGGTTTTCAGTTGACTTGGACCAATTTCTTGAATTGGATAAAATTAAAAGGGTTAAAATTAAAAGAAAAAGAAATAATACAGGTACACAAAAAGCAAGGGGCAGCCCGTGTGTCTCATAATTGAGCTTAAATAAAATCAAGCGATCTGATTCGCTGGCCGCGACGCTGAAAAATGACACGAAACACGGTTTTGAAACGCGCTCAGCGTGATTTCTGATTAACAGCTCAGCTCGCCGGACAATTAACACACTATTAGAGGTGAAGAGTTACAATAATTTAGAGGATCTACTAGAACTAAAAGAAAGCTAATTTTAAGTATTGTAAATTTAATTTATGAAATTAAAAGACCAAATATAAAACACTAGTATAAGTTAAGAGTGGAAGAAAGAAAACCAGAAATTATATAGACATTAGAAAAGCTGAATGGAAGAAAAAAGTGAAAAATACTAAAGTACAGTTATTTTAAACATAAAACAAAAAATGATGAGATGGAGATGTGTATTACGTGTATTAGACTTATAAGGCAGAGACAAGAGCAGTTAAACCGAATAAACCAGCAAATAAAGCAACTAACTTAGCATTAGAACCATTGTAGTGGATTGGAGCGTTTAAAGAAGCAGCAGCACCAGTAGAAGTGGCAGAAGAGACAGAGTCTGAGCCAGAAGAAGTAGCAGCAACGGAAGAGGCAGCAACGTTAGAGTTACCAACTAAAGAGTAAGCAGCAGATGAGGAAGCCATTGTGTAAATATTTATGTAGTTGTTAAAATGAAGAGAATATGTGAGGGTGAAGACAGTTAAGAGCCGATGGAGAAAAAGGAGTCATAAGTGAAGAGAAGTTAGGATCAAAAAGGAGGGAAATGGCCTGTATTTATAATTTTCCAGAAAGTGGCCCAGAGTGGGATCTGCGACGAGGCGCTAGGAAGTGGTGCTATTTTTAGGCGCACTCAGCGCACTTTCCGGCTGCGCCGCAGCCCTCCAGGAACAAAAGCGTGGCACGGGAGGGGCTGGGCTTAGGTAAGCAGAAGAAAATGGCTGGTTTGGCTCTGGCTTTAGCGGATCCGATCTGATCTAGGGGGATCATCCATCACAAATACGATGAGAAGACTTAGAAAGTCAGTGGATTCACAAGAGTATATAACCAGGCTTATAAGTACCATTGGGAGTTTCTGTGAATCGTGGCTCGAAACTATCAGTCCCCCTATGCCTAGGCCCTGATCATAAGCAATTGATCGATTGGTCTGATCGAGCGCGTTCGTGCGTATTATGATCAAGGATTAAAGAGCGTGTCAGCGCGTTTATGCAATTGCCAGAATAGGGATCGAGATTAATAGTGTCTCAAATTTCAATTAATTGATTTTTGAAATCAATACACATGGCTGGGTCAATTCCATTGTAGAAGTCTGGAGTCTAGACGTTAGTTATTCCTATAATTGAAATTGAAGTTCAAAGGTATAACCGAATGGCTGGGTGAACATTTCACTCATGAAACTTTTCTCCCTCTCTGAAAATGTCTCGACCGAGCGAAGAAACAAATTATATAATCTTCCAACTATTCCCATTATAAAACGTTTTAGTTCCAATTAGTTTAATTTAGATCCTTAATTAATTAGAACAGTTATGGATCGTTAACAACTTCTACCTCTACGTACACAGAATTAAGTTATACCAGCCACCTCGATCGTTAAGGGTTTTTTAGGTCCAAAGAACATTTTCAGGGGCCATTCCTGTAAAGTTGCAATCAAAACTCATTACCATACCCCCTATGGAATGGCTATACTTTGGTAAAATACAAGTTTACACTTTTACAGCTCTCAAGTGAAATGATCGAGCCGTCGATTTGCGTTTACCAACACGTCTATCCGCCCTTTTTTGTTGACACTTACTCGATTGGGAGTAGTAATTAGGTGAATATATCGCGCCGCACGCCCCAGACTCGGCAACTTCACCAAAAAAGTTTCACACTGTTTAGTCCCACCCACTTCGATCCAACCTCCTAGTTCCGGTTCAACTCATACACACAGGCCAGCCATTTCAGCCATTTCACTAGATCATGTTGTCACACCTGCTCCTAGAGTAGGGCCCCTTTCCCGTCACGATAGTGCATGATAACCGTTTCTTCACTACATCCAACTGGTTTTGACTCGTCACTTCTTCTTATAAAACCTACCGTACATCCACTTCTTTCCTGTTGATCCAGTTACCACCAGATTTCTCCCTTTTTATGCAAACTCATCCTAAGTCACATTACTTCTACATCTCTAGATACATCAATAAATAAATACTCGTCTTTAATTTCATTCACTTAATATCATTACATCACACATTCCATCATATATATCAGAAAATGGCTTTCCTCCCAAGTTTATATAACAGCAATCCGATAGCCCTGGGCCTTTCGCTTTCTTATATTGCGTCTTTTGCTTATGCTGACCCAATAGCTAATGCATTAGCTGAAGCCGAAGCCTTACCGTTTGCTGATGCTTTTGCTATTGCTGTTCCTGCAGAAACATACAACAATATAGCTGGTGGCCTGGATTATTATGGTGATTCTACTTCTTCTGCAACTGATAACAGTGATGATGATGTTACTGAAACTGGTACTGCAACTTCGACAAAAACAACAGCTAGAACTACTACTGCTTCAACCGAATCTTCAACTGCTGCTGTTATCATCGTTTCTGGTTCTTCCTCTGCCAATGATGAGACTACTGATGATTCCGAAGGTACCGTTACTGTTACCGCACAAAATACTGTCATTGTTACTGAAACTGCTAACTCTGATGATGGAACTACTACTGTTCTGTATACTCCTGATGAAGTTGTCACCGTTACTGCTGAAGTGTCCTCTGGTGCCTCTGTCACAACTGTTACTGCCAGTTCTGATTCGACCAAGACCAAGACCGTCTGGGTTAATGCCCATGGTGGTAATAATGTTGTTACAAAGACGGTTTCCGCTTCTTCTCAAACCACTAAAACTGTTTATGTTGTCAACGGTTCTGTTTCTTCTGACGATTCTGAAGATGTTACTTCAACCCAAGAGGATGATTCTTCCTCAACTCAAGAAGAAGAAGACGATGATTCAAGTACCTCTTCTGGCAAACAGGCAACTGTTACTTCTACAGTCTCTCCAAATATTATTACAACTACCATCACCCCAACAGTTACTCTTTCAAATTCAGATGGTAGCGCTCAAGTCACCAAACAAGTCATCACAACTACTATTGCACTAGCTGGTGTTGAATCATCCACTACTAGAGACCCATCCACTTGTGGTGCTGCCTGGGAACAATGTGGTGGTTTAGACTATTCTGGTGCTACTTGTTGTCAAACTGGTATGACTTGTGGAAGTTACAACTCCTATTGGGCCAGATGTGTTCCAACTACTACTTTGGAATCAGTTATTGTTACGACTGTTTCCGGTGATGATGGTGTCAGTACTATTACCGAAACAGCAGCTACTGATGATTCTGGTTCTGGTTCTACTAATACTCCATTTATTGTCGTTTCTGCTGGTTCAACTACAACTGTGACTCCTACTAGTGATGTTGGTGCTACTGCCTCTACTGTTGTCGTTGATGGTACTTCTTCAGTTATTACAATCAATAGATCATATACTAGTTCAAGAGAAACCACTGTTACTCAAACTATCTACTCTTTAACTACAATTGA
Source organism: Ambrosiozyma philentoma (assembly GCA_003707675.3). Taxonomy (NCBI): domain Eukaryota; kingdom Fungi; phylum Ascomycota; class Pichiomycetes; order Pichiales; family Pichiaceae; genus Ambrosiozyma; species Ambrosiozyma philentoma. The sequence goes on from PPKZ03000001.1 coordinate 1,064,654, forward strand.
AGCCACTGTCACTGCGCTGGTGACTTCCGATGGTTCAACTTTTCAAAGTGTTATAACTACTCAGAGAGTTTCCGGTATTGCTAAGGGTGTTTCTACATATGTCACTACTGCCGCTGTTACTAATGGTGCTCATTCAAACAAACCATTCGGTGCTGTGATGGCTGGTTTAGATGGTGATAACTGGAAATTGAAGACTTTGATTGGTGGTGTCTTTGGTTTGGGTTTATTAATTGGTAATCTTTAGAGCTGCTCAGATTTTAAAAAAAGGGTATGACTACAACAAAATAAAATAAACACATAATCTCTTCTTTCAGAGAATTTGCATTTCTACTATTTATCCGATCGTGTGTTTTCGTGTTACCTTATAATACCACAACATTATCACCACTTTCATTCAATCTCACAATTTCATTTCTTTTTTTCATTCCTGTTTTTACTCTAACATTTTTATTTGCCATAATTTTCATAACTACTCACTCATCACTACTACACTGCCTGCATTTTTGTCTTGTCATTCTTGCCCTTCTTGGTTCAGATTTCACTTACCCCTTCTACTTCCTTTTGTTTTGTGCTCTTCTTTCAGTTCTTCAGTTCTTGGTCTTGCTCCGTCTATACTACTTTACGTCTTCTTCAGTCTTTATTTTTTTCTCTCTTGTATTGTACTATTGCATTTTTAATTTAATATCACATTCTACGTTTCTATAAAAAGAATCTATTATTAAGTCTAAAAACCCGATTTGTTTGCCATTGATTAGTGAAGGTGTGACTTTTTGTTTGAAGATTATTAATCTCTTACCTTTTCATTTATATATATATATGGGTTAAATGATTCTCGAGGCGCTGGTAGACTTCACCAAGTTGTGCGGCTTTAAATTTGTCAAACAAACTATCAATATCGATTCCTTAAGGTAGGCTCGATCAACACATCCCTCCTTTGGAAATCTACCTCGTTACCCCTAAACATCTGGATGAAACTGCTCTCATCATATAACTGGATTTTACTATCACGTTTATTAAGTCTTGCTGAGATCTGCAGTGTATAGCTGATTATTTTACAAAACAGCTTTGAAAATAGTTTAATCTGATGAGTTATCAAAGAAGACTAAGAGGCAGAGGAAGAGGTAAAAGTGGATATCAATCGAGAGATCCATCTCAGATCCAGCCTCCTCCCACTTTTGTGGCTGAAGAAGCAGATTATAGTTCCGGCGAAGAAACTAATTACTCTCAAAACGATAGAAACTACTCTTCCAACCCGTCTTCATATGCCAACCAAAATGTTTATTATGAAAGTCCAGGTCGTCCCAAACCAAGATCGAATGCTAAAACAGACTACAGTAGGAAAGATGGCAGAAAAGGTTATAATAACGTCGACAACAACAGTGACAACAATAACTATGATAGTCATGATAATTATGATACTGGCAATAATTGCTCTAATGACCACGATACCTACAATAATGACTATAGTAGCAATGATACTTACAATAATAATGGTGGTACACGCCTCAATTGTAGAGTCTCTTCACATTCCAGTTTGCAATATTCTCAACCGTACAATGAAAATGAAGAATATTACTATCAACAACAGACAAGTAACCACTCCTCTAGACCACCATCACGGAAAGCTCCTCTGGATATGCCTTTGCAAGTTCCCCCTCCATACGTTATGGGGGATGAAGATGAACTGGAAATCAATTCTTTTGTCAGTAATGCCAATATGATTTCTTTAGGTAAGGAAAGAAATTGGTTCAAAAATAAAGATGGAGAGGTGAAGGAGGAAGCCAAGGCTGTAAAGAAGCCTGACTCTGTTTCTGACACTAAAACCGTATCTTCTACTCCTAAAATTACAGAGGCTCCATTGAAAAACGCAAAATTTAATGATAAGAAATTATCACATTGGAATAAGACAAGCTCTCGCACTGCTACTCCAACAATTGAAGATGAAAATATTGCTGCTACGATCAAGCCACAAGAATCACATTATCAATCGAAGAATCTACAACTACATCAAAGACAGGTCAAGAATAGACGTGGGGTAAGAGGTCACTTTCTCCAACCACCTCCTGAAGATATCGATATTTTAATTCATGCTCAAGAAGAACATCTACTACAAGATATTGATCGAACAAAAGAGAATTCAAAGGAGGTACCAAAACCGAAACAAAGTCCATTATTGCATAAAGTACTTTTATATAGTTCCTCGTCAGATTCGTCAGATTCGTCAGATTCTTCAGATGAGCTATCTGGTCTTAATGCAACATATTTAGCATCGACGAAAGCATCGCCCTCTCGACTCATTACACCTAGTCGTTTTAATAAATATCGATATATGTCAGTTAAAAGGGTTTCAACTGGTATGCCATCAGATATAAATTCTAAGAATAATCATAATAATAATAACAGTAATCCAAATATTGGTAAAAAGAAATACTTGCCATTAGAAAAGGAAGAAAATTTACCGAAGACGAAACCCAAAAGAAGAGCAACGATCATTCAAGCTATTCCACATTTTCCAAGCCCTCAACCTGGTGTGAATCCAATGGAAAGAAATAAGGCTAAAGGCAAGATAGGAAAGAAGCAGGAAGAAGAAGTGGTCGAAGAAGACAATAACTCTAAAGACTGGGATCCAACTAGTGTTTGGAGAATTGGTACCGAAGGTGGTTTCAAAGATGGTTATTTACCCATACCTTCTCCTCGTGATACATTAAGGAAGCATATTCCTGATATTTTTGATTATGGATATAGAATTAGTTTGTTCAATCAACAATATGAACAGTCAACTCTGACGTTAAGGACTGACTTGGCCAATAAATATTTGGATAATGTCAGAGTTCAATCTAAAAGAACAAATCATCCTTATTTATCACAAGATTTTCATTTTGATGGATTAAAAGAAGCAATTGATCAAGTGTATTTAAAGAAAAATATTTTAATTGCATTTGATATTGAAGCATATGAATTAGATGATAGAGTTATTACCGAAGTTGGTCTAGCAATTTATGATCCAAGTAATCAAGGTTTAAGCAGTGTTCCAAGTATCCAGCAAGTTCATGTTATAGTTGGTGAGTTCTATAATGTTATTAATTGGAAATTTTTACCTAACAATAAAGAGAAATTTTTGGGCGGTCCAAGTTTATTCATGAATGCTTTAGAATGTACCAAGTTTTTACAACAATTAATTAACTTTTATTATTATGAATTGCCTTCGGTGATTCCAAAAATTGATGGATGTATGTTTATTGGGCATGGACCGGCTGGTGATTTACAATGGTTTAATGTTATGGGAGTTAAATTTCCGGAAGGTGCTTTGTTATTAGATACACAAAAGTTCTGGCAGTTGTCTCATGGTAAATATGGTTGCTCGTTGTCTAGGATTTTAAGATATATGGATATGGCACATGCTTACATGCATAATGCTGGTAACGACAGTTATTATACTTTATTGTTGGCCATTCAGTTGGCAGATCCACAAATCAGATTGATCAAACGATTAGATGAATGGAATAGTTTAATTCATGAAGATGTTAAGATTTCTGGTAAGTCGCCATCCCGGAAAGAGAAAGCTGAGAAATTAAGAGAAAAGAGAGAAAGAGATAATGCTAAGAAAGAAGGGCTATTTGAAAAAGACAGTGATACAAACTTTGCCCCATCTAAGAAGGGCGCAAATAAATCAACTGAAGGTGAGAAGAAAGAGGCTAAAAAGAAGAAAGAGGCTAAAAAGAAGAAAGAAAAGAAAGCAATTAGTTATGAAATTGTTCCCAGTATTACTATGCACGATGCTATCGAAGCCTTAAAATATTTCTTTGATCAAACACATAAACCGTTTGTTATTCCAGAACCTCAAAACAAAGAAGAAAAGTCCGAGAACACTAGTAAAGCTGAACCTTCCCCCTCATCTAGTTCAGACGTATAAGTTTGCTAAACTCATTGCTTCCATGTCACTCCAAATTCTAGCTCCTTATGTTTTAGTTCTTTATGTTTTTTTTTTTTCCTTGCATTTTGTACTTTTATGAATATTTACTTGTAATAATAGCCAAATCAAAACCCTTAGCTAGCCCAGCAATTGAGCCGCACGATCCAAAAAAATTTTCAAGGTTGGAACGAGTATAAAAGCGTGGACGCTTCCTCGTTTTTCAACCAATTCCTAACTTTCATATAGCTTTTCCTGAAGGAGTAATCAATCTTCAACATATCACAGGTAACTGGCTAGTGTTAACACCCTTGTGGAGTTTTCACTGGTTCGTGTTTTCTTAACTGAGAGCTACAGTTTCCAGATATGATTGCATGTCGACGCCTTTTTTCAAGGGTTTGAAGCTAGTATCACCTAGTCTACTTCTTGAATGGACCTGTCCACTTTGTAAAAAGTGTATTGATGGGATGATTCGGGTGACTGACACTTTAAAGGATACAGGGTTGCTCCGTCGAGGGATTGTATAAGGATTGGATTTTAAGGGATTCTTATTGTTTCTTCGGAAACAAGGCTTGTTGCTGAATTCTTCAACTTCTTTGAATTGATGATGGCTTTGCTGTTTGATTTGATTTGAGTTGGATTGAGTTCGTTATGGGTTGGGTTCTTTTTAGTTCATGGCGGTATATTCCTAATCCTTGCGAAGTTCCTAGCGGACTGTTATCGTTTTGGAAACAACCATACTGCATACATTTTTTTTTACTTTCGTAGTTTATCTGAAACTTGTCTCATGTTGCTAATACAATTTTAACTTTTACTGAAGAAATTATGAAGTTCAGAGATAGACACCTATAAAAGAGTAGTTTCACAACAACATAACATTAAAAATTGAGGAAGGGAAAGGTATAGATAAGTTATAAACCTGTATGGAATCTGGATAATCAATTCATGCATGTAGGCTTAAAAGATAAACACAATTACACACACAGAGAAAAAGATATAGTGAGAAAACAGAAAGATAATAAACAAACACCAAAAGCATATTATATAATCGTAACAATATATTACAGACTTGATTAACTAATACTGTTTAACAACAACCAGAACCTGAACTTATTTGGTTACCATTCTCACTGACATTTAATTTATTCTCGTTGACTGGAGCAACATCGTCACCAACCTTCTCCAAGATCAACTCAGTTAATTTGTAAAAGACTTCGTTAACGTTAATACCCGCTTTAGCAGAGGATTCTAAGAAAGGCAAGTTTAATTCTTGGGCTAATAATTCACCTTGTCTAGTTGAAACCTGTCTTGAATCATTATCATCACATTTATTACCAACCAAGAACAATTGGGCATCATCCTTAGCGTGTTGTTGCACGGTTTGGAACCATTTTTTGACAGATTCAAATGAATTTTCATCACAAACATCATAAACGATAATGATACCAGTAGCACCTCTATAATAAGCAGTAGTAATTGTTCTAAATCTTTCTTGGCCAGCCGTATCCCAAACTTGTAATTTGATCTTCAAGCCATTTATTTCAATTGTTTTAATCTTGAAGTCAATACCAATGGTAGTTATAAAAGATGGGTTGAATTTATCATCAACAAATCTTAATAATAAACAAGATTTACCGACACCTGAATCACCAACTAATAACAGTTTTAAGGTTTTGTCAAAGGTCTTAGGTCTGCTTGCTGACATTTTGTTGTATTTGTGTGATATAAATTTCGTATAGGACAGATAAGAGAGGAGGCGATGCTTAATTGATCTGATTTGAGTTTTCGAATGCGTTGATTAAGTAAAGCAGAAAAACAATCGGAGGAGACGGAAGTTGTAGTTTCTGAAGGAGATGAGCAAAAGAAGATGTTTCTGGGAGAGTGTGAAACTGAGAAAGCAAGTGAAATCAGTCAGATTAGTGAAATAGGAATGAAATAGGTGAGACAATGCAATGACACGTCTTTGACTGTTCCCGTTACGTAAGCCTAAGGTAGGGTAAATACACGTGATTATAAGTCAGCTGATTGTGAATATCACGTGTCGCGGTTTTGTGAATTAATTTTCATTTCCAGTGAGTCAACAAATCGAAAAGAATTGAAGAAATACTTGAAAAGAACACGATGAGCTGGAACTGACGACGACAACAGACCACACACCCCAGATAGCACCATGCCTACCATTGCCGTTGATAAAGAAGACTTATTTAACTTATTGGGTAGAACCTACACCAATGAAGACTTCGATGAACTATGTTTCCAATTCGGGATTGAATTGGATGAGGACACCACTGAAGACGTCAAGGGAACTAATGAAAGACCTCAATTTAAAATCGAAATCGGTGCTAACAGATACGACATGTTATGTATCGAAGGTATCGCCCAAGCTTTGAATGAGTACTTGGGTAACGTCAAAGCTCCAGCTTATAAATTATCTCCTCCAAAACCTGAGATTTCTCTGACTATTAAAGAACCAACTACTCAAATTAGACCTTTTGCTGCCTCTGCCATTTTAAGAAACATCAAATTCACTCAAAGAGGCTACGATTCTTTCATTGCCCTGCAGGATAAATTACATACTAATTTATGTAGAAATAGAACTTTAGTTGCTATGGGTACTCATGATTTAGATACTATAAAGGCTCCATTTACCTACACTGCTTTACCTCCATCTGAAATTAAATTTGCTCCATTAAATCAAGAAAAGGTCATGGATGGTAATCAAATCATGGAATTTTATGAAAAGGATAAGAACTTAGGTAAATATTTACATATTGTTAAAGATTCTCCAGTTTATCCAGTCATTTTAGATGCCGAAGGAACTGTCTGTTCTATGCCACCAATTATTAATTCAAATCATTCCAAGATCACTTTAAATACCACAAATGTTTTCTTAGATATTACTGCTACTGATAAAACTAAATTAGAAATTGTTGTTAATACATTAGTTGCTATGTTCTCAAGATATTGTGAAGAACCATTCACTATCGAACCAGTTGAAATCATTTCTGAACATAATGGTGAATCAAGAATCTGTCCAGATATAACACCAAGAGTTATGTCAGCTGAAAGATCGTATATCAATTCTTGTTTAGGCTTAGACTTGACAAGAGAAGAAATGTGTAAATTATTAACTAAGATGGAATTATCTGCTGAACCATCCGAAAAAGATGATAATTTAATTGATGTTACTATTCCAATTACTAGACCTGATATTTTACACCAATGTGATATCATGGAAGATTGTGGTATTGCTTATGGTTACAATAACTTGAAAAAAACAATTCCACAGACTGCTTCAACTGTCGCTCATCCATTACCAATCAACAAAGTTGGTGATATTATCAGAAATGCATCTGCACAATCCGGCTGGTCTGAAGTGATGCCATTAACTTTATGCTCTCATGATGAAAATTTCAAGTACTTGAAAAACAATGATGATTCATTGGCTGTTAAATTGGCTAACCCAAAAACCGTTGAATATCAAGTTGTTAGAACCACCTTGATTCCAGGTATTTTAAAGACAATTAAAGAAAATAAAGATCATTCGTTGCCTATAAAAGTTTTTGAATGTGGTGATATTGTTTTCAAAGATGATTCCGAAAGAGGTGCTAGCAATGAAAGAAATTGGTGTGCTGCTTATGCTGGTAAAACTTCTGGTTTCGAGTTAGTTCAAGGTTTATTAGGTAAATTAATGCAGACTTTCAGAACCCCATGGTTAGCCGAACCAAGTAAAGGGGAAAAGGGTTATTGGATTGAACAATCTGATGACAAGAGCATGTTCTTCCCAGGTAGAGGTGCCAAAGTCTTCTATAGAGCCAAGAAAGATTCTAAAACTCAAGAAATTGGATATATTGGTGTCTTGCATCCAGAAGTTGTTAATAAGTTTGATATAGCTTTTGCTGTTTCTGTTGTTGAAATTAATGCTGAAGTTTTCTTGTAGAGAGTTCTTTTGTTTTAGTGTTGTAAATATTTATTTAATATGAGCTTCTTCTTTTTTGTTGCTTTTAGATATCTTCTGTTTATTATACATACTACTACCATTGCTACAATCCGATAGCTTTCTGTTTTGTGAGGTTTTATTTCAATTTAGTAATTTATCTTAATTTACTTTTAGAGGTTTGTTTTAAATAAAATCAAGTAGCCTGATAATTATTATGTTTTTTGTGATATTAATTAGTATACACAAAGAGAAAAAAATAATATAGTATAATAAAAGGGAAAATGAAATCAAATGCAAGCAAGCAGAATATAAACGAAAAAAATCCATCAAATGCGATATTAATAATAAGTACATACATACAGAAAATATTCAAAAAAAGTAAGGGAACAGAGAAGAGTGAGGGGAGAATAAAATAAATCTTTGTTAAAAGAACGTAATAATAATTAATTAAATAAAAAAATAGTAAAGGGGGTATGTGTTAAAGGAGAAATTCAACGTCATCACAAAAAAACAGGTTTATTAATAAAAAAAGAGTACATTCATAATAAAAAATATTAAAAAAGCAGCATGCTATCCTAAGTAACTTCAAAAATAACTCATGCAAAAGTCATTGTTATATGTTTTTCATCTTTTGGAAACTCGTTGTCATCGCCATAATCTATAAAGTTATCCTTCTTGGCTTTGTTGGCAGTAGTGGTAGTGTCGTCAGCCTTCTGCTGTTCAATGTCGGTTTCTTTAGCATTGTTATCATAAGCACGAAAGTCAAAATCATCATCATATGAAATCTTAATATTTTCTTCCTTTGGAACGTCATAATCATCATAATCAATACTATCTTCAGTTAATTTCTTATTTTGTCTTTTAGAAACTTCTAATTTTTCAGCTTTTTCTAACTGTAAACTGGATGTCCGTATAAGTGGTTTAAATCCATGATTGATTGATTCTGGTGATCTATTGGTATTCAAAGTCGATGATCCTTCAGCTACTATTGGCATACCAAATGATCTCTTACCACTAAAGGTTGATTTCTTAGAAGGGGTAGAAACACTTTCTTGGTCGGCTGCGTTATCTTCATCTTGGTTTTGTCTTATTATATTTAATTTAAAAGATGGTGTTCTAACTTTTGGACTTGAACTTGTTGAACTTGATATACTTGATAATCTAAATGGTTTAATTCCTTCAGCTTTTGATGGGGTTTTGGTTTCAACTACATGAAAATTCAAAGCTCCAGCTCGTCTTTCGGCGCTTGATCCGCTTGAAAAACTACGGTTTGTAGGTGTGTAAACTTGCGGATGATCTGATTCAGCAAGCGAATGATTGATTGAATGATCTTCTGATTCTATCTCTTCCGAATACTGGTCTTCATTCATTCTCATATTTAATGCTGGAGGTGATGCAGCGGCGGACTCGGAACCGGAAAGAGATGCTAGCGCTGAAGTTGATCCATTTGATTCACTATCTGAATGTTTTAAATGAAACTGTTTCAGTGAACTACTGTTCGAATGAAGAGATGCTTTTGAGGTGTGGCTTTTACTACCAGAACTTAAATAACCAGAGCTCAAATAGCCACTGAAAATTGAAGTCTGATCCTTTGGTGGTGATTGTTGTTGTAATTTTTCTTGTTCTTTCTGTTGTTTTTCTTTCTCTTGTTGTTCTTTCTCTTTTTGTGCCTTCTCTTTTTGACCTTCTTCATACATCTCCCACCATTCCTTATTCTTAGTTGCAGGTCTGCCAAACAATTTACCATACCAGGACTTCTTCTTCTTCTTAGAATTAGTAGCCTTATCAGAAGCAGCAGCGGCTTCAAATTCACTAATTAATTTTCTTTGTCTTTCAGCGACTTCTGGATCAGGTTCATCAATTTCAACGAATTCTTCACTTAAAACTTCCCATTCTAGCATCTTTAGAATCTTTGGCATAACTTGTCTATATTCCATATGACCTTGAACAAACTCTGAGCAATCAAAATTCTCAACTTGATTAATTGGCGATAATCCGGCAACTGTGCTTAAACCACCTGATGTAGCTCTGTATAAATAACCTAAAATCCAATCTTTTTTAGAGTAGCCATTAATGAATCTACCACTAACAACGGATTTAGCTAATGCAATTTGATCATCTTTAACAACAAATGGAGATCCAAATAAATAAACATTTTCAATTAATCCAAAGTCACCAGTCTTCGCTAATTCTAACAAACAACTGTAAATCAATCTAGCACCTAAACTGAAACCCACCAGCGTGATCGGTCTAACACCTAATCTTCTTCTTCTTAAAGTATCAGCCAAAATCAAACCTGCACTCCAAGCTCTATCTAATGAAACATTCCAAGGATTATCCAAAAGATAACCTAGCTTAGATAGCATCATAGGTAATTGAATAGCAGACATCAAAGCGATTAAAATCGTACTACCTAAAATCTGTTGAATTGATTGCGTTAAAACTTCACTTGCCAAAATACTAATTGTTTGACCCATAGAAGTTAACATTTCTGGTTCCCATAATAAAGAATATAAATCACCCATAACTGGATCAACCGTACTGAAAGGTAATCTGATATCATCCTTCGTACCACTCATCCATCCTGAAACTGTTAAAATTAAATTAACCCTACCATTATTATGCAATGGCTTAAATTCAAAAGTTTTAACTGGGCCAACTCTATTGGACATACCACTTTGGCCAATTCTCATACCTGTTAAAATACCACCTGTTGTAATCATTGCTGAACCGCCAGCACCAGCTAAGAAACCTGAAGTACCAGTAATACCAATGGTTGTTAAACCAGCAGCAACACCAGCACCGATAACTGGAGCTAATAAACCTGCAGATAAACCAATAACCAAACCACCTGCGGCTGTAGCCAGTCCAATCTTCACCAGCTTATTACCTTTAAACTTCTTCTTGTGCTCATTAATAATTGATTTTTCGTTTAGTCTTTGTTCGTTTTGCAGCATAGCCATTGATTCATCAACTTCTAATGCATCGGTTATTCTTCTTTCAAATTGAAAAACTTCAATGTGCGTAATACCGATTGCCTTAGAGAAATTCAGTAGTAGTGTTCTGGATCTTGAATCATAAATTGAGGATTCCAAAACAATTAAAAATAAATCACAAATTAAAGTCCATCTAACATCGATTTCTAATCTTTCTTTTTCTTCTTCATGATCAAAATCAATCATTTTAACATCTGCACCTTTAATATCAGTTAGATTTTTAAATTCATTTGAAACTGTTAAGTTTGTATCTAACCAATCAATGAAGTCTTTGGCTTCGACACCATGACAACTTAAAACTTCAATCATTTCACGTTCTTTTTGTTCTTGTATACCTAAATGATCATATAATAAATTCATTACAGTCATCGACCATTTCGTGAATGATTTTTGTGCTTTGGATAATTTTTGCATAATTTTAACAGAGCCTGAACCTCTGATTGCAGTTAATTCTTCATGCATGTTAACTATAATTAATTTGACTAAAGCTGCATAAGCGATTTTCTGTGAGCCTGTTAACATATCTTTCATTGTTGACAGCTGATTATCAGGACTTAATTCATCTTCATTGTCTTCACTATCAACTGAATATAAAGTACCGTGATCATTCGAGCTGAAAGAATTTGTAGAATTTAATTGGTGTAACTTTTTCAAATTAGATGGCTCATTTTTAAATAAATATTGAAACTGTTGATCCATTTCATGAAATTTTGTTGCCTGTTCTTCACCTGCTATTCTTGTGTAACCTGTATCTGTGTCTTGGTTTGTTGTTAAATTTCTTTTGAGTTCTTCCTTAGATGAAGACCTATTAAACATTTTATTAATCACATTTCGACTAGTTGAGTCCCTCTTACTATTGGACATATCATCTATTCTTTGAGATTTGTTTCCATCATTCAACATATCATTTGAATTGTAGACAAAAGAATCCACTTTTTCTCCCTTGATGTTATAAATATCAGGTAAATCCAGTTGAGTGTTCATGTCTTTCCATCCTTCATCAGAATCCGAATCGGAAGTATCCGGTGCAGTAGTCAATGATTCTCTTACTGCTGTATTGTCATGCAATTCAGTTTGTTCCGTGCTTGACGATTCATTAGAGTCGACACGTTGTTGTTGTTGATTATGGTGGTGCTCATGTTCATGGAGATTCTCATTGGACACAGTGTTCATGTCGTGGGATATCATAGTTACAGATTCTTTCTTAGTGTATCTTGATCTGTTTATGTGAAACTCGACGATGTCATCCAGATCGTTGTTTGCGTGTTTACTATCGTCTTGTTGTTGTTTTTCGAACTGGTCTATTTTGAGCTCTGCTGAATTGGGTATGTCTATGGTTGTGGGAAGCGTGTTCTGTATGGGGCCTCTGTGGCCGTCTTTCAAGATGGAGTCTCTCTTCACAGCCGACTGCATAGTAAAGATGGTGATAATAGTACTAGATGGCTATGTGATGGGGTTCGGCTGCTGGACAGGAAAACAAGGTGTCTCTTTGGGGCAAAAAAGGGAAAGGAAATACAGGGAAAAGGGCACTGTTCTATTTACAAGGCAACTCGCTCCAAAGAGCTCGAGTTACGTAAGCAGCGAGGTGTCAACTTTCTCTAGCTCATAATCAGGGATTAAGTTTGGCTAAAGGTAGGGATTATCTGGATTTACCTTACTTGTATATCCTTCTCTTGAGAATATAGGTTTCATGGTACAATGGCTAAATGCTGATTTGCATGCTAGCAGGTTCTATACTGGAGTTGATCATCCTGGAATTCTAAAGCAGCTAGGTTGGAATTCTGGTATCAAATAAGCAAAGAACTAAGCTATTATTAGATACAATACGATACGCACATATTACAGAAAATTCCAGTTCATGATTGTTTTGTTAGAAAAAGGTTTTGATTAATTTATAGGTATGGAAATATTACAAAGTTATAAACATATCTATTCGTCATCTTCGTCTTCCTCGTCATCACCAGTAACATTGTAGAATTGTAATTGGTAATCATTTTGCTTGACAGAAACAAATCTAATCCAGTCTCTGATTTGGTTCTTCTTTAAGTATCTCTTAGATAAGTACTTTAAGTATTTACCAGAGAACTTAGCAGAAGAGACAACAACAACCTTGGAAGCACCTTCTTGCTTAACAGTGATAGCATCACCTAATTGACCAGTGACACCTTCAATCTTAATGTGTTCAACTAAGTACTTAACGTAAGCAGCTGGGTCGAAAACACCATTTTCAGTTGGAGCAGAGCAGTCGACAGTGAACTTCTTGGTAGTCTTGCTAGATTTCTTGGTCTGTCATATGAATAAAATTAGTTAGTTGCTATTCGCAGAGTAGATATTAGAGACTTTAGACAAACTTCAATAATACAATCTTACAGTCCAAAACTACAAATCAAACTCAGTTAGAAGAATCACGTACAGTCAAAACACAAATCATATAAGCCCCGTATTACAGAGTAGTCATCCATTCATTCAATGGTTCTCTATAACATTCTTATCATTTCTCTTAGGTATACTCAAAGAGAAATTTTAGAAATAAATAGAAAAGCTTTAGGTTAAATATGACTACCCCATAAAAAGAGAATTTCACTATAACCGTATTTTAATCTATGCACTTTTCAAATAATTGTTAATTGATTCGAAAAATCTTGAACTGTCATGTTGGTCTTCTTGTTATCTTTCACAAAATGAAAAATAAAAATAAAAAGATCCAACCTTTAAATTATGCTATGAAGTTCGTAGATAGTCTTCTTATTTATTCTATAAATTGAAATTTGAAACATACAATTGGAGCCATTTTTGAATATATATCTATGATCTAGTGATGTCTTTTCTTCACGGTTACTGACCTTCTAAAGAGATCTGAAGACCTGAAAAATTTCAAGCCGGATAGAGCCCATATCAGAATTTCGCGCTATATGACGGGGTTTGTAACCCTTCTGTATTGCACGTGCTTCGCACGATAAGATTCTTGGATTTTGTGATCAAGGCGGCGCCTTATTTGTTCTCTCTCTGTTTACATTTCGTTAAAGTAATTTAATGAACGGCTTCACGACCAAAAAGAGACCGATAGCTGATAATTATTGATGATCACTTTAGATCTAATGGTATATGGTATACACCACGTACGAATCACGATGGTACACCACCCATGGTATATATTGAGGCGGGAGAAACGGACATTGCTCAAGAGAAAGAGTTTTATGTATAGTGCGTGTACGTGTGTTCCTGGTGCCTGATATATAGATCGTACTTCTTAAAACGGAATAGTGTACGGGACTAATTAATGGGAGCAAAAAGCCTTGAAAGAGCTGTTTAGGGCCGGATACGAGAGTTTGTCCGTATTTTTCTATATTTGTAACTTTGAACCTGTGTATGCTGGGTAAAGTTCTGTTGTCTTAAGTTGGCTCACAGCTATTCCATGTACTATGTTCTGCAGAAATAAGTTACGTAATTGTTTGTTCTGTGGATGTGATGAGTCCAAGTAGGAAAACGCACCTTAAAAATAATTAAAGAATTATACATTATTGGAAAGCAAGAAAACAAACAATTAAGGTAAGACAAAACAAAAAAAAAAAAAAACACAAGGAAAAAAGCCAAAGAATAAATAAAAACACAATGAATGCTCAGAAATCTAAGAACTCAGTTAAATAAAAAAATTGGTACAATAATTAAAAGACATTAGACTAAAGGAAACTCATTAGTAGGAAGGATGGAAATCAACATAGCTATAACTAACAATAAAAACGCAAGCAAGCAAAACACAGAACAATTGAAGCAGCAGTAAGTAAAATGAATACAGAATATAGATAGATGTATTAAGAATTAAGAGAAAGAGGGAAACAGTGCATGAATGTTTCAAAAAATATGAGCAAATACGGCCATGACCTATAAACCAGCTGCCATAAAAGCAGTACAAATTAAACCATATAGCAAAACTTTCAATTTAGTGTTACCTTCACCATTAATATAGAAATTAGTTGAACAAGCAGCAGCATTAGCTGAGGAAACTGTAATACTAGATGAAGAACTTGAACCTCTAGCAGAACTAGAAGTGCCAACAAAGTAAGTATGAGAAGAATAATCTGATAGAGTATTTTGAGTAGTTTCTGAATCCACAACAATTGATTCTGCTGATTCAACTGCTGATTCAAGGGCGGAGCCAGTAAGTGTACTTGATTGGATTGCTGAGTCCAGAGTACCTGTAACAGCTGTGGTTAAGTCATCTATGGTTGAAACTCTTTGTAAATTATTGAAGAATTGCTCAGTTGTGGTAAGTTCAGACATTTTTGGTGTATAAGTTGTTTGAGCGAGCGAGTGAGAGGTCAAATATACTGAGAGACACGTCTAAAAGATAAGAATAAACAACAAAAGATACCTAGATAACTCTTGTACTCAGGGGAGAAAGTAATGCCTACTACCAGAACAACGGAAACAAGTTGGTTTATATGGTGCTGTTGGGATCTTCAGAATGACCAATTTGGCAACTCTTCGAATTTTACTTGAACGGTGATCGATCAACAAATTAATTTCATTAGGTACCTATGAGATCATAGCTGAAAAGCCTGAGAGCCGAAACCCAATCCAATACAGCCCAAGTCAATTAAGCTCTACGCTAGTAACTTCTGGCTGTTTAGAGTCTTCCCTAAATATAGCATTGACATCAGTAATAACCGCTCACTTAGCCCGTAGTACTTAACTTATATCTCCCACCTGGCACAACACAAGATATCCTTGACCAGGTTCCTGCATTTAAGCTTGGACGCGGGCTTTTGATTTAAGGGGCATTTTTTTTGGTCCCAGGCACCCGGCGACTTTGCTAGGTATAGGCGGCGCGTCTCGTTTGGAGGGATTTGCTGGAGGTTTCTACGGTGACTGGAATTTGGTATCCATACTACCCAGCATACAATTCCTGTTTTTGAGCAGAAATTTTGTTCGAATTCATGTGTATGTGTGTATGACAATGATGATACGTAACTATAGCTCTATTATAGTGCTCAGATTTCAAGGAAGAAAGCATATTATGATCTGGCCCTCTGCTGTAAGGGATCGCTCGGTAATTTTCCGACTTCCCGACTTTCCGAATAAATCAAATTAAGTATAGTAACTTTTATATTTATAGCATCTTTTAAATAACAGATAGCGTCCAGCTCAGGGCTAACAAAACCAAACAAAGAAAAAAACTGGTAGGAATGAATCTGTCTCAGGTAAATAATTTTGAAAAAGGAGAAAAAAGGTTAACACTAGACTGGCTAGTAGTAATTTTGAGATTGGAAATATATAAAAGTTAAGTAAAGAATAATATGAATTATGAATTATATATATTGAGGCATGCATTTTTTTAGATAGGTTTGATGCAATCGGAATTTCAATCTATATTCGATCCACCAGAATAAGGTATTTGAGGAGGGGTTAAGCCCAGTTCATAAGCTGGATATCCGATCTGCGGGTGTTGACTTGTATTACTTAAAGGAACATTACTAGAAATAGGTTCAAAACAGTCGTTGTTGTTGTAATACGGTAGATAATGTGATAGTTGAAAGAGATCCACAACTGCTGGAAATTGATTGACCTGCAAAGGAGCTGGATTAAGAGGTACTATAGATGACGTTGAGGGTTCTGATGAATTCTGATATGGTAAGGACGTTCCGGCAAACATAATCGGAATTTGACTGCTATTATTAATAATAGTAGTGTTTGTTCCAATTGGCAGAACAGTATTTGAAAGATCTATAGTTGGCTGAAGTTCACCGACGTATTCATTTATGAAAGTTGAATCAAATGGTATGGCGTGTGGTGCGCCAAGCATTGTAAATGCAACTTTTTTATGAATGTCTGTAATATCTTTATCTTCTATCAGCTTACCTTCATTACCTTCTTGCAAAGAAATGAACAAATTTTCAGTATCAATGTTATACAACGGAGGCATCATAGGTGGCAATTCATCAAAAATTAGCCTTTTATAAGTTGTATCAATCGCGGCATCTGGATGTAAAACTGATTCGAAATAACTTGAATGCATCAGATCTCTCACATATTCTAATAACCTTGACTCGTCAGAATAAATATGCTCAAAGAAATGAAAACCAACTTTAATACTTAAATTAGATGAATAATTCAAATTGATTTTCTTAAGATTTTTTAAGAAAATAGCAATTGCATCTAAATCCTCCCTAGCTTTGATCCGTATATTTTCATCTGGATTGTACAATAGTGGAAGAATCGTCATGCCTGCATGAATAATCAACACTACAGAATGCATTGAAAACTGTAAGTAATCTCTACTTTCTAAAAGTTTTGTGCCTGATTTAGCTGCGATGTGGCATAACTTCGCACACATTTTATAATAGTAGTCTTTATTGAATCCGCTTAATGTTGGAATTAATGATCTGTCACCTGTGGCAACTATCCGTCTTAATATAATGTGTCTAAATGAAATGGCATTCTCATAAACAAAAACTCTTAACATTGAATAAAATAATTTCAAGCAGTGATAATACTTTCCTCCCACCTCTTCATGTAAAATTGCCTGTGGTAAAGTAGCGTAACAATTTGATATAGTGTTGTCTATACAAACTATATATGGAAACAATGATTTCCCATGTAGTGCTTGTTTATATGCCACTGATTGCTGTTGTGTAATTTCACTCATCAATTCACTGAATTTTAAAATTGAGAGATAAAAATTATTTTGGATCCCACCATCATCAGTTGTGTTATCATAGGAACAATAATTTCCGATCTCTTCTTTGGATAACATTGGAACCGAACACTCTTCAAAATGGATCTTAAATGATCTGTTGAACGCCAATGATAATATTCTATCCTGGCAAAATAAATGCCAAAAGATGACTTTGTAGACCAGTTTATCATACTCCGGTAAATTAGGATTATCTGTTTGATCTAAATGCATTGAAAACTTAAATGCTGTGTTAATTGCCATATCAATTAACGTAGATCTGTTTGTCAATGAAACGGCATTCAAAGACCTATAGCTTAACAATACCATAGATTGAAGTAATGGTATTGGATTCGTTTCAAATTCAGAGTCTAACAGTACTTTAGCTTTATGAAACATTGCTTCAGAAGACTTTTCTTCATTTTCCACTGCTGAATTATCAATATGATAAATCATAGAACCTATATATAAAACTGATCTTAACAATAGCAAAGAGGGTGGGTTACTCAAATCACTGTATTCTTTCAGAAAATTCTGCTTGTTCACAATACCTAGATATGGATTATATTTCTCGAAATAAGCATCAATAAATTTCTGGGAGGTGGCCTGAGACGGCAAGTTAAAAACACCGGACGATTCACATAGCCTTAGTACATTTTGATTTAATAAGTTTTGGGTAATATCAGGAAACCCATCGCTTGATTTCAGATAGTGTAATGTACCTATTCCCATCGTGCACATAGGTGTTGAACACAGTAAATATTCTTTCAATGCAGATTTTTGAATTCCTTTTAAACTAGTTTTAACTGAATCAAGCACAATCAAATCATTGTTGTGGGCATTGGATTTTGTATTATTATTTAACCGTTTTCGTTTTCTAGAAGATGTACGAACAACCGGAAATTCATCAATCAGATTGCTAAAACTCTCTACTTTGTTTATACCCATTATCACCTGCTTTGTTAATCTTTTGTTTTTTCTATCTGGTAAAACACACTCAACGTCAAATTCTTCACAATTGGTGCATCTTTCATAAGGATAATTTTTTAGAGTTAAATTGCAACGAACTTTCCGCTTACTGCACATCATACAGGCCTTGGATGCTCTGCCTCTATCAAACCTTTTTGACTTCGGAGATTGATCAATCCTAAGCCTGGATGCAGTAGTAGATGACATTGGGTCTTTCATACTTGTTTGCTCGCTGTAACCGTTGTACTTAGAAATATGAATTCAAAAACAATTATGCTAAACCACGATTGAAACGAAACGATGTACCAACCGGAGAGAGACTCGCAGCTTATAATAGAAATTAAGAAAGCAAAGGTCAGCTCAATGGAGAAATGGCAAATGTCAAGTGAAGAATGTGCTATCTAGTGTCACCTGGTGTCACCTGTACCCCCAGTTTGCTAAGACGCTCTGATGATGGTTCAACATTCACACATTCATTCATGCCGAATGCCGAATTGGAACTTGAGTTCCGCGCGGCTCATTTGGGGAGACCCTTGAGAGAACTAGTTAGAATACGATTTTCATTTTATTCAGCTTGTGGGAAGCTAGGAATTATGAGAGTTTAAGTAACAGAGTATCATAATAAGGTTACACAAACTCGGAGTTTTACGTTCATTAAGTCATACCATGTAAAATATAAAATTAGATTAGAATACTAGATAAACGATATAATTTAATGCAATAGCGTATAGTAGCAGTAAAACAAAGGCGATTAAAGATGCAAAGTAGCAGATAGTTTAAAAATGGTTGTGTAAAGTTTGTTACACTCCTTCAAAATTCGATCCAGAATATGGTGCTGGTGGATGCTGTTGACCCTGATACTGTTGGACCTGGTGCAGATGATCATAACGTAGAGAAGAAGAGTGAGGAGGAGGATAAGTAGGAGGAGAAGTGAAGGCGCCCACAGGAACTAGAAATCCAGCATGCTGCATTACATTATCAGATGAAGAATTTATACCCGGAATATGAAAGTCGTAACTATTATTGTTCTGGTTATGACTATATGGCCGTTGATGACGTGTGTGAGTAAGATTCAAATTGGATGGCAATTGATCACTGTTCGAATCGTGAGGTAATGGAAATGACAATGGATCAAGTGTACTCAAACATGATACAGAATTACCTGGATGTGCAAACGGGATTCGGCAATTATGAGTAGAAGTTGATGTATCAGCCGATGGTGGATGGAGTGCAGCAAGGAATTCACTAACATAGGGTGAATCAAAGGGTGTTATAGTGGTACCAAACATAGTGAATGCAATGTGGCCTTTGTGGATCTCTGTATACTCTTCATTAGGCAATAATTTGCCTTGGTGGTCTTCTTGAAATGCAAATGACAGTGCTTTGGTATCTATGTTAAATACAGGAGGTTCAAGGGGTGGCAATTCTCTTAAAATCAACTGTTTGTAAAATGGATCAACTGCTGCATCTGGGTGTAAAAATGTTTCAAAAAATGGCGCTAGCATTAGCTCTCTAACGTAATCTAATAACTTCGATTCATCGGGATAAATATGTTCAAAAAAATGGAAACCAACTCTGATGTTCAGACTTGATGAATAATCCAAATCATATTTTTTCAACTCTTTCAAAAAATTGGCTATTATTTCTATATCACCTTTTGCTCTCACTCTTAAAAATTCATTAGGGTTATACAATAATGGAACAATAGTCATACCTGCTGCAATAATATTGCTCACTAAAGGCATTGCAAATTGTAAATGAATAACATCTTCTAGCAATCCCATTACTGATTCAGCAGCTGCGTGGCAAGCATCTCCAGTAATTGCATAAACAGAATGCTTGTCAA
Source organism: Ambrosiozyma philentoma (assembly GCA_003707675.3). NCBI lineage: Eukaryota > Fungi > Ascomycota > Pichiomycetes > Pichiales > Pichiaceae > Ambrosiozyma > Ambrosiozyma philentoma. The sequence continues at coordinate 1,084,988 of PPKZ03000001.1, forward strand.
ATCCATCTAATGCTGGGATCAATGATCTCTCGCCAGTGGCAACTATCTTTCTTAGTATAATATGTCTGAATGACAAAGTGCTAATACGAACAAACATTATCAGTACGGAATGAAACAATCTTAGAGAATGATAATATATCCCGGCCTTTTGATTCAGCATTTTTGGAGATAAAGAAGTATACCAAATTGATATAAGGTTATCAATGTGAGCCACATTTGGAAGGAATTCTTGCCCATTTATACCTCGTTTAAATGCTATCGACTGTTGTTCTGTAACTTCACTCAATAACTCACAGAATTTTATAATTGCAAGACCAAAGTCGGTGACAGTATCACTTTCATCACTTGTGATATTATGGTGGCAATAATTTGAGATTTCTTCTTTTGATAGCATTGGAACTGAACATCTTTTAAAATCGATCTTAAACGATTTCGTAAACGTTAATGATGAAATTCTATCAGTACAAAACAAATGCCAAAAGATGCTTTTATACAGTCGTTTTTCATACTCCGATAAATCTGGGTTATCTGTTTGATCCAAATGCATAGAGAATTTAACAGCAGTACCGATCGCCATATCAGTTAATTTACATCTATTTGTTAATGAAGTCTCATTCAAAGATCTGTAACTTAATAATATCATTGATTGAATTAGTGGGATTGGATTGTTTTCAAACTCAGAATCCAACAATAGTTTAGCTTTATAATACATTACTTCAGGTGAATCCTCCTGATTATCAATTGATTTCAGTTTGCTTGGTTTCCAATTATGAAGTATGTGACAAATCATTGAACCAACAAATAAAACAGAACGTAATAACAACAACGAGGGAGGATTATTCAAATCATTATATTTTGAAAAAAAGTCAAGCTTACCGACAATACCTAAATATGGGTTATAATAGTCAAAATAAGCATTAATAAATTTCTTGCAATTTGCTTCCGATGGCAATTTGAAAACACCGGATGACTTGCATAAACTTAAAACATATTGATTTAATTTGATATCACCTATGTCAGGAAATCCATCTTTGAACTTCAGGAATTGTAGTACACCAACTTTCACATGACTTAGAGGTGCTGACTGCATCATATACTCTCTAAATGAAGATTTATCAATTCCATTCAATGCTACTTTCACAGGATCCAGGGTAATTGCTTCGTCATTGCCCGGTTGAACTATTGTATTCTGTACTAAAGGGTTCTGAAGTTTAGAGGAAGTACTAACAACTGGGAACTGATCAATCAGGCTATGATACTTCTCTATTTGGAATGCGCTGCTAGTATCGTATTGCCCAGTGGTCTTTGCTGTTTGTGTTGTTATTGATGTCTTTGCTGGTTCTGACTTTCTCCTATTTTTTCTTTTGGGTAGAATACATTCAACCCCAAATTCTTCACAATTTGTGCATTTTTCATGAGGATAATTTTTTTGAGTTAAATTGCACCTGACCTTTCGTTGATTACACATTGCGCAAGCCTTTGATGACCTTCCTCTGTAGAACTTCGGTTTCGAATATCTTTTGTTATTCAAGTTGGGTTCATCGCTTGAAGCTGTCGACTCAGACATAGTTGTTGGCTGTAACGTTTGAAATCAAATATAGCCAGCTGACGGGACAGGACTGGATGATGCAACACTATTAGGATTCTGGCTTTTCTAAGTGATGTTATCAGCAGTGAGGAGGAACCAGGACATAGAACGATGAGCCTGGGGAGTTGGGATTGACCTGGGAGCAGTCTGTCAAACTTTAAACTACCTATATGTTTGAAGACCACCTCCATGAATTGCCTAACAGTGGCCCTGGTGACTGCCCTGTAATCAACCTGTTCCATTTAGTGATCTTCAGATTCCAGTTGCCGACCTCTCGCCGCGTCGGCATTAAGGTGCAATTAATTTTAGTTTATTTGAGTTGAGTTGAGTTAAGTTTAGCGTAATCTATTTAAATTTAATTTGATTGAATTGAATTGAATTGAATTGAATTTAAACCACAAATACTAATTCAGTTTCCGTTTGAAAATATAAAAGTTAATAGTTCATTAAGGCCAACTCTTATCACATTCAAAAGGACACTCATACTATACAGATACTTATTTTCTAGCTAAATAATCCACCAAATTGGCTAGTCCGTACTCAAGGTCCTTCTTACTGTTAGCGAACCCGATTCTCAAATACCCAGGATAATCGAATGTTTCACCTGGAACAACTAGCGTCTTGTATTCAGACATCATGTCCTTAGCTAACTTCATAGTGTCCTCAAACCCGTTAACTTTAACAAAAACAGTAGTGCCAGATTTAGGCTTAAAGTACTCAAGAACCCCATTTGAGTCATTGACTGCTTTTTCTAAAATCTTTATATTGTCTCTACATAATTCATAATTTCTTTTCAAGATCGCATCTTTATTAATCAATCCATACTGAGCGATGATGTCATCAACCATTGAAACCGAAATCATATTGAAATCACGTTTTGCTAAGCAATCCTCAATGAATTGATCATTTCTGGAAACAACCCAACCTAGTCTAATGCCTGCTAATGAAAACGCTTTAGACATAGATGATGTGGAAATACCCTTTTCGTATAATTCAACTATTGATTTTGGTATTTCTTCATCTTGCCCAACTGAATGGAACAACGGTCTATAAACTTCATCGCATAACACAAATGAATCGACAGATTTAGCTATGTCCACTATGCCTTTTAAAACCGCATTTGGAATGACTTGTCCAGTTGGATTATTAGGATTATTAACAACGATTAGTTTGGTGTTTGGTTTAACTAGTTTTTCCAATTCGGTTAGATTAGGAATAAACCCATCTTCATACTTCAATTCTAATGTTTGAACAGTGGCTCCAAACATTTTAGGAACTGAGACTAGTTGTTCATAAATTGGTGTTGTCACAATAACGTGGTCACCTGGTCCAATTAACGAATAACAGGTTAGGAAATTTGCACCAATTGCACCATTGGTTATAACAACTTGATCAGAGGTGATTTCTTTTTGGTGTAACTCTTCAGAAACTAGTTTTCTTAATTCAGGTGATCCTCTGATGTACATATAAGCTAATCTTGAATCAGTTATTCTTGAAGTATCGAAAGAGTTGCCTGATAGTTTTTCTATTTCTGAGATTGATAATGAGTAACAACATGTTTCACCTAAATTGTACTCAGCATCATTTTCATAAGTGTTCATGAATTGTTCTAGTTTAAAAGGACCTTGATTGACCATTTTTGTGTTGTGGTTAGAAGAAAACTCATGGCAAGCAACTCCTGGTTTTTCACTCTCGAAGCTAAGATGTAATGAGGGTCCCTTTAAACTGCGATGCTCTCTTCTCGTCTCTTCATATACTTCGTAGATCACCTTCCACCAATCACGGTGAAGTGGAGAAGTGAAAAATGAGAAACAGTAAGCGAGAAGCAGGAAGGCATATTATCTAGTAGTAATACTGCCTAAAGCAGAAGTAACAAGTGGTTGTTGAGTTGAACAAAGGCTTATAATTGTTAATTCTAAATGCGGAATTAAGAAAGCGAGTTATCTATTGCGGGGGACTCCCTAATCTGATGTACCCCTGCTTCTTTTCTTTATAAATACACAGATATCCCAGTCAAGTAATATGCTGAAGGCAAGATATCTATGCCTTTTCTGAATATGATATATTCAATCAGTAAAATATCGGTCCATGTCTACTGTTACTACTACCGCAACTACAGAACAAGTTTCAGCTCAAATCCAACCTACAACCTCTAGAGGCTATGCCTTAAGTCAAAAAGGAGCTCATAACATATCTATGGGCAATGGAAACCCTCATCCAATTCCCCAATTCGAAGATCCGTATAAGAAAAGAGAGTGGATTTTGGAACACATGGCTGGTGCTTTCAGAGTGTTTGGCAGAAAAGGTTACGATGAAGGTATAGCGGGTCACATATCAGTTAGAGATCCTATCGAGCCAGATACATTCTGGATCAATCCATTAGGTATACACTTCTCAATGTTGAATGCTTCAGATATGATCAGAGTCGATGAAGATGGGCATATCTTGGATAACAGTAATGGTACTATTAACGCTGCCGGGTTTGCGATCCATTCAGCACTACACAAACTAAGACCAGACGTTAATGCTGCCTGTCATACACATTCAACATACGGTAAAGCATATTCATGTTTTGCTAAACCTCTAGAAATGTTAAATCAAAGTGTCTGTAACTTTTATGGTTCTCATGGGGTTTATGCCGATTTTGGTGGTGTGGCAATTGAAAAGGATGAAGGTGCCCATGTAGCTGAAGCTGTTGGGAATGGGCATGGTGCGATTTTGATGAACCATGGGTTGATCACTGTAGGTGAGACTGTTGATGAGGCTGCTTTTATGTTTATGTTAATGGAAAGCTCATGCCAGGCTCAGTTGTTGGCTGATGCTGCTGAAAGTAGTGGTTATAAGAAACAGTTGATTAACGATGAAGAAGCAGCATATTGCCATCATATGAATGCAGATCCTGAGACTTTGTATTTAGCCTTCCAGAATGATTTACGTCTTCAGATGCATTTAGACGATAGTTTTATGAGTTTCAGTAAACGTCCAGAAGTGAAAAACTGAGGCTTATTGCTACCTATTCCCTTATTTATATTTTTTATACTCTCATACTTTATATCATTCTTTATTTGCATTTCATTGGTTTTGTTTTTTTAATTATTCATTTATTAAAGATAGTGAATGGCTTGGATTGTTATTGTAAGCGCTTGAAGAGCAATTGTACCTAATGAATCTTAAAAGCTTGTAAGTGCAATCCGAATTTCTTGTTTTACAATTAGAAAACAATTAAAACCTATAACATGGGGCTCATAAGGAAACCAAGCGTTTATAATTATTTGGTTGTATTTGAAGTTGCAATCAACTAATAGAAAGTGTAAATAAGTTAAAATAAAGAAGAGATGCTTGCTATAAACTCTTATTTCTCTCGAAATGATAGATGAATTCATTTTTTAACGACTGTTTCAATTCTTCACAGAGCATTTAGTCGACTATAATATATAAAGAAAGAAAAATATTAGAATTGTTAAAATGAAATTATCTCAATACCCACAAAATTAACCATGCAGTTTTAGTTTCATGTAAGAGAAAAGGTTGGAAACCAGACGAAGTCATAACCTGGAGTTTTCCTAAAATGGCTAAACTTGTTTATTGTTTTTGTTTCCTATAATGGTTAAACTTGTTTACTATTTGTTACCTATTAGTTTTGCTTTTTTACATATAAATTTGGTGCTCTGCACATTGTTATGATTTTATAGTTTGTGTATTCTGGAGTGGAATCCAAGAAGAACTAAGTTATTTTACACATATAATAATATAGGTAACTTGGACATTTAATTACCAGAGTTAATTATAAAAGGAACAACGACATCAAGAAGATTATGAATTGGCTAACTTCTTAAGTTTCAAAATTTCCGATATAGTGTAACGGCTATCATGGTCCGCTTTCACCGGGCAGACCCGGGTTCGACTCCCGGTATCGGAATTTCTTTTTTGAATTTCGAGCTCCTCTATTTTTCTGATTTAAATCATGGAAATTACTATTTTTTTTATCTCTTCTGCATTCACTTTAAACTTACTATAATTTTATGAGATCTAAAATATTGTCTGAAAAGGTTCAGTAAGATCGCGATCTGTATATTTTGATCACCAACTTGCCTTCTCCTCTTTGAGCTCTCTCCTTTTGAACGGGTTCTCCAATTTCTGAATGGGTGACTTGAGTGTCACTTTGATGCTCCGAGGGCTTTCCCTCAATAGCTTTGGCCAAAAAGCGTGGGAGAGGTGAGAAGCGTGGGACAGTGGGATGCCAGACTAATTGCTGAGGGTGGGATGGTGGATTCTGCTCTAGGCACTTTAATACCCCGGGTTTGCCTTTCATACTCTGTGAAACTTCACACAAAGAGTGGTTAGGTATATCAACAACTTCCAACTCACTGTCCTCCCAAACTACAACCGCCAACATTAACCTAGTGTTCAATGCTCCATGCTCAGTGCTCACCTACTCGTCCTCTCTGATTGGTGACTGGCTCAAGTCTTAAGATATAAACGCCAAGGAGCTCAAGCCGCACCCCACGATTTCGCCAAAACTCCGGTTTGCTAATCTTTCTGTGGAAGAAATGGTTTATATGGAGCATTTTCCTGTTTTTTTTTGTTTTTTTGTAGTAGAGACGCCATTTCAGAACAATACTCAATAAGCAGACCAGCATTAACCACCAAAAATGCTTAGAACTCAACTGAAAAGGCTTTCTCGTAGCTCTTTTTCAAGAATCACAACACTGAAAAATTCAACTTCCCCACAACAACTCATATCTGCAAGATTTGCTCACGCAACCTCAAGTTCATTTAACAGTTTGAAAAACTCGCCTAGAAATGGGCTCGTATTACTGTCTTCAATAGCTATTGCAACTGGTACAGTTCTTGCGTTCACTTCACCTCTTTCAAATGAAGCACCTGAAAGACCAGCTAAAAAGATATCAGTCGAAGAGTTTGTAAAACATAATAAACCAGACGACTGTTGGATTGTGGTTAACGGCCAAGTTTACGATTTCACTGATTTCATCAGTCAACATCCAGGTGGCAAATTTCCATTAATTAGAAATGCAGGTTTTGATGCGTCTGAAACCTTCAACAAATTACATGCTAAAGGTACAATTGAATTGAATTTACCTAAAGAGAAACATCTGGGTGAACTAGAAGGTGAAGCTCCAGTTATTGAAGAAGAAATGGATGAATTTGAGTTCCAAAGACAAGAAAATATAGCAAATATTCCTCCATTAGGTTTAATTACCAACGTTCATGATTTTGAACATGTTGCTAAAAACATATTGTCTAGATCCGCTTGGGGTTACTATTCTTCTGGTGCGGATGATGAAATCACACTAAGAGAAAACCATTATGCCTATCAGCGTATTTATTTCAGACCTAGAATCTTAGTTGACGTTAAAAATATTGATACTTCAACTACTATGTTAGGATCTGAATGTTCTGTTCCATTTTATGTTTCTGCAACCGCATTAGCTAAGTTAGGTCATCCAGATGGTGAATGCTCAATTGCTAGAGGTGCAGGTAAAGAAGGTGTTCCACAAATGTTATCAACTTTATCTTCTTGTTCAATTGAAGAGGTTGCAGAAGCCAGAATTCCTGGTGCTACACAATGGTTTCAACTATATGTTAACGAAGATAGAAACAAGACTAGAGATTTGATCAACAGAGCAGAAAAATCTGGTATGAAGGCTATTTTCCTGACCGTTGATGCTCCTTCTTTAGGAAACAGAGAAAAAGATAGAAAAGCCAAAGCTGCTGAAGCCCCTAATGTAGAATTAGCTTCCGATGCTAAAACCGATCAAGGCAATTCAAGAGCCTTATCTACTTTTATTGATGCTTCTTTGAGTTGGAAGGACGTCGAGTGGATTAAACAACAAACTAAGTTACCTTTATTGATTAAAGGTATTCAAAGAATTGAAGATGTCATCTTAGCTATTGATGCTGGGTGTTCTGGTGTGGTTCTATCAAATCATGGTGGTAGACAATTAGATACTGCACCACCGCCAGTTGAACTCTTAGCTGAAATCGTTCCACAATTAAAAGCAATGGGCAAGTTAAAACCTGGGTTTGAAATCTTTGTAGATGGTGGTGTTAGAAGAGCAAGTGATATTTTGAAAGCAGTTGCTCTTGGTGGTAATAATGTTAAAGTTAGTGTTGGTATTGGTAGACCATTCTTATATGCGAATTCAGGGTATGGTGAAGAAGGTGTTAGAAAGTTGATTCAAATTCTGAAGGAAGAAATGATGTTGGATATGAGATCATTAGGTGTTAGAAGTATTAAGGAGTTGGATGAATCTTTTATTGATGCCAGACGTTTGATTGGTAGAGATGCTCGTGATATGTTGTATAATCATGTTTATTCCCCATTACAAACTGTTCAGTTTGAGAATCATTCTGATGAATAAACAATGAGCTGAGTTCATTATGCATAGACATTCGTTTCTTTATTTTCCCCATATTATTATATTTACAGTAACTATTTATTCTTTCATACTATTCATGTTTTGTGTTTTTTATTTTTGAGTTTTAAAAAGTACTGCTGATCCAAGAAAAAAAGTATAAAAAAGATTATATCGAAACACACGTTTTAGAATTTAAGTAAAGTAATATACAAAGTGATATGAGCGCTATAGAAAGTAAGTATTATTCAAATTGTATTTGTTCATCTTCATCATCAGCACCATCTTTTCCAAGATCTTCAAGCTTCACAACATGATTTTCAACAAGCAAAGAATCCATTAACAGTTGATTTTTCAGCCAATGATACCTTTTAAACTTACTTAACTTGTTATATTCATCTTCTAGCGCATCATGTAATTCTACTTGCTTTTCATAATATTGATCTAATCTTTCATGATATTCCCTCAATCTATCCATTGGCAAAGTGTCCACAAAGTTTTTAGTCAATTCTAACAAGCCACCTTGAGAACTATTCTCCAACTCCGAAGTCTTCTTAGAATAATCTTGCAAAATATCATGAGTACCTTTGTAAATTCCTCTCGTAATTGAAGGATTCACCTTAATTTTTTTGATTCCATAATATTCACCAAATTGATCATCCCCAATTTCAGGTTGCTCAAGATCTTTCTCGTGTCTGTAAAAAGCATTCGTTAAATCATGATATTTGTTAATTAATTGTGTATTATCTTTACGTGTCTTATCGCATTCAAAAACGTCTTTATCTTTCTTCAAGTCGAATTCTCTAAAATTATCAAAATATTCCGTTTTTCTGGCATTATTTCTGTTCATTATATCATAAGCATCAATCAAATTATTGGACTCGATATCATGGACAGTCTTGAGATGCTTAAGCAGGGCATCAGATCTGGTAAATGATTTCAAACATTCAGGTATTATGCAATAAAATGGCTTTTCGCCAGTATGAGTTCGGATATGGGATATCAAAGCAAATCTACTATGTTGTAAAGTTCCCTTTCGAGCACATTTTTCCCATTTGCATACGTATTCAGCACCAAAGGTTGTTTTCTTAGAAGTAACATGTTCCTTAGTTATATGTTGAACTAAATCATCCAATTCTTTGAACTTCAGAAAACAGTTGTTCCATCTGCAGTATGTGTCTCCATGGTTTTCATCTTCAAAATCCGCCAGATCTTCATTGTTGAAGAAGTTTTCTGACTCCATTCTATCAAATTGTACCTCTAATTCTTCGTCTGTGACTTTAGTTCTTGATAGTTTGGGTGTTTGAGCCATGTGTTCCGGGATTGGAAAGTGGAAGACTACAGACTCTTCGTCTTGTTCAAACTGCTGCAGATTCATGGTACCTTGTTGCTATTGTGTTTCTCTCCGTTTTTCCCTGAGGAACAACCTATAAGTAATGCTCAGATGTTGTGAGTTAACGAGTTGTTGAACCTCGCCGTCTGCCAGGTGAGCTGCGTGTCATTAAGCGAATTTTCACTTTTTCAACTTCAACAACTTTCAGAGAACCAAACAGTCATCGTGTACACAGAGATGCCTTACTTCCTGTTGTGCCTACGATACTTCAGATACCCATCCACACACCGCCATTGTATCAAATCATATCATGTCAGACTTACAATTGAACATCCTTCAAACCCTGGGTGAAAAGGGCTCCATACAAGATTCCTCCAAAGAGTTCCCAGAAATCGAATCTCAAAAAGTGTTAGCAGCTTTGAACTCTTTAGCTGCTAGATCTATGATCACATACAAGACCAAAGATACCGATGTCTACACTTTGACTGAAGAAGCTCAAGATATAGTTGCTAACGGTTCTCATGAGTACAGGTTATTGGAAAAAGTTTTGGAAAGTTTAGAAGGTTTGAAGATTTCTGAAGTTGAAGGTATCATGGGTAAGAATGGTAAAGTCGCCCAAGGTAGAGCGTTCAAAAATGGCTGGATTGGAAAGGATGGTGATAAATTAGTTCCTAAAGTTTCAAAGGATACTAAAGTTAGTGATGCCACCTCTGAACAACTAAAACAAATTCAATCAACCGGTGCATTAGATAACAAGAAAGATTTAAATGAATTGAAAAAGAGAAAATTGGTTGCCCAATCTAAAGCTTACACTTATGTCATTTCTAAAGGTCCTGAATTTGCTTTAGAAATTAAACAATTAGAAACAGATATCACTTCGGATATGATTGCTTCTGGCTCTTGGTCTAACGCTTCTTTCAAACCATATAACTTCAACTCTGAAGGTGTGCTCCCACCTTCTGGTGCTTTGCATCCTCTGAATAAAGTTAGAGAGGAATTTAGACAAATTTTCTTCTCTATGGGTTTCACTGAAATGCCAACTAATCAGTACGTTGAATCCGGTTTCTGGAATTTCGATGCTTTATACGTCCCACAACAACATCCAGCTAGAGATTTACAAGATACTTTCTTCTTAAAAGATCCAGCCTCTGCTAAAGAACCTGAAGATAAGGAATATTGGAATAATGTTAAGAAGGTTCATGAAGGTAATTCTTTTGGCTCTATTGGTTACAGATATCCATGGAAAGGTCCAGAATCTTTAAGAACAGTTTTAAGAACACATACAACTGCTGTTTCTGCTTACATGCTAAAGCAATTAGCTGCCGATCCAAAACCAACTAGATTATTCTCTATTGATAGAGTTTTCAGAAATGAAGCTGTCGATGCTACTCATTTAGCTGAATTCCATCAAGTTGAGGGTGTCTTTGCTGATTACAATTTAACTTTAGGTGATTTAATTGGTTTCTTGGAACAATTCTTCAGCAAGATGGGTGTCCATGGTTGTAGATTCAAGCCTACTTATAATCCTTACACTGAACCTTCATTAGAAATTTATGCTTGGCACGGAGGTTTGAATAAATGGGTTGAAATCGGTAATTCTGGTATGTTCAGACCTGAAATGTTAGAGCCAATGGGTTTACCTAAAGATATGAGAGTGTTAGGTTGGGGTTTGTCATTGGAAAGACCAACTATGATTAAGTACGGTGTCAGTAATATTAGAGAGTTATTAGGTCATAAAGTTAACTTAGAATTCATTGAAAGCAATCCAGCTGCTAGATTAGATGAAGATATTTTCTAAATTTGGTAGCTAGAAGGCTAGTTCCACTACTTTATTTAGAACATTCTCTATGTATTTTTGAGCTTTCTCTTAGTTGAATATATTTTATTTTTTGATATGTTTTATATTTAATTTCACTTTCCCTTCCTGTTCATGCTTTTTTTAATATAGTTGTTTTACGCTAGAGACTACATTAATTTTAAAATAAATCGATTTAGTTTAAAAAAATTCATGACAATCATAATCACATCAGACATATTCACCAAACTCTTTGCAAAACATTTTTAGTCACGTTTCTATCAGGATTAGGTAACAATACCCAAATTGCAGCAGTGCCTGTAAATAATCCAATAAAAAAAGGCAAAACAACAAAAGCCCCAACATGCTGAGAAATCAAACCAATAATAAATGGGTAAATGGCACCTCCACTAGAGCCAAATGCAGTCATTATGGTTAACGAAATAAATTGAATCTTACGAGGTAATATTCTTGTTGAAACAGAAATCATCAAGGGATAAACTGGTCCAACAAATAGGCCGCATAATGCTATAAAAGCAGCCTCTGCACCAACAACATCAATAACCCAAATAAGTATTGAACAAAAAATAGATAGCCAAATAAGTAAAAAAGCACCTCTTTTACAACCAGTATATTTAAAAGACAAAGGAGTTAACACTAATCTTCCTATTGTCAATCCTCCCCAAAAACCTGAAACAATATAACCAGTACTTGATTTAGACCCTCCTCTATAGGCTTCTAAGAAGGTGACAATCCAGCCTGCAAAACCTGCCTCGGCACCTTGGTAGAAAAACACAAACAAAGCAACTAGCCAAGTTTTGATATTTCTAAGAGCTAATTGTAATTGCCCTTTAGGTATTATTGGCTCACCAACTTGTGTATTTGTAGAATTACTTTCATTTTCATTTGATGCGGAGGGTGCTTCATAATTATCCCACGGTTTTAAATCTTCATTACAACCTTGGAAAGCAAACCACATATTGATGAAATTAACCACACTTAGAACCAATAAAATCAAATAAAAGTAGCTCCATTTGATACCACTATCCACCATAGCAGTAGCAATTAAAGGTGAAACAGTAGCTCCTAATCCATATCCACCGTGATATAAGCCCAAATAATAAGAAGCATTTTCAAACTTGGTCATGTAAATATTATGTTGCGATAATCCAACGGCATTTCCTACACCTCCAAAGAAAAAACCTGTAACAACTAAGGCAAATTTAGATCCAGGAGAAATCAAAACATTCATTATGAATTGAAAAATACATCCGTAAGAAATCAATTTTTGTTTGGTCAGCCATTTTTCTAATTTATGTGCAAATAATGCAACAAGAATAAAACCGGCTGCATTAGACATCCAAATTAATGAAACTACAGTGTAGTTGATATTATAATATTCTTCAATTCTTGGTAATAATGCACCGGGCGAACCATCAAGAGCCCCAACTGTCACAACCCAGAGTATTATTGAAGTTAGTCTCCAGCGACCCTTAGGGGGGTTGGTAAGAGTCATTCCAGATGCAGAAGAGATCGAAGATTCATTGCCTGGTGTCGGTCCAATGTCTACATTGGAAGTAATATGTGAAACCTGTTGCAAAGATGACTCAGTAGTGGAGGCATTATGTGAAACCTGTTGCAAAGAAGAGCCAGCAGTAGCAATAGGTCTTTCAGCACCGGATGAAGAAAGAGGTATAATACTAATAGAAGAAGAAGAGGATGAAATGACTGTTCTTTTATAGGGAGTATTAGTTTGTTTTATGATTGATGGATTGGTGAATTGGACATTAGCCTCTTTGATCTGAAATGATGATTCGGTCTGATCTTTCAAAGACTCCTTCTGTAGAGAATTCATCTCAATGTTATGGACACTGCCAGACATTTTTGCCACACTGAACAGTTAAACCGTTAAACACCTGAGAGCACGAAAAATGATGGTACAAACTACTGAAATAATTAGTCAAAAACGTATATATGTGGGGGAAGGGCGGAGAGGGCGGACTTCCTATTTAGAAATTGCGAGGATGAATTTTTTCCAAGACCAAACCAGAGACAACTTACTTTTAATTCTTCACCAGAATGCTGATCTAAGAATTCTAATATACCAAGAGCTAGAATGTCAGTTAGATACCATCTTTCAACGTTTTTGGTGGTGCGTTATTCCAAAATCACTCAGTGTCATACAATTCATTCATTAATTGGTCTTTCAAGGAAAACTGATTTATTTATTCAATACTTTCACATAAGCATTTCCAAGTTCATTCGAGATGTCAGAAATAATTGGCCTTCTGTTGGACTTTGAGAGCAGATCTCTTACAAATATAAACGCATGCTGTAAAATCTTAGAATTTCTGAGAAATTTAAACTTTTTATCGTAACCCAAGTTTTTAACAGCTTTCCAAGTTCAGTTACCGATATACTAAGTGTAAGATCGATCAAACATTATGGGCTCCTGACTATTCGGCCAGGCATACGCTAAATACATCTAATGATATTAATCTTCCAAACTTTTCAAACTTACTTGATACTTTACTTGTAAGATAATAATAATGTCATTGGGATCAAGACTACAAAATGTGGGTATTTTCATTATCAGATAACACCCGTGAAGGGAATCAAATGATTATTGAAAATGCAACAAGGGGAAACTCTGGTTAGTCAATATTGACACTCTCCCCTAATCTAAAGACATTGAAATCGGACATTCTAGTTTGTGACTCTAAAGGACATCTTCCAATAACTCTTAATGCACTTCTTTCTTTTACTGGGTCAGGGTTTGATTTTTTTCATCCTCAAACAAACCTATTATGATGTAGACAAATATAAGAAATGGACAACTTCATTCGATATACCGTTCTAGTCCTTCCGGTAAACAGCAAATATAAGGTAGCTATTTCAAGAGTTTGAGCGATTTCAACTATTGATAAGCCTTTTGATACATCCACTCCAATTACTATTAATTCCATTGCAGAAAACTTGAAATCAATTCTGATTTCTGACTCTTGGATCACGGCATGAATATATAGGTGGGAGGGATTGTAATCTATCTCAGCTTACCTTGAATGTTGCAAAAATTACAGGAAGGTCAAAGATAAGTGGGGTGCTCGTAATACTCCAAATTGATTTTAGCTATTATCAGTAGTGCTTTGAATTTTTGGGTTTAGTTAGTTTTCTTTGCTTAATTACTTTCCTTCCTTTCTTTCGCGTTTAGATAGAGTTTTAATTAGAGACATTTCACTCTTTATTCGAGAATGTCAAGCTGTAGCCGAAAGAGGTCTATAGCAAAAACTGGCAATTTGATCAAAACAAGATTATCACGGAATAGCTCTGAAACATACAGATTCTTTTGATTAGTCACATAATGTACGTCATATGTGCCGTCTGCCCAGACAAGAAGCTTAGATCCGGCAATTGAAACAGAAAGCAGCGGTAGTGTGGCGAATTGGAAAACAGTGGCGCACCATCTAAGCGTTAAATTTGGCCGGCAGCCTTTCCATTATGATGGGATTCGCTGTGATAACTAGGTCGGGCGTGCACAGTTGGTGCGTGAGAGAGCCTTGATGACGGTGAGAGAAGCGGGCGCAGTCACCATTCGCCAGGCAGACCCGGCCTATGAAAAAAGCATAATCAAATTTTCGGTGAACCAAGTTAATTTTGCTTAGCTTGCATTTTTTTCTCACCAAATTAGCTCACAATCACAATACTGCTTCAATTAATTAAGTTGTGGCTAATTAAGTCCACTAATTCTATATAAGTATGGATAAATCCACATCACCACAGCTGTAAATTTCTTACGCTCAGCTAAACAGTTTTACTTTTACGTAAAATATCATATACGCACCGCTACACCTACGATGAAGTTAACTACATTAACAACCATTGCATATGCATTATCTGTGTCTAATGCTTTACCATTAGCTCAACCACACGGCGAATCTCAAGAAGTTGAAGCTCACACTCAAGGTTTATTATCTGCCTTAGCTAATTCAATCACCAACTTAATTGGGGCTGGTAAGGAAGAAGAAGAACCAGTTGCTCCAGAAGACCCTGCCAAACACTGGAAACACTATGGTAAGCACCAAGGTAAGAAATGGAAGAAGTATGGTAAACACCAAGGTAAGAAATGGGCTCCAAAACATCCAGAAGATTCTGATGATGAAGAAGAATTCAGAGGTTTAGAAGATGGTCCTGAAGCTCCTAGACACCCAGGTAGACACTATAGAAGTAAACACCACCAAGGTAAGAAATGGGCTCCAAAGCATCATCCTCACCCTGAGGATTCTGACTCTGACTTTGATTCTGATGATGAAGAGTTTATGGGTATGAAAGAGGGACCAGAAGGTCCAGAAGGTCCAGGTCCAAACGGCCCACCTAAACACTGGAAGCATTTTGGTAAGCACGAAGGTAAGAAATGGAAACATTTTGGTAAAGAACAAGGCAAGAAATGGGCTCCAAAACATCCAGAAGATTCTGATGATGAAGAAGAATTCAGAGGCCTAGAAGACGGTCCTGAAGCTCCTAGACACCCAGGTAGACACTATAGAAGTAAACACCACCAAGGTAAGAAATGGGCTCCAAAGCATCATCCTCACCCTGAGGATTCTGACTCTGACTTTGATTCTGATGATGAAGAGTTTATGGGTATGAGAAAGGGCCCAGAAGGTCCAGGTCCAAACGGCCCACCTAAACACTGGAAGCACTTTGTTGCACCAAGACATCCAGACTCTGATAATGAAGAAGAATTTAGAGATTTAGAAGATAGTCCAGAAGGCCCACCTAAACACTGGAAACATGAAGGTAAGCACGAAGGTAAGAAGTGGAAGCATTACGGTAAAGACCAAAAGAAGAAATGGACTCCAAAGACTCCAAAGACTCCAGAAGAAGAAGAATATATTATTTTAGTTGCTGAAGATGGTCCAGAAGGTCCAGAAGACCCAGCTAAACACTGGAAACATTACGGTAAGCACCAAGGTAAGAACTGGAAGAAACATGGTAAAGATCAAAAGAAGAAATGGGCTGCTCCAGAAGAACCAGAACAAGCTGAGCCAGCTGAAAAATCTGAAAAATTTGAACAACAACCAGAAGAACAACCAGAATTAGAAGTTGAAGCTGACGCTTTAATCTAATTTACTTCTACTTTTAACTTACTTTACTGATTTTATTTGGTTTAACTAATCTTATTTGGTTAACTATTATTGTGCGCTTCTCTATATTTTCGGTTTGCTTTTAGATTTTTCTCTTCAATTTTTTGTTTTATATTTTTTGTTTACGACTTACTCATTACTTCTATTTAATTACACATTTTTAGGATCTTTTATATGGTATATTTACACCTCTGTTATTGTTAATTAATGTATTAAATAGCCCTTTTAGTTTTGATAGAACGCCTTTTGCCTATGTAGTTTCGGATCCGATAACTGAATCGACGAATGTATCGACGTATTCGCGCGTCGCTGGGAAATTTCGAATTTCAAAAACGAAACAACAAACTCAAAATTCAAATAGTCGTGTTGTTGAGAAGAAATAAGAAGACTGGTCAACTAAACGAAACGACTTCCGAGCTAATTGAAGTCATCGTCATTTAGGTCATCTCTCTATTTTTTCCTTCATTTATTAGATCTGTCATGTCTGGTTATTCCACTTATACAGTCACCCAATTAAAAGACCTTTTGAAAAGCAGAGGCTTGGAGCAAAAAGGTTTAAAGAGTGACTTAATTGCAAGATTGGAAGAAGCTGATTCAATCGAAGCTGCATTGGAAGAAGAAGAAGAAAAAGAAGCAAAGGTTGAAGAGCCTGCTGCTCCAGTTGTTGAAGAGCCTGCTGCTCCAGTTGTTGAGCAAAAGAAAGAAGAACCAGTTTCAGCTCCAGCTCCAGCTCCAGCTACTACTTCAGCTGAAGAGACTAAGACTGAAGAACCTGTTAAGGAAGTGAAAACCATATCACCAGAAGAATTGAAGGAAGCTGCTATTACGCTATTAAACACCAAGATTAGCAGAGCTAAGAAGTTTAATCAAGATACCGATGTTTCCAGACTAGAAGGTGATTTAAAGAGAGTTGAAAAGTTTGGTGTTGCATTAGACAGTCATTTAGCTGCTGAGCTAGGGTTTAAAGCACCATCTGTTAAAGGTAGCAAGACATTCCACAAGACAAAGTCTGGTAACAGAAATCGTGGTGGTTTCAAAAGCAGAAACGGTGGTAATAGAAGAGGAGGGTTCAATAACAATAGAAGAGGAGGAAGAGTTTAGAACAAGCCTTGTATAAGCTGTAATCTCATACATATATTTCTGTAGCACTGTACCATATATATCCCCATAAGTAGTTAAATATAAATAAAATTGTGTTTTGTCGTAACTTGCAATGGGTCTGCCATTTACGCACTCGTGCCTCTAGTTAAGCGGGCTGGCTGAGCCAAAGCAAAATAAATTAAATAATCAGCATTGTTGATGTGCATGGTTGGCCATTTTGACATATGTACAAGACACAAACCGTGGTGTACTGAGAACGGGCCCAGATCAAACATCCAACCCCAACTCCACGACAGGAATGGTAGCAGCTAGCTAGCCACCCAGTAATCTGTAGTCTCCTTTGGCGTTGTTCCACGCACGCTTCGATCCGCCAACCTACGTCTGACTAAACCCAAATTAATTAAACCCAGATCAACTAGTTGTTATCTTTTGGCTTTCCTGCCTGTAATTACTGCTGCACTGCTCTTGTCCCCAGACACAAATACAGCTCTGACACCCTTCTCCAACTGTCTTCCTGTACCACAACAGGTCCCCCCAACTCTGCTACAAGCATTCCAATTGCACTCGCACGCATTCCTTCCTTATTTTCTCTCAAATCCATCCCTGGTTTTGGTCTTTGATCCATAGCTGGCCTACTCATTTTCCAACTCCCAACACTCTTCATCTTCTCAGCACATAAACTACATCCTTTTACTAAGCTCCTGCATTCCAACTCCCCTGTATTTAATTTCAATTCCACTTCATCTTTACTTCTTATCTTGTTATTAACACATTTGGAATACTTTCAGATCAACTTGTTAAAACCCCTTTAAAAAAAAAACTTCAGCGCTTATTTATTCAGGCCCCATCCTCTATATAAGAGCATACACACATACATATTCAACACAAACCCATATATATTAAAGCGATGTCTTATCCAAACGATCAGTATCCAATGGTATATATGCCATATCAGCAAACCCAGGGGCAAAACTCAATTCCTCCTCAGAATTTCTATCCTCAGAGTTATTATTATGGCCCACCACCTCCAAATCAAAATAATTCGCCCAAGATCAATCAACAGTCACAACAGGTATTAAACTACAATGATGAGGATGATAATGAGAATTACAATGATAACGAAAATAATGATGAGGATCAAGATGATGATAGATTATCTCACCTATCTCCAAAAGATGAAAGTCAAAATCAACAAGGATTTCTTATTAATATCTACAATTTGCCAACTAAAGAAACTACCAGAAAAAACCTAAGAGACCTTATTGTGTGGATGCTAGAAGATGATAACAGTTCCGGTTACTCTGCTGACTCCTTGATTACCAGCCTTCAATTATACAAGTCCAGTGGCAACGATTTCTGCTGGTCTTGTGTGAAACTAGCCAGCTACGACAGTCTCCTTAAGCTTCTCAGTGCGCTCAATGGCTACTCCTTCAACGGCTGCCTCCTCCACGCCATCTCGCCGCAGGTTTCCCCAATGATTCCACCGGGAGCTCCTGGCGGGCCTCCTCCTGCCCATTCTTCTACCGGCGCAGGCACCTTCTACTTCTCACCTTATGGATTGCCTCCTCAAGGGCCTACTTCTTTAACATCTTCTCCAGTTCCTGTTCCTGCTGTTCCACTTCGTGTTGGTGTTGTGGGCAAAGATGATACCGAACCAGCTGCCACCGCACTTCTTCCCGCTGTGCCTCCAAGCTCGGCCCCGGCAGGCGCACACGGTGGCTCAGGAGCACCCCAAGGTGCTCCGCCGCAGGGGGTCGCCGCACTTCCAATGACTGGTGCCCCTGACTTTTACAACATTAACATGAATACTGCCATGAATTATCCTCCTCCTCCAGCAATGATGCCGTTTTATCCAGGTACCTTCTATTCACCATTCTCTTTTTATAAAGGTGGCTCTCAAAGTGGTCCAAATAATTCGGTTAGAGGTGGCAAACGTGCTTCTTCTTATACTTTTGGCGGTGGTGGCAGCACGAGAAACAGCTCATTTGGTTCAAATACATCAAATTTAGGCTCTCCAAGACAGCAACAGCAACAACAGTCAAGTTTTCAAAGTGGTTTTAATTCAAGATTTCAAGGTAATAGTACCGGTAGTAGTGCCAGTGGCACTGGTGGCTTTAACAGGCAGTCGGTTTCAAGTAATACTTCTTTCAACTATGGCTCTAATCCTAAATTCCAACATTCAAGATCACAGTCATTACAACCTTCATCAGCCTCGTCTTTACAGCAACAACGATTTTACATGCCTTATTCTTCTAGTTATGGCCCATATTCACAACAATCTTCATCTCAATCTCAGCAACATCCCTCCGTTTCTCATCATTATCAAGGGTTCCGTCCTCCGTATCAAAAGATCCTAGGTAATAATTATTCATCAATTCTAAATCCAGATTTTGAAGATGAAAGCAGTAACAACAACAACGATACTTCATCACCAGGTTCTCCATTACAACCGAGATCAAAGACTTATCAGAACAGAGTTAATTATAAATACAATAACACTTCATCAAGCCCTTATAATAGTACAAATACTACATCATCTTCACAGCAACCACCACCACCTTCAACATTACCATTCAGACCAAACTTTTATCCACAATCAAATCCAATTGCCCAACAACCATCACTATATGATTCGCCATTTGATTATACTTCTAGTTTACGCACCTTAACTCCTCGTGATTTCCGTTCTCGTCATGGAAGTGGATCTCATAATAACTACAACAATTACAATAATTATCACAACAACAACTCGCACGGTAACTCTGATTCTGAAGACGAAGATGATTTTTCAAGTGATTCAAGCGTTGATGATGATGAGAAGACAACAGAAGAATTGATGGAATACAGCAAAAAGAAATATGTTTCGCCAAATCAATTATTCGTTGGTAATATTCCATTTCATTCAACTTACAGTTCCATTTTGAGTTTCATGAATTCTTCTGGTACCATTCAATTACAACAATTAAAATTGAAAGTTCAGCATAATGGAATTTCAAAAGGTTTTGCCATAGGTTGGACTAAATCATTAGATGAATCGATTGAAATCATTAAATGTTTCAATGGTGCTAAATTTGAAGGTAGAAAGTTGATTGTTAGATTTGATAAGAAGCCAAAACTGATTTTAAGAAGCCATGAATCAAAGAAAAGAAAGAATGAAGAAATGATGTTACAAAGACATCAACAACAACAAGAACAAGAACAACAACAGCAAGCTGAAGCTGGGCTTGGTAGTGGTATTTCTAATTTAAGGAAAGATAAAATGACTGGTTCTCCAATTAAGAAAAATGACAACAAGACTTTAAAAGTTAGAAACGGTGACGAAAGCGAAATTGAAGAAGACCCAGAATTAATCAAGAAAGAAAAAGAAGTTGCTAGAGAATTAATCAATCATATCAGTAACATGAAAGCAAGTTGATGATACCCCTGAAATTTAAGATCTTCTTACATTGTGCTTTCTTATATTTTCCAATTTTTACATATATAGTTGTCATATTATTTACCATATCTACTTTTATTCATGTATTCAAGTTCCATGTATCCTTAGTTGCACTGAATCATTTGCTCTTTTGTTACATTCTGAAATTTTTCGTTTTGTTAGTTAAACCTATATCATCATTTTTCTTTTATTTTTCTGTCATTTTTATTTAAGCATCAGTTTTTGTTTTGTTTTTTACCTTACTGCTGATATATCATATTTTTCATCAGGTCTTTCCAAATTCTTTGTTTTGTTGTTTGACCTACTTGACGTTGACCTTTATCAATTTTTTTAATAAATCCTTTTTCTCTTTTACTCCCCTTACTATATTTTTTTGCTAGTTTTTTATTACTTCCACTCTCTAACGTCTTATATTATCTTTTTTTAATTTTTTAGTATTTTTACTCTTGTCTTTTTTATTCTCCATTAATCACCTCATTATTTTGATTTTCTGGTTTTTGTTTTTTGTCCCTCCTCTCATTGCCTCTTTTTCTCCTGCTTTCTTTTCAGTTTTATTGGATTTTTTTTAATATATGCATTTTTTAAAAATTCGATTAATGGGAATATTTCAACAACCGTTACTTTTTCACTGTATAGTTTTTTTATGTTTCTTTATTTTACTCCTCTCCCTTTCCCCTCTCCCTTTCCCCTCTCCTCTTCTATTTAATTTTAATTGATATTTTTTCTACTCATTTTTGTTTAGCTCTGTTTTTTATTTTACAGTTTAGCTATTACTATTACTTCTGCTAAAATTCCTTACCATACTTCTTCTCTAACATACCTTGTCATCATTCCTCAATCGCATTATTAATAATAACTTTTTCTTCTTTTTGTTGTCTGTCCAGTTATACTTTTACTATAGTTTTAATATTTTTAATTATATTTTTAATAAGAAAAGTTCAATTTTTTTAAAACAAAACTAGATAAAAGTAGCATACTCTTGGATGGAGAAGTATATAGCAAAAACAAAATTTAGGAAGTACCATTTTTACAACTCAGAAAACAATTCTTTAAGTTCAAGTTTCGAGGGAGCTAATCGCACCAATCATCTCTTCAGTAATTTTTAGGTATATTAAAATTATAATTGAAACTCTATAGTATAAAAATATGAAAATTAAATTAAATATGTCACGTAAACTGTAATATAATTGCAGAGGAAAAATAAATAAGAAAACAACAAAAAAGCAAAGTATTTTAAAAAAAATCAAGAAAAGGTTTACATGCATCATCTATCAACTAAAAAACAAGTAATATACAATCTATATTCATTATTTCACACACTCTCTCTTATATGCATTTTATTGTTAGAAGAAGAAATCTAGAAGTTTGAGCCAAAAAATAAATTTTAAATTAAAGGAAAACATTCAAGAATGAAGAAACAACAAAGTATCAATATTGAAACGGCTAAATCAATTAGTATTATGCATGTACTGTGTACAACTATATCAAAAGAAACCAAATTAACAAAAAAAAAAAATAACTGGAAGAACAATTCGTGTAAACTATAAAACACAAAAAGAATTCATAAAAATATTGGAAACACAATTAGTATAATTTTAGACTTTTTTTAAAGTATTTTTTTTTTCTTAATCATAAACTAAGTAAGAAAAGAGGAAAAAGTAATGGATAGTACGCACTAAAGCAAAGGCTGGAATTTCATAAAAGGTAATCTACTCCGTATTCTTGGATCAGGACCACTATTAACATTATTATTCGGAGGTGGATGGACATGATTAATAGGAGGTAACAGAACTTTACCACTACCTGTACCACTGGTATCCATAGCACTTGATGAATTAATATTAGGATTATGATAAGGACTATTAGCAGTAGTTGAAACAGCCGTTGAAACGTTTGAACCAGACGTGGTTGAGTTTCCAGCAACACCATTACTCACCGCAGAAGAAGGAATACCCGGATTAAAAGCAGAAGAGGTAGAAGTGGAAGTTCCATTAATGATGGCAGTTTGATGATATTGTTGTTGTGGAGAATCGTAATTCAAGTTTAAGAAATCTTGTATAACGTTATAGTAAACTAATTCTAAACGTATAACACCACCGCCTGCTCCATTATGAATCTGGAACAATCTTTCAATTTCAAAGTCATTATTTATTGGGATACCTGTCATTTGATTTCTTATTCTTAATACTCTATTGTTTGTAATTATACCAAAAGCTGTCTTTGAATTTGAAATCAATTCGAGAATAGTTGGAGGTGAGTTCGTATTTGCAGAATAAATGAATTTCAATTCCTTTTCATTGTATTTGATTATAACTGTTATTAAATTGTCTGAATTATTTGATGAAGCAAGAGATGAGCTGTGTAAAGAGTGCAGAAGTGGTGGAGGTGGTGGAGGAGGTGGTAGTGAGGTAGACGAAGCGGAGGTTGAGCGCAGAAGAGAGAAAGGTCCGCTTGTGCTAACTAGGCCTGCCATCGACGATCTCAAGTTTGGAGGAGGAGTAGGAGTATTGTTACAGGGAGAGGGCATGTGTAGCAGGTGATGGCCGGTTGAAGGAGGAAGCACTGATAACGGAGAAGCAGTGGAGAGAACAGGCTTCGATATGGTCGAGTCGATAATTCCGATGTCTGTGTTGAAGTAGTCACCTCTTGCTGAGGGCTGAGGAGCTGGCGATGTAGAGCTCAACTTGCAGCTGGATTTGGCTTTGGCCTCTCTGGTAAGAAGGGGGTAGTCTTTATCGACGATCGTATGGAAGATGTCACATAATGGGTATAGAACGGCATTGAAGCCAAAATCTTTCACACACGCTCCAACTAACTTCTTGAACAACTGAGCTGCGACGTAATCGCTTAACCTGGTCACTTCCACAGACTTGGTGTCCAAGTTCTTCACTATAGCACTTAATGTTAAATCACCTTTCAGTCTTAGCTTGATATATGAGGTGGAGTCGGGAGATAAATGGTCATACCATCTTTCTAAAGCCATTAGAACGGACGAGCTTATGCAGTTGGAGCCTAATTCTTCTAAAGTATCAAATCCGCTGAACCCAACAGTTGTATTAACACTACTGGTGGAATCGAAACAAGTCTTGGATTTCTTAATGCATGATAATATACTTTGAGCAGCTTCTATGAATTCCTCATCAACGTTTAATGGACTAGCGGCAGGAATTAAATCTCTATCTCGGTGATCGTTGGGGAGTATTGGAGTAACTAAAGAACCGATAGCAAGTTTGGCAACTTGTTCTTTATCATTAGAATTCAGATAATTATTATTAGGGTTGTTGTTGTTGTTATTATTATTATTGTTATTAGTGATGTCGTTGTTGTTATGATAACTAAATCTTCTATTACTTTCGTCTTCTTCAATCATAATTTCAGATAAAAATTTCAAATTATCACTTGAATGATCTATTTTCTGTCTTTTCAATTCAGGCATCATAACATCATCTTCAGGAGAAGAGACATTCATTCTTGAAGAAGGTAAGGAAGATGTTTCATTCGAAGAATCAGTCACTTTATTAGCCATTCTTTTCTCTGATCGTTTCTTATTTCTTCTAACACTTTGAATTGCCAACCTAACTAGTTTATCGAACTCAGGTAAGGTAGTATCAGGAAAACTGAACTCAACCATTAGAGTTCTAGCACAAATATTTATCTCATGATCTTGTTCGCTTGCCTTTTTAGAACTTAAAGATAAGGATTCAACTAACTGTAATCTCCTTGAAGAGAATTTCTTCCACATAGCTTCATCATCAAAATGTAATTTTTTTCTGATAACACTGGTTGCACCACTTGAGGAGTTGTTTTTATGACTGATGTTTGACTTGTTGTTACTGACAGCCTCTGAAGAAATAAAATTATCATGGAGCTCGTCAGACTCCTCTCGTCTATTAGATAATGCAACTGCAGACATCTGATGTAGGAAGAAAGGAGAGCTGGGACTAGTTGAAACGGAGAACAATGTAGAAAAAGCAAATGGAGCTGAAATGGGATCAAACGAGAGGATGCACCAGTTGGATTCTGTTGGAGATTCTTCCGTCCAGGGAGTCAGTTGGATAGAGGATTAAAAACATGTTGATTATCTGGATAGTGAGTGAATCATGTTGAATCATCGTCATTCGTTTTTTTGGAGATGCGCGGCGCCGACGAACGGTCTTTCAACGTCGCGTCGGTCGAGTCATGGCCAGGTGCGGAGGTGGCGGTGTGAGTGGCGCAGGTATGGCATAGGGCTCTTTGTGTTTTCAAGTAGTCTTTGGCTCTAAGGTTACAAGGTTGGAAGAACCCATTACTGTCTGAAAACTACTATCATTTCAGAATGCATCCAACAGTATTACTTCTACTCTTCACAATATCACTCCCACAAACAAAAGCTTCAAAAGACATACTGATTTCTGAAGGTTTCTTAGATTTAGGCCCACTATGTGTGAGTCCCACCAATTTAATTAAATTCAATTCAAAGCAGCCTTCCCATTCATATTACTAACTACAAAACTAAAACAAATTACAATACAAACAGGATGATGGGTTTTATCTAGAATGTCACAACATAGCCAAATCGTCTTATGAAAGATGCTCCAAACAGAATCAAGTTTGTAAATGTTATTACATAGGCACAGTTTTAACAAAATGTTCAAATTATTGTCAATACTACAATAAGAATACGTTTGACTTATTTTCTACTTTATGCCAATCCAATTTATTTGAAAGATCGTTAGATGGTTTATTAGCTTCGTCAATTCATAAGAATTTACAATTGGAAATTTTAAGATTGGACTCAGAAAGACAGAGAGAAATGTTGTTGGAAAATTCAGCTAATATAATTTATCATAATTTGGATTTCAACAATCAAGAACAAGAAGATGCAAGAAAAGAAGAGGTTCAAGATGTTGATGAGTCTGGTTCGTCGCATGAGGGTGTTACGGACTTGAGTGGGAAATCTCAAGAGGCTCCAACTAAAAAGAAACAACACACTAAATCTAAAGAATTGAATAACGAGTTCAATTATTATAGCAATTCCAAACAACAAGTTCAATTATTTGGTAAACCATGGCCTTCTGAGATTGATTGGGAAAGGGATTCTTTAGAATTTGATGATAAGAGCCATGATGATGATTCCAACAAGCAAAAATTATCATTCCCTAAAAATAATAATTCGAGTATTAATGCTCTAAAAAAGATGAAAAAAGATAAGAAACTGGTTGCTAACTCCAACAACACAATTATAAAACATAGTAATTTAACTACTCTTACTGCGACAAGTACTGTTGAAAAGAGTGAAGCTAATAAATTTGGTTTGGTTGCTGAAAGTATCCTTGCTTGTGCCCTCTACTGGATTATTGTACAAATTATAGGTTAATTTAATTTTGTTCTACTTTACTATGTATTCTACCCTTTCATAAATTCCAATGAATATAAATATTTTTTATACTATATGTTGAATTCAAGAACCACTAATGAAAGAAAAAAACGTAAGCTTTATGGGGCCCCTTTTTAAGCTCTGCCATTATATACTAATACATGATGATAGGGCTTAAATGAAGAACCGCTGTACACATTCTATAAATAATCCGTAAATTTGAGTATCCTTATTTATAAATGATATTGACCATCATAAGTACAACCACATATTGATTTAATCTTGTATTTTTTAGTGCTCAGATCAACCAATAAATTGTTTCACTCTAGCAGGTCTCACTACTGAAATATAATTCAACCCTTAATAACCTTAAATCTCAAACAGTTGAAGATCATTAAAAAGAAAAGTTTATTTCAAGGGGAAAGCAAAGCTGGGTGGTACAGGCAAAGCCTCAAAGTTCTACTCATTACAATATCATAAGATGCTTTAAATTCATCAAAAGATAAACCAGTGGTCATGGGTGATACCAACACCGCTAACTTGGTATATTTGAGCAGGGGCAGAATGAGAGAATAGAAGAAATTGCAAAACCACCACATCTTAAGGTTTTCCGGGAAAAAGGTCCATTAGAGAAAGTTTTCTTGCAAGGTGGATAGACTCTGATGGGAATTCAATATAGAGTGCCTATTAATCCTGAAAAGATAATATCTTGGGAATTTAAGCTATCTCGTAGAAACCTAATCTTTTCTGCCAATCGTTGCTCTCTAGAGAAGAAAAAAAAGATAATTCAAATTAGAATACTTTACTCCTTTCCTCTTTGACTTAGAATCCGGGGGAAAATGGAAGTTAGGGATCACTTTGGGATTAGAGCTTTATGACTTTGGCAAGCAATCTCTATTGGCAAATGATATTGTTGCAAATGACAGCGCAATTTAGCTTCAAATGCTGATAAATCCCACTTTGTGTGTTCATCCAAATGATCCAAATGATCGGATTTGACAAGAACATAACACCAATTTTCTATCATCAAGCCTCAATTTGAATCTAAAAGGTCTAACAGAAGTTAAATAAAGTTTGAGTAGGAGACTTTAGTAGAATGAATTTTGAATAGAACTGACAGAAGCTTAACCTCAGAACTGGATTGACAGGGGGGTATATTTATATACTGTAAGACTTGAGGGAATGTAGCCTACTTGGAGTCTTAATAAGGAATGCTCTTCCTATGCGCTACCAGAGAAATAGGTGGCATGTTAGGTCAGCTGTTGGCTTTTTCCAGATTGTGTTGTTATGGTTTTGGAAGTTGATTCGGATCCCTTCATTTTCTTTTAGACTTGTTCATTACAGTCCTAGATATTTTAAACTCTATAATTATATATTAAAAGATCAAGAACCATGAATAAGAAAAAAAACTATTAAAACACAAGTTGTATATGTGGAGCCTAAACCCTCCAAAAAAACCGTTTTGAGCAAAAAAGCAAAAGTAGACTCCATGTGAAATGTACAATAAATATTAATAAAATAAAGGGAAATGAAGCTAGGAAACAAAAAAACAGCTAGTTATTATATACATGCGGCAAAGCGGTTTTTTTTCTTGAGAAGATATAATAACTAATATGAGGTCGGGGAAATAGAAAATGTAATTTAGGATCTTAAATTTAGTCTTCTTCTTCTTCCTCAAATGCAGAATAATTCTCTCTACACCACTTCTTTCTTAATTATTTTCCCCATTTATAAAACGCAAACGGTAAGGCAATCATAGCTGTTGAAATGAATGCTAATAGCCAACTTCCCCACTGCAATCCCAATTTATGATAAAGTTGAATTGTAAAGAGGGGGTGTGGTGCGAGGGTGTGGTAAACCTGTCCCTGCTGCCACAAAGAACAAGCATCATACAAATAAATTTAAAGAAATAAATAATGAATTCAATTATTATAGTAAACAACGGGTTCAATTATTTGGTAAGCCATGGCCATCCGAATCTCATTGGGAAAGAGATTCTTTAGAATTTGATGATAAGAGTCACGATGATGATTCTGATGCTAATAAACACAAACTATCCTTTCCTAAAAATAATAATTCAACAAATAATGCTTTAAAAAAGTTGGTTGCTAATCACAACAATACTGTTTTGAAGAACAATAATTTAACTACCATCATTGTTGAAGAAAGTCTAGGTAATAAATTCGTTTTTGAAAGTATCTTTGCTTGTGTTTTCTATTGGCTTATTGCTCAAATTATCTTTTAATGTCTGTATATCTACTTTCTAAAATCTTAGCTTCAAATATTATTTTAAATATAAAAGTAAAACTATAAACTAAAAGAAAAAAAAAGTACTTCTAGGTGATAAAGAGTCTATCAGGATTCCGAGATCACCAAGAAGACGCAGGATATTCTGCTGACACTGAGGTCTTGTATTTTAATGGTGATGTCATTGAATCTAAACCTATCTCTGAAATAACCACAAATGATTTATTGATTGGTCCAGAATATTACAAGGAGCACTATAGATTGAGAAAACTCAGTGTCAATACTAAGGCAAAGTTCGATGATTCTGCGCTATTATATTCTGGTTTTGATTTGGAGAATACGCATTTGAAAGATGTATTAAATTCATCAAAAAATAAACCAGTTGTACGAATGATTTGAATATAGACAATTTGGCTTATTATTTGGGACTTTGGGTTGGTGATGGTGATAAGGCTGGTAAAAGAGTTGCTTGCAATCGGTCTGAGTTTGATGAGCAAGGCTTACGTGAGAGGTTGGAAATGGTTGCAGCTTCACTTTGCCATGAGGTCTCTTTGAAAAAATTAGGGACAAAGAGCTTTACGTTGCAAATTTTCCAAAGGTTTATAGAGCCATTATGGTAGATGACATTTTCAAAGAGGCAATTGAATTAGGCTTTCGAGTTGCAAATGACAGTTTGGAAGGCGATAGTAAAAGTAAGTATAGAAAGGAAGTTCCAGTGTGGTTATTTTCTGAAAAATGATCAGTTCGGGAGAACTTATTGGCTGGATGGATTGACTCTGACGCACACTCAATACATGATGGGAACAGACTTGCTATTGTGGTTTGTTTTGTCGCAAATGGTAGTACTGTTTGGTGCTAGTGACGTTCTCCTTTCTGTTCTTGTGTTTGTACCTTGGGGGCGTTTAGCAGCTTGCCCTTTCTTGTATTCTCTTCTGTTTTTCAATCTTATTCGTTAAGTATTCAAGAACCTAGAACCATACACTGTAAATCATCTAATTATATAGACAATGACAGAGTAAATGAAGTATTAAAAGAAGATTGGAGAAAAAGGAGGTATCCGTATACTTTTCAGATTGGAAGAGCCTTAAATAGGAAAAGAATGTTGGCTGTGCATCTCCAAACACAGCATTCTAATTAACACGTAATAGGCAAATCTAATTTGGTTTAGTAGCATTTTGGGTTTCTACAGGAGTATTTTACAAATTGGTACTGATAGATTTAGAAACGTGAAAATGGGTGGAACGAATGGACCTGGCGGAACAAATGGACCCGGGCTGAAACAATTCAGGATAACTGGAAACAGACCCAATACTTGGAAATAGTACAAATGGTAAGGAGTTGGTATTAATATTTTTTTCCACCTTTTGAGAAATTAATTCTTATTATTTTCTACAGCAAAGTCTTGATAGACCAACAAGTTGTTGGGCTTTATGTTCTGTGACTTTTCTTACAACTTTTTACTTCTTTTTGATCTTTTGAATCCAAGTATACTCTTCGATACCAAACTTTCGTAAATTTCACTAGATCCAAAATCATGGATGCTTTGTTAACTAGTAACTCCTAATCTAATTAGGTATAATTGCTTTTAAACTTGTCGGAAATTTTTGAGAAATAAGCTTTCTGTTCCTGTGCAACCAATTTGAGTGAAGAGTTTCTAGCTTCATCTCATAAACCTAAAGATTTCATACTGAGGATACTATATATATACATATAATTAGTTTTCAGTTTAGAAGAATTGCCACCAACCAGGTCATTCTTGATCATTTTTGGAAGCAATATTGAATTTTGTGCTAAATACAAGTATATCCTCGAAGGAAAGAAAATCAGAGCAAAAAAGCAAAAGCAGACCCAATCGGAAAATGTATGATAAATATCTCAATCCTTGCAATCTTGGCCGATAAAATGAATAGTAATAATCATGGCACCTGTAGAGACTAATATCAAGCAGCAAGTAAGATACAAAACAGACATATCCATAAGAATATACAAGACAGGAAGATAACTAAGAACAGATATATCTTTAGGAATATACAAAACAGAAGAAGATAAGTCGAAACACAGAAGATGCAAAACAGGAAGATAACTAAAAACAAGAAGATAACCAAGAACAGAAGAAGATAATTAGAAACACAGAAGATGCAAAGCAGGAAGATAACTAAAAACAGGAAAATAACTAAAAACAGGAAAATAACTAATAGCAGGAGAAGATAAGAAGAAACAGAAGGAGAAAACTAAAAGCAGAAGAAGATAAGTAGAAACAGAAGGAGATAATTAAAAAAAGAAAAGATGCAAAACAGAAGAAAATAAGTAGAAATAGGAGAAGATAAGTAGAAACAGAGAAGATAAGTAGAAACAGAGAAGATACAAAACAGGAAGATAGAAAGCAAAGGTAAATTGAGAAAAATAACAGAAAGCAATAGCAAAGAAAGGAAAATATCGCTACTATTAAACAGTAATATCATTTGCAACAATACCACTAGCCAACAAGAATTGGTGGCTCCCAGAATCATCGAGTTTCAAGCTCCAAAATCGGCTGCTTTCAGTCTCTCGTCTGGAGTTCAAGTCAAATAGCAATGAGACTGGATCATAAGTCTGATTACTGTCCTCTAACAAAAAATCTCTTTTCTTTTTCAGAAGACAACAACGGTTTGCTGAAAACCGTAAATTTTCACCAGACATTTTGAAATGAAAACCAACTTCGATCCTGCTCTCATATTCGCCAGTTGGTCTTGAAAAAGATTTAACTCTTGCTGGGCTGACCGCAACTGTGTATTTAATACCCAATGATCTAATCAACTTAGAAAATGCAGTTGCTAGTTGTTTATAGACTCTGCTGATAGAAACAACAATAGCAAGTCTGTTTCCATCATGTATTGAGTATCCATCAGAGTCGATCCATCCAGCCAAAACATTCTCCCGAACTGATCGTTTTTCATAAAATAACCAAACTGGAACTTCCTTTCTATACTTACTTCTACTATCGCCTTCCAAACTGTCATTTTCAACTCGAAAGCCTAATTCAATTGCCTTTTCAAACATGTCATCTACTTTCTTGACTCTATACACCTTTGGAAAGTTGACCATGCAAAGTTCGCTGTCTTTTCGTTTTTTAAAAAAGACTTTATGGCAAAGTGAATCTGCAACTGTTTCCAACCTCTCATGTAATCCTTGCTCATCAAACTCAGACCAATTGCAAGCAACTCTTTTATCAGCCTTATCACCATCGCCAACCCAAAGTCCCAAATAATAAGCCAAATTGTCTGTATTTGAATCATTCATAACAACTGGCTTATTTTTTGATGAATTCAACGCATCTTTCAAATGCGTATTCTCCAAATCAAAACCAGAATATAATAGCGCAGAATAATCATCCACACAAGCAAACTTTGCCTTAGTATTGACACTTAGTTTTCTCGATCTATAATGCTCCTTGTAATGTTCTTCAACATCCTCACGATTTTCAGATCTAAAAACCGTCTTCCTACGAAAACACTCGTAGATTTCTCCCTTTTCATCAGAATTAGTTAACTCTGAAGGCACCCCTAATAAATAACTATTTCTAGTTGGATCCCACTTAATGGAGTGCTTACCAGTTTCAGGTTGTTTAGGGAATCTATTGGAGAAATGTATCTTCATGTTCTCTGTAACCACGACCCTTTGAAGAAAGCGTTGTGGGTCAATTCTGTCTTTGAGATCATAATGAGAATCCTTGGAAAATTCATAATGAGGACCATCATAATCGAAACAAAATATTGAATCAATCTTCAACTTTTCTGAATTTGGACCAACTAATATATCATTTGTGGTTATCTCACATATAGGCTTGGATTCGATGACATTACCGTTAAAGCACAAGACTTCGGTGTCAGCAGAATATCCTGCATCTTCTTGGCTACCCACCATTGCAAATGAACAAACAGTATCTTCATGTCTAAGGTGATAGTGATGAGCTTGGCCACATATCTTCAAAGTATTGTTGACCCAGTGGGTAACAGCGTTTGCCATAGAGACCTTCATATACTGCTTGCCTTTATGTTTTTCTCTATTTTCATTGGCATTTTTGAAATTTAGAAGATACATCTTTTCAATCTCCTCTATAGTTATCATTTTGGTTTCTTCCAAATGATTTAGAATGCCGTTAACAAAGCTTTTCAATTCTTCAACATTCACCGTAGATTGTGTTAACGTATGTAAATTTAAAGCACAGAAAGTATCAATTGTATCTTTATTAGCAATTATTCTTCTGATTGCATCACGATGCAAGCCTTTTGGTGGCAAATTGGCAATTCCTCTCATTTCTCTACTGACAATTTCAACTAGGTCTTTTGTCACTGGTCCATCCAAAGAACCAAAAAGCTGGACTTTATTAAGAAGTTTTTTCTTTTGGCCAAAAGTAAGACAAAAACGTTTACCCTGTGTGAAAGGTCTCTTACTAACATGAAGTTTACCACTAGCTGTTGTTTTTGCCATTTTGATTGAATTAATATGATTAAATGAGATTGAATAAATGCTTTTGATTGATTTTATATATAGGATAGAGGAAGAGAATGAGTTAAGGTGTACGTCTCCCATTTTTTCTTATTGTTCTAAACAATGTGAGACGCGTAATGCCAGCCTCGGTGCCGCGCGACGCGTGTTTTGTGTTTTTAGTTTAAGTAGTTCCGCAATGTTCATTCTCTTGAAACCAACTGAGGCCTTTCAAATTTGTTCGTTCCAACTTACTCATAAGAAAAAACGCTAAAAAACAATAAAATTAATACAAACTCTAAAAATAAAAGTAAACTATAAAAAACAAAACCAAATAAATAGCAAACCAAAACCTAAACCTAAACCTAAACCCAAACCTAAACAGTACTGTCATTCGCAACAATACCATTCGCCAAAAGGAATTGATGACTACCAGCATCATCAAGTTCCAAGCCCCAAAAGCGTTCCTCAACATCGGTCTTTTCTGTCTTTACGTTAATTTGGAGAGGAGTGGGCTCGTAAACCAGTCCAGATTCTTCTAAACTAAAACCCTTCTTTCTTCTCTCTAAACAGCAATGATTTGCAGAAAAACGTAAGTTTTCACCAGAAAGAATGAAGTCCCAAGTTCTCGTACGGTAAATAAAGGTTGATTCCGTGTTCTTGCCACGAATTCTTGACCTAAATGCCAAATGGTATTTAATTCCCAAGGAATTGATCAATTTGACGAAACCTGTAAGTAGTTCTCGGTGTGCTTCACTAATGTAAACATGAATACCGTTTTTGTCTGAATATCCATGCACATCGATCCATCCCGCTAAAAAACTCTCTCTTACCGACAACTTTTCGGAAAACAGCCAACTTGGAACACACTTGGAAAAACTGTAGCCAAAATCATGCCCTTCTAGAGTTTCAGGTAAATGAAAACCAAGGTTTAATGCCCTGCGAAATAAATTTATTCTGGTCATTTTTTTCTTAGACAAAGTAAGAGAATAAAAGTTTTCGACCCTAGATCTTTTGACAACCACAAGCCCCAAGTCGTCGGCAATTTGGTTTAGCCTTCCACCCAATCCTTCGTTATCATAGTAATTGGTTCTGCAGCTAATAGTTTTTGCATGCGCTTTCCCATTACCTATCCAACAACCAATTAAGTAGGCTAAACCATCGGTAATATTACCAATCATACCAACGGGCTTTGAGCGTGATAAGTTCAAGGTGTTAGCCAAGTAATTCTTTGCCGCATCAAAATGTTGATAAACCAAAGTAGTATCATCTCTGAGGCTAACGCTGGTTCCAAGGAATTTGGGTTTCATATTGAAGAAACTCTTTTTCATTCTGTAATTATCATTATAGAACGCTTTAGCTTCGTGGCGATCTTGGAATCCAGATATACTCTTTATCACCAAACCCTCATAAATTTCACCTAGTTTATCAGAAGTATTAGATGCTACATGAACTTGTAAAACATGGTTCTTACCACGAACAAGCTTGATTTCATAATAACCATTTTTAAACTTGTTATCAAATTTGTTTGAAAAATGAACTTTCATGTCTTCGGTTGTGCAAACAATCTGATGAAAGTAGTCAGGGTTTCTAACTTCATCTGGGGTACGAAGGGTAAATTTAAAAATTTCGTATTGGGGACCCTTGTAATCAAAACTATATACTGACTTAATTTTGAGTTTAGAAGAATCAATACCCACTAATTGATCATTTGATGTTAACTCAGAAACAGGTTTAGAGCTAACAAAGTCACCAAAATAACACAAAACCTTGGTGTTAGATGAATAACCAGCCAATCTTTCACCAACCAAGGGACACTTGTTTGTAGAACTTGAGAAGTCATCCTCTGCAAAATGATAGTGGTCAGCACAGTAGCATTTTTTCAAGTTCTCTTCTATCCATCTCTTAGCAAGCCTTGATATGACTGCTGGGGACGAAATTTGATCACCTTTCATCACCTGATGATGTCTGAAGAAGATCTGGTTAATTGCATACCTGGTAAGTGGTTCTTTATTGTTGAGACGCTAAATAACTTCTTCAATGAACTTACAAAGCTTACCAATATTTTCTGGGCAATCAATAATACCATCTAGTTTCAAATCACAAAGCTTCCCAATCATTTCTCTATTGACCATCATTTCTTCCATTTTATTTATAGCAACATATCTGACGGGAAAGCCAGAAACTTTACTCAATGTCTCGTTAATCTTAGGACATAAAATAAATAAAGCAATTCCTCCTGAAGCTTCGATTGCTTCATCTATTTTCTGAAGAACAAGTTTCTTTTGTCCCATGGTGAGTTTAACAGTTAATTCTCCAGATTTTGAGGTTTTTCTTCTTCCAT
This sequence comes from Ambrosiozyma philentoma, assembly GCA_003707675.3. Lineage (NCBI taxonomy): Eukaryota > Fungi > Ascomycota > Pichiomycetes > Pichiales > Pichiaceae > Ambrosiozyma > Ambrosiozyma philentoma. Next base: position 1,120,176 of record PPKZ03000001.1, read on the forward strand.
TTTTTGGAGCAACATTAGATTTTGATGTTCTTGCCATTTTGTTTAATTGTAGTAAAGTAAATTATAATTAGGGGTCTATTAAGGACCAAGAAGAAAAAGAAGTACACATTTCTGTAGGTTTACGCGTTAAAAACAACACAAACAATATCAGAATGCTGGCAGTGCAACAGGAAAGCACCTACCCGTGCACCAAAATGTAAGTATACATCGACTTAATACATTTAAACTAACGACTTAACTAATAAATACTTAAAACTCTATAATTATATATTAAAAAATGAATAATCCATGAAGAAAAAAAAACTATTAAAACACAAGCTATATGCGTGGAGTTTACACCCTCCAGAAAAAAACCTAGATGAGCAAAAAAGCAAAAGCAGACCCCAATCGGAAAATGTACAATAAATATTAATAAAATGAAAGGAAATCAAAGCTAAAAAGCAGCAACAAATAAAAATTAATGACGTAATATATATAGTAGATGGTAAAAATGCCACTAGTTCGTTTATCCACCAAAAAAGTGCTCAGCCGCAAGAAAAATAATCTGAGCCGCGAACCATCTGGGTTTGCTTCAAATGAGTAGATAAATTATTTCTTAAATGTTGGTGTGTTTAAAGAAACCTATTATTTAGCTTCATCAGCACCTTCAGTTGTATGAAAAAAAAGACTCAATATCTCAATCCTCATCATCCTCTTCAAACGCTGAGTAATTCTCTTTACACAATTTCTTTCTCAACTGTTTTCCCCACTTGTAAAAGACAAAAGGTAATGCGATCATGGCCGTTGAAATGAACGCTAATAGCCAGGACGCCCATTGGAGTCCCAAATTATGATAAAGAGGGATTGTAAATAGGCAGACGCCTCCGCCACCTGCAGACCTCAAAAAGACTTTTGTTGCTAGAGCTGATGCTGCGTACTTAGCGTAGGTGTCAATGATGTAGTTGTTCAAGGAATAGTAGATCAAAACCATACCATAACCGAAAGCGAGACCTGAGGAAGCAGGGCCGACCCAGAAAACTTGTTTGTAAGAAGTCGCGCCTAGGATCCAAAGGGCAATAGCGGGGAAGGGAGAACCAATCATTGCACCAACTAATCTATCTTCAGGAGTTGGGTTTCTAATCTTGCAAGTTTGCATGTACTTGTTTTCGATGATTGGGGTAGTAAGTAGAGCCAAACCGGCACCAATGAGAATTGGGATTAAAACCATACCGACTTTATCGTCACCAAAGCCATATAATTCACCAAAGACAACTGGATAGGCAAAGAAAAAAGCATACAATAATGAATAAATCAAGCAAACGTAGAAGCACATCAAATCTAGAACGGGTTCGGTAACAACAAACATCAATGGTCTGTAAAGACAAGTAACGACAATTTCTTTTAGTGATAAACCGACGGCTTCTTGTTCAGTCATAATTTTTGGATTACCAGTTTCCTTTCTTAATCTTTTAGCTTTCTTTTTTAGGATGACAGGGGCATAAGTTTCAGGGACCAAAGAAACAACAATCCACATTAAGCCGGCGAATGCGAAATTAACCCAAAAGATCATTGACAATTTACCGTAGTATCTAGTGATGAAACCAGCAACTAAAGGACCAATAACAGGGCCACCGTATGGGGCAGCGGCAAAATAAGCAATAGCTTTACCTCTGGTTTCAGTTGGAAACATATCTGAGATGGAACCACCAACATTGGCTAAACCGGAAGCAGAGAAGACACCACAAAGGAATCTGCAAACCAAAATGGTACCAATGTTAGGAGCAAGAGCACATGGGATGTTGAAAATGAAATACAATAGGAAAGAGATGAAATAAACAGGTCTTCTACCAATTTGTTCAGACAATGGAGACCAAAGTAAAGGACCGACTGAGAAACCGAAGACCATTAGAGAACAAGACAAAATTGAAACTTCAGTTGAGACATTATATTGTTCACTCATCAGACCTAAACCACCAGTGACAATAGAGGAACCAAAAGCAACACAAACGACGACCAGGGATAAAGCGACGGTGTAAACCCATCTCATAGTTGAGCTCCAATTATGTGGGTTTTCAGGATCGTTGATTGTGAAGGTGACCAATTCTATTTCAGGGTCTATTCCTGGTTGTTCTTCTTCTCCTTCTGGGTGTTCTTTTTCTTTTTCAGTAGATGAGACAGAGCCGTCTTGATCTTCTTGGGAACGATGGGAACGGTGAGTCGAGGGCCTACGGAGGACTCTGGAAGTGTTTGTTTGAGATCTACCGATAGCATGTAAAGTTTTAACTGGGACTAAACCAGTTTCAGTTTCCATTGTATATTCTTCAGGGAAGATTGGGTTTGAGACATTTTGAGGTCTATTCACGTCTAATTGAGTAATGTTTCTGGTCAAACCTTTATCCTTCATGGTTTTAACCGTTTCTGTTTTAACCATCTTTAAAGATTCAGCTCTTGAAAAAGTTGATGATAAGGCACCATCTCCGGATAATTGAGATTGAGCATCTTCAGGATCATAAGCTTGTGGAGCAACTAAGTCCAAATCGGATTGAGTGTAGGCTTGATTTTGATTTTGATCTATATCTAGAACTTCATCTGAGATTGATGAAGTCAGTGAATGAATTGAATCAGCAGCCATTGCTATAACTATATTTGATAATGCTGAAGACTAAAAAAAATCAAAATCAAAATCACGACAAGAAGAAATAAGGCCACAAAGAAAAATCATCGGGGAAAGAAGAGTTATTTATATACGAATCCATAAAAAAACCATAATTCCGTACTTCCAGTAAATTCAGCAATTAAGTAATAAAAAAAGAGGGATATTTTAAAGCATTTTACTTTGTGTGAGATCCTGTCGTTTCCTTTTTCTTATTCAGCCACCTGCAGCCGCAAGTTCGCAGCCTCTCATTTCAGAGCCCATTTCCTGTTTGGGTCTCTGCCTCCGTTTGAATGAGGCATTTACACAGAAATCTCCCGCGTCAAGCGGCAGACAAGATCCTGCCCTGGGATCCGGAGAGTCAAGACTCAAGATGAGATGAGCTGTGTTTTGATACGGAAATTTTATTTGGAGAGACCCTGAATTATTTGTCACTGCATAGTTAAAACCGTGTTCGGAGAACCGCTGTCAAAGTATTGTCAACTAGCTGTAGGATTCTAGAAAAATCGGGTTTGCATCCAAATGAATTTGAGTTGGATTTTTGAATTGCTATAATTGCTCAATGTAGAAGAACAAAGATTGAGAGAGTTCAACAATTCTCGTTTATACGTC